>OX411556.1:6047227-6647227 GCA_948146395.1 Fragum whitleyi
TCTAAAAACTTTAACATTGGCCATAACTTCTAAATCAAAGCGGTGTCGGGGGCATTGTCATCTTACAGTGACAGCTCTTGTATTTCATATATTACATATTCTTTACAGCATGATGTTTCTTCTTTACAAATGTCATGGCATCTAACACGTTTAAGGGCACCTGCCTAGGTCAAGCCCATTTATCAACAGGGTTCCCACGCGTCAGGGAAAAGTCAGGGAAAAATGGATTTTTGAAAAAGTCAGGGAAATGTCAGGGAATTTTGTTGAGTGTCAGGGAAAATTGCATAATAAGACAAAAGTCAGGGAAATGTCAGGGAATTTTGAAAAGACTGTCAGGGAATTTTTCATTTCAGGAGTTTTTAACTGAAAGGCAGTTTTTCACCAAATTTTTATCTGAAAGAGCTAATGTCTCATTTTAAAGTATTTTATGTCCTTAACCTCATTCATCTATCATTGTTTGTATGATAGTTCCAGTTTTGAGGTTCAATGAATCATGTTAAGAGTATCTATGAATTGTTTGTACTATATACATCAACTTGGTACTTTTATCCTCACTACAATGTGTAGGTAAGATGATTTGATAATTTAAATTTATTAGTCCCCTACCGGTGTTCACACCGGAGGGGACTATAGGTTTGCCCTCCGTCTGTCCGTCCGTCCGTCTGTCCGTCCGTCCGCGCATGAGTTGGGGACATTATGTGGTATTATGTATGTTTTTCCAATACCATATGTGGTATTTTTATTTTATGTGGTTACCGCCAGATTTGGACATAGTATTTCTGTATATTTTGATGTTGTGTGGTCACCCAGCTTCATACCACTTAAGCTCGGACGGTCCAAGAAAATGTCCGAGTCCAACATTATGGACTTATTCCGTATTAGTTGCCTCCCTTATACAACAAAGTTTTGATCCATTCGGATAATGAACAAGGAGTTCCGAATGAATTTTGATCGTGTTATTTGGTACTCCGCGCCAATTATTGGAAGACTGTGGGAAGACCTGAAGCCAGGAACCAGTATTAGCGCATGCGCTAGTTCGTAAACCACGTTTTCCGGATGAAGAATTCTGCATTGGTGGGGAAGTCATTAAAAGGCAGGGTAAGTCATAAAACTTCAACCAATTGTATTGTTACCTTCGGGAAAGGTTTTGGTAATCACGAAGGAACAAATTAAATCTCGTTTTGATATTTTGTTTCCCGATTTTCACTGGTTATTTGTCAAAAAAGTTCGACCTAATTACCTGTCTTCAATACGTCATTCAAAATGGCGGACTTCCGATCGGCAACTTTCAAAACAAATCTTTCGATGAAAAATTCGCTGGTTTTTCGTCAGATTACGAAGAAATTATTCTCAACCAGATAAAAGATAAATTATTAAAGATGATTTCAAAAGAAATCGGTTGGTAAGTGGTCGTAATTTTTAAGAATTGCCCTTGACAAGTACGGCGAAGATCGATCCGAAAATTCGTCTGCCCGAAAATTCAACTCACCGAATTTTCTCGATCTTTTCATCGCCGAGGACAGTTTTTCACCGTGTAAAACGAAAATAATCATCATTCTGCTTGATATTTAATAATCATCGCATCGAATTAACACTCTATGATTAATAATCGGGCCGAAATAACCCCCCGAAAATGAAAATGAATTTGACCTGACAACTTCCGGCTCGATTTTCGTTCAACTCCCCACCAACAACAAAATATTTAGGTCAACTTAACCCTTCTCTTTAGTTCATTGATGTCACGGGATAGTTATTTGCTTCTTACAATATTTTTTACATTGCCAATTAACAAATCGCGATCAGAATGGGACAAAAAGTGCCTGAAATTAGTGTTTATGTATTTTGTCACATCTGGACAGGTAAACTGTCAGGAGAATGACGAAAATCAAAAAGTAATGCATTGAGTCATATAAAACTACTGTTTTGCTGTTTTATCATACTAATTTTACACAATTTAAATTTGTTTATCTGTAGAGACTTCTATACAAAGTTGTTTTCTATACCCAGAATTTAATTAGAAGAATTGTTCTTACCTGTGCTTACCTGAGTCTCCGACTTGATCTGCATGGCTTGAAATTTGGATATTGATGGTCAATGGTGGAAATCACAAGACAACACAAACAAATATCAGAGTTTTTGCTAGTTTTATTATCCCCCACCGTTTTCGGCGAGGGGATATAGTAATGCTCTCCGTCCTTCATTCTGTCATTCCGTCCTTCCGAGCTTCCGTCACTAAACTTGTCCGGAGCATATCTCCTAAAGTATAATAGCTATCAACTTGAAACTTTATATGTGGATAGATCTCATGGAGGAGAAGTGCAGTGCACAAGAACTACAAGTCTTGCTTGCATAATTTTGGAGTTATTGCCCTTTGTTATTTTAAAGACTTAAATTCTGTCCGGAGCATATCTCCTAAAGTATAGTAGCTATCAACTTGAAACTTTATGGGTGGATAGATCTCATGGAGGAGAAGTGCAGTGCACAAGAACTACAACTCTTGCTTGCATAATTTTGGAGTCATTGCCCTTTGTTATTTTTAAGACTTAAATTTTGTCCGGGGCATATCTCCTAAAGTATAGTAGCTATCAATTTGAAACTTTATGGGTGGATAGATCTCATGGAGGAGAAGTGCAGTGTACAAGAACTACAACTCTTGCTTGCCTACTT
Organism: Fragum whitleyi; assembly: GCA_948146395.1. Classification (NCBI taxonomy): domain Eukaryota; kingdom Metazoa; phylum Mollusca; class Bivalvia; order Cardiida; family Cardiidae; genus Fragum; species Fragum whitleyi. The sequence continues at coordinate 6,049,895 of OX411556.1, forward strand.
TTGGAGTTATTACCCTTTGTTAGTTTTAAGACTTCGATTTTGTCCAGAACATCAACTTGAAACTTTATGGGTGGATAGATCTCATAGAGGAGAAGTGCTGTGCACAAGAACTACAACTCTTTCTTGCATAATTTTGGAGTTATTGCCCTTTGTTATTTTAAAGACTTAGATTTTGTCTGGAGCATATCTCCTAAAGTATCAACTTGAAACTTTATGGGTGGATAGATCTCATGGAAGAGGAGTGCAGTGCACAAGAACTATAACTCTGGCTTGCATAATTTTGGAGTTATTATCCTTTGTTATTTCAAAGACTTAATCTATTAGGCTTCAGTTTACTATCAAGCTTTCTCGGCGGGGGATGGCCATGTCGGACATGGCTCTTGTTATTCTTAAAACATACAGGGGTCTTGCTGCATATTTTTGTCTGGGGCCTGGGGCCAGTGAGATTGGGAAAAATAGCGGCGTTTTACCCAAAATTGGGAAAAATTAAATAAGCTTATAAATCGCATCATTTCTTTATTATTTATTAAAGTCATCAACATAAACAGTCTCTGTTTTGATATACCTAGCATCACAGGTATTTGAGACAATATACAATGATTGTCTAAATATGCTGTATTATTATACATGCTGTTTTTTTAAGTATATACTGCAGAGTGCATATTTATACAATCATTGTATATTATGTCAAAAACTTGTGCCTATTCTCTATAAATTGTAACCATAAAAATTCACACGAAAATGCTAAGCTTTTCATTACACATTTGTATAATCAGTGAAGTTAGTTAAATTGGATGCCACATATCCCTGTTTGAAGGTAAAATGCAACCTAAGTTGAAAGGGATTTGCGTAAAACAATCAGTTTTTGAGGAACTTACCCTCCGGCTCAGAAGCTGTCGAGGTATAAGGAATGGCCTCTGACTGTACATTGTCCGACGTAGATTGTTTATCAGTGGCTTTTAAAGCTTGCATTTTAAACATTGTGTCTATTTTGGCACATTTTTTGCCACTTTTGCCGATCTTTTTTCGGTAATATTTATCATTGTGCGACATTTTGCATCCGTGGATGCTGAACGGTTACCCTTAGTTACGGTAAAAGATTAAAATGCGGATCACGTTTGTCAAGTCGATAATTTCAAATAATGACTATTCTGAGTGAACAATTCTTTAGAAAACAGTTGAGCTTTGATTTCAACTCATGAAAGCAAAAAATGCAAACAAAGTAGTTAAATTTCGATGTGAATACCGGAAAATTATTATTCCTCTATAACGGCAATGGAAGCCACAAAATAAACTGGCCATTCATTCTAGACTTGGTCACGTCTCTGATTATTACTACGGTAAAATACACAGTAAAACGACGAGTACCAGTCTAGCCAATATCACTCGGCGTATTTCGGTAATGAATCAATGGAAATGTAAACAAAAATACGGGACTCTCTCGGTTGACAGTTTATTCATTCGTGAGTTGTTTCTTACGATAATTTTACAGGCAAGGATGGCAGTTCTATGTATCATTCTGTGTTGCCTTAAGCGGGGGAATTTTAGATGCTTATTGGGAATTTTCAGCCTAGAATTGGGAAAAAAAGATACTTTTTGCCATTGGGAATGGGGCCGAATTTCGGCCCCAAAATTCGGCAAACTAGACCCCTGACATAGTTTAACAGTTTTGTTACATTTACCTGTTTTTACCTGTAGTTTATTAGGTAACAAGTTTATAAAAATACTTTTTCATATTACAATCATAAAGTTTAACATTACACCTTTCCAATGATATATAACATTACAACATTTCACAAAAACAAGCTTACATACAAAGGCTCTCAAGTTAAAGACCCATAATTTACAATTCACTTAAAAAATATTCAGCCAACACTACTGGCTCTATTAGAATATATAGCATGACAAGGGTTAATCATGAGATTTTACCCTGCAGGGCGGAGCTAACAGTAAGCAAAGGTCGAAGAGTCTATTTTTCAATTTCGTACAGGGAAAAAGACTAGCAGGGGCCCAGTCGCCCATGGCCCCTAGATTTTTGGCTGGGCCCCTAGATTTTTTTGGAAAATCCCTATACCTCTAATGTTAAATATTGAAATTTTGAAGCCTGGGCCCCTAAGGAAAAATTGCAAGTAATTTTCCCTGTCGTAGCATCAATAAATATCGAATATACATTAACGCATGCATGGTAACAGTTATTTTACACTGACCATTTGCTTTGTACTCAACATAATGTTATGATTTACAACGGTATTACGTTAAATCACATGTTAATCTTTCATTCTTATCTCATTTCTGACAATCATCCTTTGCCTTTGATATTTCGCATTTGATGCAGTTTGTATTCGCTACTACATGTATTTACTGCTGTTACGGATTTCGGTCATACATTTGACATTCATTTTCCGTAATTGGCAAAAAGGATGAAATGTTGAAATTCGAGATTTGTTACCCGTCAAGCTAAAAGGTACAACCTTGAGAGTATGAAATTTATCGATCTAGTCAGTCTGCGCTTGGTGACTATGGCCGAAACTTTTCTCTTTTTCAGATGATTTTCTGTACAAGTGCATAATGCTTTTCTTCTATAAATTATTATAATCATTATTATGGTCATTTTTTGAAATGCGGCCCCATCTGTGATGTCTGCAGTATCTGATTTCTTTCATACGGATTTCCCGGATAGTACCTTTTAGTATGACGGGTGCAAGTATAATGTATAACGCCTTTAGAAAAATAGCTTTATTTAGACTGGTCATATTGAAAAAGAAAATGTTAAGTTTTTGTTGGTCTGTCTTTAGAAAAGATGAATGGTAAGATAAAATCATAATTCGAAAATAGAAAATATGCACACAAAGAACCCCGCTAAGTTGCCAAACCTTGCAGACGACGCAAGTTAACCAGGGTCAACACGTCTTGCATATAATTTGATATACCAATATTTTGAAGCGATGTGACAAATGTATGCACATGAAGATACTGTTATTTCATCTAACAGCGTGATAATCATTGGTAAATGGCAGAGCTGGGGAAGCTTACGACAACCAATGGTGATTATCGAAACACCTTTCTCCCCTGGACCAAAAATCCGTTGACCTTTCCGTTGGCTCCACCCTGCAGGGTCAAATCATGGCTAATATTTCTGTATATTTTTTATGTTGTGTGGTCACCCAGCTTCATACCACTTAAGCTCAGACGGTCCGCCCGTATCCATTATCACATTGATGGTCAAGAACTCTTGTCGGACACTTATTTAAGGGTTCCCTTATTTAATTTTGTTTTAAAACAAAATGTTTTCAAAATCATTTCTAACGAAATGGCTCAAATTTTGAAAATTTCTCTGCAAATTGTGAATGTCAGGTCATAATTTTGAATGAGTCCTTTTTACGGTACCACTTAAAAGGAAAAAATAGTTTTGTGACAGTGGTTTTCATGAATAAAGGTTGTTTTATTTCTTTTAATGTACACCATGTATTGGTGAATTATTGGAAATTGAGACATCAATTTCTGTTTAAAGTGGTTACCACCAGATTTGGACATAGCATTATTTCTTTTCTGTGTTATTTTGACATGTCTTCCCTCTGTTTCATACCACTTAAGGCTCATACAGTCAACCTAGGTCGCATGAGTTGGGGACATTATGTGGTATTATGTATGTTTTTCCAATACCATATGTGGTATTTTTATTTTATGTGGTTACCGCCAGATTTGGACATATCTTCCATATCTGTATATTTTGACATTATCATGGGTGAAAGTTTCCAGGACTTGTCCTGAAGTTCAGAATTTTCAGAGTTTAGAATTGCTACTATGTCTAGACTATATAAAGCTATGGGAAAAGAGCCATTTTAAGGCAGTTTCAGGAATTTGATATTTTTGATTTTCACCCATTGCATTATGTGGTCTCTCTGGTTCATACCACTTAAGCTTCTACAGCCCATCCATGTTCATTTCCCTAAATTTTGATGTTTCATGGTATCTGTATTTCTGTTCCATACCACATAAGTCTGTGCAGGCCATCCATGTCCATTTCTGTATATTTTGATGTTATGTGGTCCATATAGTTGCACTGAAAAGGTCCAAATCTGATGGTTACCACTTAAAATAAAAATACTGGCCTCAGTACGGATGCACATAATTTAATCATGCATTATCAAACCTCCCAGGGGTACCTGATGAAAACTAGGTAGTCACCACATAGTCTTAGATTGCATTATGGGAAACATTTATTGATATGATGATTGGCGAAAACATGAATCCTGAATATTATAATGCCATGCTGAGGAACCTGCAAAACTTATTCTGTTTGTTTGGGGTTTAACACCGTTTCAACTTCTTTGGTTATATAACGGCAGTCGGCGCACCTAACTTGCTTTCCTGGCTTACTTTTACCAGTATTCACACCAATTTTTACTATGCCGCTGACTGCATATCCACATAATTTGAATTTGAAATAATTCAGAACAGCTGTGAGGGCAATTCAGGGTTAGACACTAACTTTTTAAGTAGGTGTCCCGAAGGTATGATTTAGCAAAATCAGGGACACTTCACTCTATAAAATGAAGAATTTCAGGGGTCCCTCCTTAAATTTTGGGGTCCTTGGGATCCCGGGACACTGTTAGTGTCGACTCCTGTAATTTTTGCCAGTGAAAAGATCGCCTCCACCAGGGTTTGTGGTTATATATTGTCGGAGACTGTCATGTGATGATCTCCCTGTTTTATTGTTTAATTTTGAGTCATCATCACCTCCTGGTCCGAGACAGTCATAGTGTAAAGAGAAAACATATTGACAAGTAGTTGTTTTGTCTCGTTTGTGTCTACCGGTACTTATATTTTGGTTTATTATATTATAATACTTTTCTTTCAGTATGGATCTAATTTATTGGTCATCGTTGCCAGGTGTTCCAAAGAAGTTGAAATGGCCTGTGAAGGTTACTGCATTTGGCCAGTATACGTCAGTGTATTGTAAATCAGATGATGCACAGTAAGTATTCTTTACATTGAACAATTTACTTTAGGTTGTCATTATACCAGCTTTTTTCCTTCTATAACATGAGTGGTGATTTCCCAATCCAAAGAACTGCTTAAATTTCTCAATTATGAGGAAATATAGACAAATTTTCTGGATCCCCCCCTCCCCCCAAGAAAAAGGAAGTTCATTGCCACTGAATAACACATAGGTAGTAGTATTCATGCTAAATTGTGTAACATTTGTGAAATATCAAGTGCATGGCATTTCTTGATATTGTGATGTGTAAGCATTGTTTTCCTTGAAATTGTGAAAAAGAATGCATGCTTTTGATATTAATTACGAAAAGCATTTTTTAAGTGTTGTTATTTGGCAGAAAAACATAAAAGTTGTATACATTTACCTATCAAATAGGCTTAAAATGAAAATAGATGCCCTACCCAAAATATTTTATTGAAAATATGAAAATGAAATTATTCTTCAGACTTTTTCAAGATGTGTACTAAAGCTATATAGGAAAATTATTTACTATTTATTGTTGGGACAAGTAGTCTCAAATCCTACATTCACCAACGGCTGAGTGCTGCTGTTAATTGAAGAACCCTGCTAAAGACATCTAGTAGAATTTCATATGAATAAATAATATTCAGTTTCAGGGTTAAGATGGAGCAACTTATTCCTTTCCCAGGAGAATTTGAAAAGTTAAAACAACATGGTTTAGGTACTTTAATTGTATTTTTAGTTCTTGCATGCTTTTTACAGTTGTGGCGAAAACCTGTCAGACATGTCTAGTAAAAATTGGCTCAGTCTGATGAAAGGTCCAGATTGATAAAAATGTTTGAAAAATGCTATTCAAATCTAAAAAGGAAAAATACTACAGCTGTCAAATGGTATACCAAAGCATTTTAAATTCATTTGTTTCTGTAGGTTTTACAGCAGACCACAATTGGTGATGTTATCAAGCAAATTTATCACTCTGGACCTCTTAAATGCAATCTGAGTGACCAAGGTCTGATACTTTTGCCTGTGTGACAAAAAAGTTACTATGACAAAAATGAAGCGGGTCTGACAATTTGGCATTCGGTCAGACAAATTTTCCTTTGCTTTCTGCAAAAAATGACCAACAACCCTTGAAAGTTGTTTGCCATGTCTGAATGTCAAAATTATAAGTACATGGTATAATATTCTGGAAAACATCCATCTACATTATCATCAAACCTTCCTTGTAAATTAAATATAAAGTATACTATTTAGTATTACACTAACATTCATTTGTATTAATTTGTTTTAAAAGTAGTTTGTGCAATGTAAAAATCATGCAAAAAAAATTGACCCATGTGGTTATAAAGAATCATTTTACAACTTAGTTTTCAGGTAACTTTCTGGATTAAAATATATGTGCAATCCTTTTTTCCTTCCAAAATTGTATGACTGTAAATTCACAATGGAACTAAATGAGTTGGAACAATTGGAGATTTAAGTATCTGTTAGCTCCAGAAGGTGGGGTGGTTTGATCCTTGGGGTATATTTGTTACACCTGAGGTTAGCCAAAATTTAATGATCTCCACTTATTTGCGTGGCTGTAAAACCTTTCAAATGAAAAAAATAAAATTATCAGCCACTCGCAATATTAATACCGCAGACCATCCAATATCAATTTGTTTCACATAGTAGCTTCTTAGTAAACACAAACCACTTAAACCATAAAACCATTATTGGACACAGGAAGTGATGTCATGGTGTCGGCCATTTTGGAAGGACTAAAGAGAGCATGGATGATCCACAAAATTTCTTCATAGTTATTGTTGCCCTGTTGTGTTTAATTGCTTTTTTGTTGCTGGCAATATGCATTATTATGTGCAAAGTTTTTATTGCATGGTCACAGTTATTTTTGTCTTGGAGTGCTGACTTGAGATAATGACATAATGTGTCTGAATATTTCTGGTAAGCATCACTCTATGATTCCAATTTTTTTTATGACAGATACAATGCTGTTGTGTAGAGCTTAATATGAAAACCAACCTCTTTGGCAAGTTGGAAACAAAGTTGTAATTGGAAGTCCTAGTAAGCTAGACAAACTTCTTAATGAACATTAAAATCTTTTAAAGAATATGTTTTTAAAAGTTTGCATTTTTATCTTCTCAAGGCTGAATCTGGCTGGTTGTGCAGTACCAAGAAAGTGCTTCTCTTTACACCTAATGCTTTGCTTTACTGACTTAAAATTCAGACTTTATAAAAGCTTGACTGCTCATTTAGCTACTGATAAAGGACCTTTTTCCAAACAAAATTTCAGGTTTTCAAGGTTACTTCTACAAATTGATTTCCCAATATAATTGGATATATATTTTTTTAATTGAGCACTTTGTCCTTTGGCATTCACACACTTGGTGCTTTAAGTGGTAACTTGTTTGTTTAGAACAACAAAAAGTGGTTTGTTATGGACTTTGGTTACCACAGAATTCCAGTATGGAATGAATGTCATGACCACATTATTTAAGGTCAATAGTGTCTTGCCTAATTCTCCAACAAAAACATGTTAGTGCAAATGGATTCCCTCTGCAATTTGTGGTAAGATTTATATATAACCTCAAATGTTTTGAAAGTAAATAGACATACTGTGTGTCATAATTGTTCGCGTTTACTTAATTTTCGCTATATTAGTGAAATTACAAAATTGCCATATTTAGAAACACACAATCTGAAAACAAATTTCTTTATAGTGAAATTAATATATATGAAAAATGTAGTATTTATAAGCAAAACTTGATGCACACACAAAAAAACATATATTTAGATATATGTTTTAGATTTGAAATTTTGGACAGATGTTCACCATCATTTGGAGGTATTGTGTACTAGCTTTCAAAGGGTTAATTATGACCATCAATAACCTAAAAGTAGCTTTTTTTTCATTGAGCATGAATCTTTACATTTATTGCTTAGTACTGATAATGATTGATTCAGGATCGGATAGGGGAGTGTGCCTATAAGCTTCCTGCACAATCATACTAAAATGAATTCTTTATAAACTAACATCATAGAGACATTAAAAAAACATTTACTTTGTTCATGACAAGTCATCTGTGCTGTATATAGTGTGTTAATTATGTGTGTATTTAATAGGCAAGTAACTCTTTTTCAGTTTCATTGGCAAAGCGCCCAAGAGACAAAATTGCATTTCTTGACGATGTTGAGTGGGCTCTGAAACAAGTACAGAATAGTAGGGTAAGTAGAATTGTTTGCAAGATAGGATACTGATGAACTTTTCTTCTGAAATCAGCAGCTACTGAGCTATGGTTTGTGTCAAATTGTGAGATTACATTTCCAGTTACTAGTGAAATGCTACTATGTATCACGATGCCATACTGATCTATGGCAGTGTTACCATTTACTTCATGTTGAATCTCTGTTGTAAAAACTCTATTGATATAATGTCTGAGCTTGAAACTAAAGGTGTCATAGTAGACTGTGCATTTGTGCTTTAACTTTACAAATAATTCAGAATTTCACAAAAATCCAATAAAAAATACACAAATGATGGAATTTCGTTTTAGGTTCATAATGTTGCTAAGTCACTAAACCCTGTAGCCCAGTTATTGTATTTCACAAAGAAAGTAAACACCACTGGAATCTCCCCTAACGGCCATGATGATGGCAAATTTTGTACATGAAGTGTACTATATTTTATCAGATTGTTCTTTCTAGGGAAAAGATCCAGAGGTTTCCACAAAGTCACCACTGTTGAAATCTCAAGTCAGACGTAGGTTATCTCCACCAGTAGGGACAAAACGAGCCAGGTCAAAGTCACCCATGGGAAAACATTCACCTTCACCTGTAAGGTCGAACAAGGCGGAGAGAGGTAGACCGTCGTCAAGAAGTTCTAGAAGTGCAGTGACAAGGTGAGCTTCATAAATAATTACACTATTGACACTTTAATCCTGTTTAGTTTACCAAAAAATTTCTATAATTAAGTTGTCAGTTAAGTTGTTTCTTTTGTCCATGGACAGACAGTTAAATTGCATGACATGGAGAGCTAATTTACTCTCACTGACTGGCATTGCCACCGGTTTTAAGTTGCCACAAAGTCCTTTATCATGGCAGGGGGTTGGGATATTTTATTGTGGTATCCCTCTCTGTATGTGCATGCTTGCATTAGTGTGTTCAGAAATATTGTCCGGCCAATAACTTGTTTTTTCAAAATGTGTAATAATAGTGCTTGATATTTTTTAACATGATTTTATGAATTTACATATATTTCATTTCAGTGTACGAGACGGTAAAGATGAGGCAGATGCGCTGGATACTGATAGCGGCGCTGACTCTATTGTAGACCCTAATTTGGTACCTAATGAATGGGACATGAAATCTCCAGTCAGATGTAGGTCTTCTTCTCCACCAGTAGAGACAAAACGAGCCAGGTCAAAGTCACCCATGAGAAAACATTCACCTTCACCTGTAAGGTCGAACAAGGCGGAGAGAGGTAGACCGTCGTCAAGAAGTTCCAGAAGTGCAGTGACAAGGTGAGTTTCATTAACAATTACACTATTGACACTCTATTCCTGTGTAGTTAACCAAAACATATCTATAATTAAGTGGTCAGTTTAATTATACCCCCCAAAACTCTGTTGGGGGGAGGTATAGGAGTCAGCTTGGCGGTCAGTCTGTCCGTAGCTTTTTTTTGTCTGCTCTATTTCTTGGAAACTACTGACCGATTTCATTCAAACTTTACAGGTATACTCAATTCCATGTGGAGATGTGCATGTGACATTTTGGCTACAGTCCATTGATTTTTAATAGAGTTATGGCCCTTTTCTCATTTTAAATATTTGTTTTCTGACAAAGGCGCTGTTAGGGGGTATGATCACATTTAGTGATAGCTCTAGTTGTTTCTTTTGTCCATGGACATACAGTTAAATTCCATGACATGGAGAGCTAATTTACTCTCACTGACTGGCATTGCCACCGGTTTTAAGTTTCCACAAAGTCCTTTATCATGGCAGGGGGTTGGGATATTTTATTGTGGTATCCTTCTCGGTATGTGCATGCTTGCATTAGTGTATTCAGAAATCTTGTCCGACCCATAACTTTCGTCAATGGCGTCATACATTGAGAGATTTTGAAATGGGACATGCTTGATATTTTAACGTGATGCTATGAATTCATACATATTTCATTTTCAGTGCAAGAGACGGTAAAGATGAGGCAGATGCGCTGGATACTGATAGCGGCGCTGACTCTATTGTAGACCCTAATTTGGTACCTAATGAATGGGACATGAAATCTCCAGTCAGATGTAGGTCTTCTTCTCCACCAGTAGAGACAAAACGAGCCAGGTCAAAGTCACCCATGAGAAAACATTCACCTTCACCTGTAAGGTCGAACAAGGCGGAGAGAGGTAGACCGTCGTCAAGAAGTTCTAGAAGTGCAGTGACAAGGTGAGTTTCATTAATAATTACACTATTGACTCTCTATTCCTGTGTAGTTTACCAAAACATATCTATTATTAAGTAGCCGCCACCATAACGCAGTTGGTTAGGCATAAGACTTCCAATCTGGAAGTCATGGGTTCAATCCCCGGTGGTGGCAAATATCCTTTCCATCGTTTGTCTCTCACCAATGGGTATTTAATCGTAAACCTATGTGAGATAGCAGTAGGAGATTAGGAAAGGGTGTAATGGTAGTACAGGTGAAAGAAATACCAGGAATCCATTGTTAGGTGCTCCAGCAGCCTCGATATAACTGCGAAACTGTTGAAAGCTGCGTAAAACAACATTCAAACAAACAAATCTATAATTAAGTGGTCAGTTTAATTATACCCCCCAAAACTCTGTTTGGGGAGTATATAGGAGTCAGCTTGGCGGTCGGTCGGTCTGTAGCTTTTTTTGTCCGCTCTATTTCTTGGAAACTACTGACCGATTTCATTCAAACTTTACAGGTATACTCAATACCATGTGGAGATGTGCATGTGACATTTTGGCTACAGTCCATTGATTTTTAATAGAGTTATGGCCCTTTTCTCATTTTAAATATTTGTTTTCTGACAAAGGCGCTGTTAGGGGGTGTGATCACATTTAGTGATAGCTCTAGTTGTTTCTTTTGTCCATGGACATACAGTTAAATTCCATGACATGGAGAGCTAATTTACTCTCACTTACTGGCATTGCCACCGGTTTTAAGTTTCCACAAAGTCCTTTATCATGGCAGGGGGTTGGGATATTTTATTGTGGTATCCTTCTCGGTATGTGCATGCTTGCATTAGTGTATTCAGAAATCTTGTCCGACCTATAACTTTCGTCAATGGCGTCATACATTGAGGGATTTTGAAATGGGACATGCTTGATATTTTAACGTGATGCTATGAATTCATACATATTTCATTTTCAGTGCAAGAGACGGTAAAGATGAGGCAGATGCGCTGGATACTGATAGCGGCGCTGACTCTATTGTAGACCCTAATTTGGTACCTAATGAATGGGACATGAAATCTCAAGTCAGATGTAGGTCTTCTTCTCCACCAGTAGAGACAAAACGAGCCAGGTCAAAGTCACCCATGAGAAAACATTCACCTTCACCTGTAAGGTCGAACAAGGCGGAGAGAGGTAGACCGTCGTCAAGAAGTTCTAGAAGTGCAGTGACAAGGTGAGTTTCATTAACAATTACACTATTGACACTCTATTCCTGTGTAGTTTACCAAAACATATCTATAATTAAGTAGCCGCCACCATAGCGCAGTTGGTTAGGCATAAGACTTCCAATCTGGAAGTCATGGGTTCAATCCCCGGTGGTGGCAAATATCCTTTCCATCGTTTGTCTCTCACCAATGGGTATTTAATCGTAAACCTATGTGAGATAGCAGTAGGAGATTAGGAAAGGGTGAAATGGTAGTACAGGTGAAAGAAATACCAGGAATCCATTGTTAGGTGCTCCAGCAGCCTCGATATAACTGCGAAACTGTTGAAAGCGGCGTAAAACTCCATTCAAACAAACAAATCTATAATTAAGTGATCTGTTTAATTATACCCCCCAAAACTCTGTTTGGGGAGTATATAGGAGTCAGCTTGGCGGTCGGTCGGTCTGTAGCTTTTTTTTGTCTGCTCTATTTCTTGGAAACTACTTACCGATTTCATTCAAACTTTACAGGTATACTCAATACCATGTGGAGATGTGCATGTGACATTTTGGCTACAGTCCATTGATTTTTTATAGAGTTGTGGCCCTTTTCTCATTTTAAATATTTGTTTTCTGACAAAGGCGCTGTTAGGGGGTATGATCACATTTAGTGATAGCTCTAGTTGTTTCTTTTGTCCATGGACATACAGTTAAATTCCATGACATGGAGAGCTAATTTACTCTCACTTACTGGCATTGCCACCGGTTTTAAGTTTCCACAAAGTCCTTTATCATGGCAGGGGGTTGGGATATTTTATTGTGGTATCCTTCTCGGTATGTCCATGCTTGCATTAGTGTATTCAGAAATCTTGTCCGACCTATAACTTTCGTCAATGGCGTCATACATTGAGGGATTTTGAAATGGGACATGCTTGATATTTTAACGTGATGCTATGAATTCATACATATTTCATTTTCAGTGCAAGAGACGGTAAAGATGAGGCAGATGCGCTGGATACTGATAGCGGCGCTGACTCTATTGTAGACCCTAATTTGGTACCTAATGAATGGGACATGAAATCTCCAGTCAGATGTAGGTCTTCTTCTCCACCAGTAGAGACAAAACGAGCCAGGTCAAAGTCACCCATGAGAAAACATTCACCTTCACCTGTAAGGTCGAACAAGGCGGAGAGAGGTAGACCGTCGTCAAGAAGTTCTAGAAGTGCAGTGACAAGGTGAGTTTCATTAACAATTACACTATTGACACTCTATTCCTGTGTAGTTAACCAAAACATATCTATAATTAAGTGGTCAGCTAAATTGTTTCTTTTGTCCATGGACAGACAGTTAAATTGCAAGACATGGAGAGCTAATTTACTCACTGACTGGCATTGCCACCGGTTTTAAGCTTCCACAAAGTCCTTTATCATGGCAGAGGGTTGGGATCTTTTATAGTGGTATCCCACTCTGTATTTGCACGTTTGCATTAGTGTTCAGAAATCTTGTCTGGCCAATAACTTGTTTTTTTCAAAATGTGTAATAATAGTGCTTGATATTTTTTAACATGATTTTATGAATTTACATATATTTCATTTCAGTGCAAGAGATGGTAAAGATGAGGCAGATGCGCTGGATACTGATAGCGGTGATGACTCTATTGTAGACCCTAATTTTGTACCTAATGAATCTGACATAGAATCTGACATAGAGGACCATGCATGTGATATTCTTGATACAGAGCAGTATGTATGCGCTTCAGAATCAGATTCAAGTGATTGCATTCAATATTTTCCTGCTCTTACCATAGAGAAGACTCCAGCAGATTGTAGACTGATGAAAGATCAAGCAGGCACATCTGTTTCTAGTGATTCTCCGACCGCTGGAAGTTTTGTAACATTGTCAGATTTACATTATCAGTCAAACCATGAACATGATTTGCTTGATGAAGGTGACATTGAGAGAGATAAAACGTACCCAGATGTTTTTATTAGGAAAATGAAACAGTCTAAGAATGATCGACGTATATATGATAATTATCACTGCTGCTTTGTGTGCAAGAAAATGAAGTCCAACATAAGAAAACACATTCTAGTACATAAGGAAAATGATACAGTAAAAAAAATTCTGAGACTGCAACTTAAAAATGATAAGACTCAACAGAAAGAGATAGAACGTCTAAAAACTATTTTGAGAAATTCTGGAGACAATGCTCACAATCAGGTAGTTTTTGAGAGGAAGAAGGGGAAACTTATAGTGTCAAGAAGACCTGCATCCTTTAACTTAACAGATTTTGGTCCTTGTCCAAATTGTTTTGAATGGATCAAGATTGGAGTGTGTGTAACGAAACATCAAATACAATGTGCAGGTGCGATAAAGGATGGGCAAAAACTATCAAAAGGTCAAATGGTGGTGAGGAGTAATGTACTAAAAGGAGTCCTGTCACTTGAAGCCTCAGCTGGTTTGCTTTCACATGTTTACCCAATAATGACTAGAGATAGAATAACTGAAGTAGCACAGAGAGACAGTCTTATTGTAGGTCTTGGTAACTTCTCATATCGGCAAAGTGTCAACAACAAAGGGAAAAGGAAATACATCACTAGTTCACGAATGCGTGGAGCTGCACGGCTGTTGAAATCTCTCAAAGAAAAGCATGGAATGGATATGAGTATGAAGGATTTTCTTAATGTGGACTACTTTGAAAGTTGTGTAGAGGCTGCATTATCATGTGCGTCACCAGATGAAGTAGATACTGAAGATTTGAAACATCCGTCAGCTGCGTTAAAAGCGGGCAATGACCTGTTTCAGATGGCAGACATACAAATCGGAATCGCTGTGCAAGATAGAGATGTTAGAGAGAAGGAAGAATTGGAAAGTTTCATTTTTCTTTTAAAGAAAAATTGGAGGAACAGAGTAGCCAGACTTGCAAACATGCTTTTGAGACAAAGAAAAATGCTAAAAAAAGTACAGCTACCAAATCCATCAGACCTTCAAAAGCTAGCCAGTTATTTGAAAGAAAAGTTGAGTTCTAAGAGTTATGACACATACAGATCTGCAGCTGAGTACAGTCTCTGTCGACTATTGCTGTATAATAAGAGGCGATCTGGGGAGCTGGAGAACACATTGTAAGTGTACATTTCATTCATTCATTCTATATGTATAATAAAAAAGCACAAGATAATCATCGACTCCACTTCATTGAGCCGATAAGCAAAGTAGTCTTTATGTCAAGGAGTAAACATCACATCATAAATGGAAAAGACTGGTACCTTACATGAAATGATACTGCCTATATATTAGTTTGCTTACATCACTAAGCATTGTTGTTAGAGATTATATCAGTGGACCGGCCCCAAAGTTAGGTACGGTATTTTGTTGATATATCTAACAAGTATGTTATTTTCTGAAATGTTTCAGGAAGATAAGTTACCATGCAAGAAGTGAGACATTGGATGAATCTGATGAAGCGGTTATTGGTGACCTGACACCATTAGAGAAGAGGCTGCTAGGGTCACAGGAAATTATGAAGATTGAGGGAAAGGTAGGTTCTTTTTTAAAGGGGAAGAATATTTTTCAAAAGCTCTGGTTTGGAAAAAAATAACTGCCTCTCGAATACACTTGCAACTTCCAGACCATGAATAAGTGATCCGTCGCCGTGATATAACTGAAAATTGTTCAAAAACAGCGTTAAACACCATTAAAACAAACAAATCAGGTATATTCCACTTTTTTAGGTCCCGGCAACTAGGAAATAGTTTCATACCAAACCGACCTTTTCTGTTCTACAGTTCACAAAGCAAAATAGTTCTGTACGCGAGTTTGTGGTAATTGTATTTTCTCCATAATCAGCCTAAGGAACTACAAATTTGTGAATAGGTCCTATCAGTTTGAGTCCTTTGCCTTTATCAAAAGCTACTATAGAGATGCTGTGGATTACCATAGTTTTATTCCACAAACGTGTTACTTTAAATCAGAAAATTTATTGGGGGTAAAAATAGAGTATTCCAATCATGATGACCTATCTACTTTATGGACGAATTCAAGGGAGATTACTGACATAAAGTCTCATATTGTATTTTCTCATTATGTTTCCAATACAATCACTGAATGTGATAATTTTAGGGACAACAGACGGTTCCTGTTATCATACCCACTGATGCAGCTCATGCTTTAGAGTACATAATGGATCCAGCAGTCAGAAAGGATGCAGGGATTAAAGAAGACAACCCTTACTTGTTTGCAACAAGAGGTATGTTTTTTAGCTCTCCTGAGTATAAAGTGTCTGAAGATGAGGTATAATATTTGTAGTCCTGTCATCAGTTGTCTGTAGGTTGTTAAAACTTAGCTTGTGTTGACAAAAGAGGCCTTAGGTTTAAGCTGATTTTCATGAAATTCATTGATTGATGGGGTGAGTGGTGATTGCATTTTGGTCATCTTGGGGAGAAATTTGTCACCAGGTCAAATCACAAAACCCTGTGTAGGCGATAGAGGCCTTAGTTTTCCTCGGGTAGTTTGTCCACTCAATAACTTGGGCTTCTTCAAATGGATTCATATTTGCAGGCTTGTCAACTTTTGAAATCCCCAATGTGGTAGATATTTTCGCGGCAAAATTTTAAGCGCGCGACAGCATTAAACAAACACAACAATAAATGATAACTGTTCA
This sequence comes from Fragum whitleyi, assembly GCA_948146395.1. NCBI lineage: Eukaryota > Metazoa > Mollusca > Bivalvia > Cardiida > Cardiidae > Fragum > Fragum whitleyi. Next base: position 6,066,127 of record OX411556.1, read on the forward strand.
AGATATGTACATGTATATAGATCTATTAATAAAGTTAGTTACTAGTCTACATGAATTTATTTTCATTGACAATCAATTTTCTTATTAATTATCTATAATATTCATAATTTATCATATTTATATGATTTAATCCAATCCATGGTGATGTATGGTGTCAGATTTTCCAAACAATGCCTGATTTTGCAATCTCTTGATAACCAAAACAGAGCTCTATGGAAATAATTGGAAGGAGATGAGAAAATGTTGCATTGCAATATTTGATCCTATTCTCTCCATGCTTTCCATGTACCAATCAAAATTTACACTAATTTTGCTGACTGCATTTCCATTCATTTAGAAAATATATGATAACCATTATTTCTTCTTTCTTTTCAATGTTTTTCATGCTAGAACAATATGAAAATTGTCAAGAATGTTGGTCTGACTCCCACAAAAGTTTATCATATTGGAGTAGTGCAAAAAGATTTCCTATTGAAATTTTTCATAACAAATGTTCTCAATGATAAAAACATTTCAGAAAAATTGAATCTGTCATTAAAGGCCTGTCTTTTTAGGTGATGGATCAATGAGGGCATACGAGACCTTGAAACGAGTATGTACTGAAGTTGAAGTTGTTGCTCCTGATACATTAACAAGTGTTAATCTTCGCAAGTACTTTGCAACAATGACACAGGTTTGTGTACCTGCTTACTAGCTTAGTTTGAGCATGATTTTTGTGACTGCTACATGTCTGTTGTATGTCAACAATCTCTTGAAATGACAGTGTCTGGATTCAGAACTAGTTGTAAAGATACCTTTGGTCAAGATCAAGCTGTTGGTTACTCATGAGGCTGCAAGATTCAATGTCTGCATTACTAAAAATAGAGAGAAAAAATTACACCTAATCAATAAGCGTAATGATGGCCCTCTTGTTTCTTTTAGCCATCATTTTTAAAACTCAGAGGTAAGCTTTGCTTCACAAAGACACCTGCTCCCAAAATTGTTTAATGCTTTCTAGTATATACAGATTGCTACTGCAACCAAACAACTTTCTAGAATAGCTATGTCACATATTTGCACATCTGTGTTGTATTTGCAAAAATTAAATGAGACAGGGCCTTTGTGGCCGAGTGGTTCAGGTCGCTGACTTGTAGCCAATTACCCAACATGGCTGTAGGTTTGAGCCTCACACATCCTAGATCAGTTTTAGTGATCCATGCTGGCTAATCAGGCCTTGCACTACTCACTGCTAATCACTGAATGTTTCTTTTGAATAAATATCCTGATCTGAATTCAACATTGATGTGCATAGTTGGATAATACTTTGTTTAAAATAATGCCAAATGTCCCAAAATCCCATTACCATGCATAGACTGTCAAATCAAATGTCATTGCTACACCTAATAGCTTAGGGAAAAGGCTCCAGATTACCACAACCTTCAATGGCATTTTCTGAATAAAATTGTTTGCATGCTACGATTTGTCTTCTGCTAAATTGTTTCCTTTTCATTATTGGAGATAACCACCTGAAGCTACTTTCATGTATTGGGGTAATAAGAATAGGTTACTGACAAAGAGAAAATGTCTTAAAATTTGACTTGAAACTTTTGTAGTATTGTTAAGATTTGCATGCAAGTTTTATCAAATTTTGACAACTATAAAAGACCCTCTTTTGCATCTTCAGACATGTGAATTAAGGTTGATAATTTTGACTGACATATCTCCCGTTTACCACTGTAACATTCTGATATATAGAGGCTTTAATCCATTGATGCAGAGATTCTCTGTTTGCTGGCTGGGATTTATATTGATATCAATATCACTTAGTAATTTTATGTTATGCTTTGCTTTTAAGGTAATTGGTCTAAAGGACCACGAATTAGGTTGGCTGTGCAAACACCTTGGCCACACGACAGATGTCCACAAACTGCATTATAGAGCAGCCTCAGGCTATATTGAAAGAATAAACATCGGAAAATTGATGCTGCTCCAGGACTTCAATGTTGCGAGTAAATTTAAAGGCCAGTCGCTTGAGGATATACGCGTTGAAGGTAAATTATGTTAAGCTTTAAATTTGGTCAGAAGTTGTTCTGCATCTTAATGAAATCTTAGTAAAGTTCAATGGTGGGTCATGTGGGGTCAACAACTTGGTCACAAGGTCAAACAGAAGAAAAAACTTGTAAACACTCCAGAGGGCACATTTTAGGCCTAATCTTAATGAAAGTTTTTCTATATCTTGTAAATTTTGAAATTGGGTAGTGTGTGGTGAAAAACTAGGTGGGGTCAAATAATAGAAAAATCTTGTTATCACTGTATAGCAGGTGATTGACTTTAGGATGTTAATGATTCTTGCAAAGCTATTCTGAAGACTTATACCGTATGACTGGTAATTTCTGCGGCAACATAATTTTTGCGGATTCGTCAAACCGCAAAAATTAAATGCGCAAAATATACATGGACCATTTTTTCATCTACATGCTATGTTCAATTTAAGGATCACTATATTAGCTATCTATACTTCAATTACACATAGGTGTTATAATAAATCGATATCAATTTCATGGACAGGTAAGTTTTCACACCTTTAATAGATGTTGACACTCAAACAATTAGAGTAATTTAGAAAAACAATTTCAATTCAATGATACATAAACTTAAATTTACACTTTAGAAACAGATATAAAATGAGTTTGGGCTATGAAATTGCAAAAATTAAATTCGCAAAAATTAATTGTACCATTTTTGGACCCAATCCGCAAAAATTTGCACCCACAAAAATTACCAGTTATACGGTATTTACTAGCAAATGCAAAAAAAGTCTGAATGTCTAGCAACTATTTGTGATTTATTAGATATCTTAGACTTTTAAAAATATTCTCTTGAAATTTTGCATACATATTCAAAGTCATTTTTTCTACTTCATGGTTAAAGTTTTGCATGCCAGTACTGAAGCATTGCTTGGGGTATGAAACTCATTTGTTGTAAATTAATATTATATCATTTCAAAAGAGGTAGCAAAAGTATGCCCCTTTTTGTTCTTAAAAATTCATGTCCACATAACTTGTCAAAACTATGTTCGCTCAAACTAGCACTGCTTTATTTACTATCAAGCACTGAGAATAGTCAAGAGCCATGTTTTGTAAGAGCTCTTGTTGTGTCAGTGTTTGGCATTTGTGGTATTACCTCATTACATTGTCATTTACATTTAAGCTAAGAATGATATAGGGCAGTGTCACTTGAACAGCTATTGTAATGGCTTCGGCTTAGAACACTTGTAGTTGATAAACCAAAGGATGATTGGGTATGTGGAAGGTTGTTTTAATGCATGTATATTTGGAAAAGAAATGCTGTACTGAAGGATTAAGCAAGTATGCTGATGATTTAAATGATGGTTTGCTTTTCAGACATTCTAGAAACTGCAGAAAAAAAGGATACTGGGTTAGGTGATGAAGGCGAGGTAGAACAAGAAGAAGCACCTGACGGACAATTTCTAATAGGTATTCATTTTCACGACACATCATGTGCTTACTAAAGCATGACTTGCCAAAAGGTGTTTAATTTTACCAAGTGGTTTTCAAGCAACAGCTTCCAAGCTTCAAAAATCTTCTATTTAGGGTAGACACGCAGGTAGTTTTGTAAGTTTTTAGCTCGACTTTTCGAAGAAAATGAGAGCTTATACTGTCACCCTGGCATCGGCGTCGGTGTTGCATCCAAGGTTAAGTTTTTTCAAACATCAATTACTTCCATAATATCAAAGGGATTTAACCCAAACTTGGAATACTTATTAATCATCACACCCTCCACCTTACTACCAAGGCCCACAACCCTGGCTCCACTATATTTGGAGTTATGCCCCTTTTATACTTAGAAAATAGCCAAAATCAAGGTTAAAGTTTTTTCAAACATCAATGACTTCCATACTATCAAAGGGATTCAACCCGAACTTGGAATACTTATTCACTATCACACCCTCTACCTTACTACCAAGGCCCATAACCCTGGCTCAACTATATTTGGAGTTATGCCCCTTTTATACTTAGAAAATAGCCAAAATCAAGTTTAAGTTTTTTCAAACATTAATGACTTCCATACTATCAAAAGGATTCAACCCAAACTTGGAATACTAATTCACCATAACACCCTCTACCTTACCACCAAGGCCCATAACCCTGGCTGTACTATATTTGGAGTTATGCCCCTTTTTATGCCCCCGATAGGGAGGCATATAGTTTTTGACTTGTTCGTCTGTCATTCTGTCTAAAAACTTTAACATTGGCACATTACCTTTTTGTAGGCACATACTTTGATGACCTTGACCCCTGAATGACCTTGACCTTGTGACGATTTCTGTCCAAAAAACTTAAACATTGGCCAAAAAACTTCAACATTGACCATAACTTCCTTATTACTTAACATATTCACTTCATATTTTAGTACAACATTCCTTGGCACATTACCTTTTTGTAGGCACATACTTTGATGACCTTGACCCCTGGATGACCTTGACCTTGTGACGATTTCCGTCCTAAAACTTTAACATTGGCCAAAAAACTTAAACATTGGCCATAACTTCCTTATTACTCAACATATTCACTCCATATTTTAGTACAACATTCCTTGGCATATTACCTTTTTGTAGGCACATTATGATGACCTTGACCCATGGATGACCATGACCTTGTGACGATCAAAGCAGTGTCGGGGGCATTGTCATCTTACAGTGACAGCTCTTGTATACATAGAAAATAGCCAAAATCAAGGTTAAAGTTTTTTAAAACATTAATAACTTCAATACCATCAACACTATTTCATTCAAACTTGGAATACTTATTCACCATCACTCCTTCAACCTTTACATGTATTATCATCTATATATACTGTACTAATAAAAAACTTAACACTGTGTCTAAGCATCTTTGAAAAGTCGAGCGTGCTGTCTTATGGACAGCTCTTGTTATGCAAGTAGTTTCTTTTGGTACAAGAGACAAGAAATTCTTGTTAACATAGGACATGTACAAGAAATAACATAAGCTTTAATCTATATTTTCCAACAATTAAATGTTTACAAATATAAGATAAAAAACACATTGTAACAAGTTTTATGACATGCATATATATAAAAAATATGCCATGAAACATAATAGATATACACAGGTGTCATTTGACATGAAATTGACAGATATTAAACATAGGGAAGACAAAGTATTGTAAATTATAAAAACATTCAAGTAAGAAAATCGGAATTAAAAGCTGTGTGGAAAATGCTGACCCTGACCGAGCTCAATATGTACTGAAAAAGCAAAATAAAATTGCAAAACTTGTTTGCTGACCGCTTACAATTAATCAACAATTTACAACCTTACCAGAGCTTTACATTGCAGGCATTCGATAAAATTCGGTATATGATTGAAAAATGTAGCGTAATGAAAGCAATATACTATTTTGTTTTAGATAACAGTGTCAGTCAGAGTCACAGGAAAAACAAGAAAGTTGTGAGACAGAGATGGTCATTAGAGGAAGAAGAGGAATTAAACCAACTTTTTGAAAAAAACATTCGTGATCGTGTGTGTCCATCAAAGCAAGAGTTACATAGAGCAGTTTCTATATCAAGGGAGAAAAGTGGCAAAATTCACCTGAGAACACTGGATAATATAAAGAAGAAAGTGTGGAATATGTATAAGAAGTTTGCAGAATAAATGATACTTTGATGGTTAATATAGTGGAGATCTTTTGTCAGTGTAATATATATGCTAAGGGTTTCCATGTAATATGTTATAAGAGTTTCTGTGTTACTATATTTAGATCATCTGGCCTTGACGTTCCAGGTCCTAAACTTTACTTTGTGGCTTAAGTTCACCACTCAAAACTCTTGTGTCATGTAATTAATAGCTTGGGTCTAGATGAGGCAGTGAGTAATTTTGCAATTCATCTGGATCCAAGCTGTTTCAACATGTGATTTTGGCGTTACAAAATCTATATATGACCCTTAAACATTTATATATTTCTTAAATTTCAGAAAAAAAAAATCAGGTCAAGATTAATAGGTAAATATGGATGATTTCCCGGTTGCTTTCATATATTTTGTTGATGACTATGAGTGCAGTCAGGGTCTACAGTTTTGTGCAGATCAAGAAATGGATATTTTTGATCTTTATCAACATGGTGTCAACTTGATAGCTTTTTTTTCAATTGAAAGCTTTGTAAGTTGCAAAGTGTTTTGTGTAAACAGTCAGTTCGCTTTTGTTTCATACGTACTTCAATTTATCAACATGTAGCAGTTTCTTATTCTGTCTTAATCCACTTCTTCAGAGGAGGAAATACAATTTGGACTATCTGATATCAAACATCCTGTCATAAAATGGGGAGAGATTTTTTTTATACGAGTCATTTTTAGCTCCACTGGCCGAAGGCCAGCGAATATTGTCATGGCGTTGTGTCCGTCGTGCTTGCGTGCGTCCGTCCGTGCGTTAACTTTTTTTTAAAGATCTTCTCCTCACAAACCAGTGGGCCAATCTTGACCAAATTTGGCAGAAATGTACCTTGGGTGACCCTTTACTTAAATTGTCAAAGAAATTTGATTGGTCCATGTGGCGTGGCAGGGGGGGGGGGGGGCTTATCAGACTTAGAGAAATCACAAAATAATTCTCTAAAAATTTGGCCAATTTACACCCAACTTGGCAAAAATGTTCCTTGGGTGATCCCTTACTTCAAGTGTCTTTAATCTTCTCTCAAACCAGTCGGCCAATCTTGACCAAAATTGGCAGAAATGTACCTTTGGTGACCCTCTACTTAATTTGTTGAAGAAATTTTAATTGGTCCATAATTTTGGGCCTGGCATGGCGGGGCGTATCAGACTTAGAGAAATCACAAAATAATTCTTTAAAAATCAACCATTTGGCCAATTTACACCCAAGTTGGCAAAAATGTTCCTTGGGTGACCCCTTACTTCAAGTGTACATGAAACTTTGATTGGTCCATAAATGTGGGTGTGGCTTTTCAGAATTAGAGCGTCCGTTAACTTTTTCTTTAAAAATCTTCTCCTTTTCAAATCAGTAGGCTAATCTTGACCAAACTTGGCTGAAATGTACCTTGGGTGACCCTCTACTTAAATTGTTGAAGAAATTTTTATTGGTCTATTATTGTGGGCCTGGCATGGCGGGGCTTATCAGACTTGGAGCAATCACAAAATAATTCTTTAAAAATCAACCATTTGGCCAATATACACCCAAGTTGGCAAAAATGTTCTCTTGGTGACCCTTTACTTCAAATGTACATGAAATTTTAATTGCTCCATAAATGTGGGCGTGGCAAGTCGGGCTTATCAGACTTGGAGAAATCACGAAATAAATCTGTAAAAAACAACTATTGGGTCAATTTAGACCAAACTTTGCAGAAATGTTCCTTGGGTGACCCTTTACTTCAAGTGTACATGAAATTTTGATTGGGTCATAAATGTGGGCGTGGCAGGGCAGGGCTTATCAGACTTCCCTATGAACACCTATATTTGCACTGCCCCCATTGATTGAAATACAGCCAGTGGAGTGATACAGGCCCTCTTGGGCCTCATGTTTAGGAGCGCATTGCTGAATGGCTGTTTTAAGTTAAGACAAATTCTTTAAATTTTAATATTATTGACTTTGTGACGGCAAGTTTTATGAAAGTTGAAACTTAATTTTGTCAACCTGCCCTGGATATGCGTTTCTATGGTAAAATATATGGTTCTGAACATTTCCAATAAATTCAAAAAATAGAAATTTGGGAAAACATGTTACTGACAAAATTACCTTTACTTTCATACAATATTCGTAAAGATTGGACACACAGTTCCCGAGATATATCAAAATTACACGGACTTTTCGAACAACCCTCGTAATTAAAAATGCTGATTCAACAGTAATTCATGAAGGTACAAAATTGCATGTTTTATGTTAATATTCTTAAACATAACACTGATAGTTACCCTTGACCTGGTGCTGGCATTTAGTCCGCTGCTATCAGTAAATTGTTTTGAATGAAAGTGGTTTTCCATTAAGCGCCCAAATGGTGTGCATCATGATAGCGCCCAAATCGTGTGCATCATATCTACTTTGCTGCAGTGATAGGGCTGTTTATGTGCTTTTTGTTTAAGTCTAATTGATATTGTTTTCTTTTGTTATTTTAACTTTCTTAAACATTACACTGTTAGTGACCCTTGACCTGGTGCTGGCATTAAGTCCGCTGCTATCAGTAAATTGTTTTGAATGAAAGTGACACAAAAAGTCTTTCAATTTTTTTTGTAGGGAGAAAGCCTGTCTGCTCATGTCTGTGAAACATGTTTTAATGTTTCCAACATGCATTCACTACGGGCACAGATCAGGCTCAATTTAATTTTGTTAAGTATGAATAAGAGATCTGCTGCAGATGACTGTTGAAAATTATAACCATGAAAAATTTGTATCAACCCATTACCATACAGTAACTCTTTTTGACTCCCTATAAGATATTGGCTTTTGAAAACATTGTTGAAAATGAAGAAATTTTGTGACAGAGTAGCATCAGAAATAGACAGATGAAGAAATAGAGTAGAAATAGATGTATGAGTTTTAACAGTGCTATCTTTTTTCCAAGACTGTAAATATATTCAGTACTTGGGAAAAAAATTAAAGCAGCAGTAATGTTTACCTTTTAGTTTAATGCAATATTTTACAAGCAAAAGGAGTAAAGGTTTTGACGAAATTGAACTGTAAAATTGGAGCAACATTCAGGGGATAACAACTGCTTTTGGAAGGTTTCGTGCAGTATATCATTGGTTAGTATGTTGTAAAATAGGTTTTACCTGCAATGTGTAGCAGGTAAAACGGCTTTTTGCGACTTATAAACCAAAGATATACTGCAGGAAACCTTCCAAAAGCAGCTGTTATCCCCTTTCTAATGCAATTTATCATTTTAAGGCTGAATGCCAGAGCTGTTAATGTGCAACTTTATGCGCATATCCTTGATATACTTACTCGATATATTGCCTTTTTGTGAATATATAGGCTTTATAAATAAAATGGTATGTTAATTAGTTTACTCCCATACATTGGAACAAGTAGTCTGACATGCCAGTTCATTACATTTTCATGGTGAATGTCATTTTACCATCTACACGATATATAACCCACATGACTGTGACGTCAGGGTCGGAGTAAAATTTGAAAATATCTGCTTGCTTCATGTAAGAATTTTGCCAATTTTTCCCTATGCTTATCAAATCGCTACAATCCATTTTCAATGCTGGACTATATGTCAGCATGCATTTCACAAAAAAATCTACAAAATATTAGAAATTTGGCCAAGCGTGAAGTTAGAGGAATATCTATGATAGGGGTCGGACAGAGTTCAATCAATTAAATGAAAAAATGCCCCTCAGACATTATTTCTGTAAATTTGTGGCCCTAAATCAATTGTTCTTTTGTTGCAGAATTCAGAACTCATGACATTTAGGGCATATTTTAATAGGAAATACTAATTTCTTCATCAATTTTATTGAACTCGTCCGACCCCTATCATAGAAATTCCTCTAACTTCACGCGGGGCCAAATTTACCATATTGTGTGGAATTTCTTGTGAAATGCATGACAACAGATGGACAAGCATTGAACAAGGATGGCCCTCGTACATGGAATGTAATGATATGATAACCATAAGGAAAGATACTGGCAAAATTCTTACCTGAAGCGAGCGGATATTTTCTTATTTTACACCGACCCTGACCGAATTATGATGTCACAAGTCACATGAGTTATACACTGTGATCTAATTATACCTTATTTCATCACATGAAACCTGGCATTTATGACTGGTTGGATAATTAATTTTTGTATTATCTAGTTAACTTTCCTAGTTTTATTTTAACCCTTCCCAAACAAAACCTGGTTTTAACATCCCTATTGAAAAGGCTTTGGAAAACATTTAGGCAAAAGAAGAAAATGCTGATAATCAGCATTTTCTCCTTTTGCCTCTATATTTTCCATGCTTTTATCTTTTGCCTCAATATTTTCCATGCTATATTGTACATAAACCCCATCTTTATTAACATCAATTTTGTCATCTGTAGCAGCTGTCAAATTGGACTGCCCTATTATTTAGCTGTTTGGGAAAGGGTTAAACTTTCATACTTTTAGCAAAGAGTACAAGCATATCTTTTGCTAAAGGTTTAGCAAAGAGTACAAGCATATCTTTTGCTAAAAGGTTTACTTTAAAGTGTTAAGAATTATTTTGTATTGAAATTTTGTAACAAATTTGTTATGACAGGGGATAGTTTCCCATTAGGATATTTTGTATTTTTAGCTCGGCTGTTTTCGGAGAAAACCCGAGGTATTGCTATAGCCTCCGTGTTGTCGTTGTCGTCGTCGTCGTTGTCGTCGTCGTGCGAAAACTTTGACATTATGTTATATCTCTGGTTCTACTGAAGGCATTCACTTGAAACTTGGCACACATGTTCACCATCAAAAGAGCGACCTATACTATCAAGGGGGATAACTCTAGATGCACTTTGTGCAAATTATGCCCCTTTTTCGACTTAGAATTTTTTCCCACCATCCAGCTTTCGACAGCCGAGCGTAGGCACCCGTAGGCGGTGCTCTTGTTTGATAGTTCAAATTATCATTTGATTTTAGAATATTGCAGAAAAATGCTGTATGATGTTAAACGTAAAGAAAAATACCTAATAATATATGTTTTTATCAAAGGAGAATTAAGAAAATTGCAATTTGTTTGCTGAGGCTTAAGGCATTTTTGAGATAACACACAGAGGTGCAAAATACAGGAAAGTAAATTGACAAAGGATGCATTTTATGTACAGAGATAGTGGTGCCTCAATGGCCTTCAGTATCCTCTTCCTGGGTCACATTTGTTTCCCCCATTTGACACAGTTGTTAGCAAGTAGTTGGAGACTCAGCTAGAATATTGTGGTAGTATTGATGAAAGAAACAACAGGAATCCATGGTTAGGTGCTCCAGCCTCTGCGATATGACCATAGCAGTTGAAAGAGATGTAAAAACACAAACAAACTTGTGACACAGGAGCGCCTCTTTTCTAACGTGTACTAGATAAATTTTAGTAAAATCTTTGCTTGCTACGACTCAATTCTTCACCAGATTTGTTAAAAATGCTTATCTTTTTGACAACTGTGTTTGCACTTTGTGGACTAAATTTTCAATCCAGTCTGTCTCAATCTTTGTTAGATTATTTTTCTTTATGGCATTTTGTCTGGTTTGATCATGTGTGGATAAAAATGAATAATATTGAGCCAAACTTTGTGAAAAGGGGGATCAAAGATGTTGCAGACATCATGGAGAAAATATATCATATGTTGTCTGAATTGGCATCATGATAGGTCAAATGGTAATTTTACTGTAAAGGTCTTTCAGTTTCATATACAGAACTCTTTAGCGCACAAAAGAGAGGCATAAATATAATGTTAAGTCATGTCTGTTTATGCCATATAATAGCCTCCTTAAAATAGCCATAACTTTGTCAAAACCTATTAAATTGCAAAAAAAAATCCATTTTCTTACAGTAAAGACATTATGCCACGAAAAAATGAAAAAATTACAAATGAATGTCATTAAGTCCCCTTTTCACAGAGTCTGGTCTATTATGTAATTGGGTCAAATTATTTTAGACCAGCCAGGTGTCACAAAACTGGTTCTCATAGATTAGTGATATGGCGCCATCTTTGAGTATGTTGAAACCCATGGGGTTTCTACATTTTAGCTCACCTGAGCTCTGCTCAGGTAGAGCTTTTGTGATCATTTGAATGTATGTTGTGCGTCTTCAACAATTTTGTTGTTACCACTCTATAGGACAGTTTTGATCCAATTTTCATCAAATTTGCTCAGAATGTTTGCCTTGGTGATACCATGGACCCTAATGAAATTGGTTCAAAACGTAGGTCACTAGGTCAAATCTTAGAAAAATCTTGTTACCAATCTAGAGACCACTTTTATATACCCCTGCAAACGAAGTTTAGGTGGGGTTTACTGGAATCAGCCTGTCGGTCGGGCTGGCGGTTGGTTGGTTGGTTGGTCTGTCAGCTAAATCTTGTACGGACAACTCCTACAGTTTCAGTCTATTTCGCTTCAAACTTGGCAGATGTGTTCATTAGGAGGTGTAGATGTGCAAGATGTAAATTTCGCGAAAATTGCTCCGACAATTTTTGAGTTATGGCCCCTGATTTGACTTAAAAACGCTTGTACGGACAACTCCTCCTACAGTTTCTGTCCGATTCACTTCAAACTTGGCAGAAGTGTTCATTAGGAGGTGTACATGTGCAAGTCACAAATTTCACAAAAATTCTTTCGATACTTTACAGTTTCTGTTCGGTTGGCTTTATACTTGGCAGAAGTGTTCATAGGGCTTTTCCTTATTTACTGCATTTCTTTTCTCAAACAAAGCGCTGCGGGGGTATTTAGTTTGCTTTGCGACATTTCTAGTTGATCCAATCTTCATCAGACTTCCAGGTACTTGTGTGGATAGGTGTTCATATCGAGGGCTCATTGCAATTTGCAAGACTATTGTTACTACATATTTTGAGAAATTATTATTTTTTTTTTTCATTTTCTGAATCTAAAGGAAGGAATACATATGTTCTTATATTGGGTCTCTAATTTGCATAATGGGTTTGATAATCGTTAACCTATGTGAGCGAGCAGCTGGAGGCTCGGCTAGAATATTGTGGTAGTACTGGTGAGAGAAACGACAGGAATTCATGGTTAGGTGCTCCAGCCGCCACGATATGACCTTAGAAGTTACAGAGGTGTTAAACACCAACCATTCAAACAAATCAAATTTGCATAATTAAAAAGATAATTAAAATCTAAAACTTAATTTTGCTCCATTTTTGTACAGCAAAACTATTGGTTTTTTTCCTTCTCATGTAAAATTTTACAAAATGTAGTTACAATAGTCTTGCAATGAGCCCTTGACATGCACTTCTGTTGATAGTTGTCCAATATTCAATCACAGAGAAGCATTAAGACTGTGTGTTTTGACAATCCACAAGCAGTTTTAGTCACCATGACTGTCAAGGGGCAGGGGCAGTTTTTCTCTTCCTCTTGGGTTAAAATCAAAAACGTTTCACCAAAACTGCTTGCCAGTTTTGTTCAAATACCGTACTTGGTATAACCCTCCATCATTAGATCAAATAATGTTGACATACCCCCCCCCCCCCCCCCTAAAAAATGGCTGCCAGGAGATCAGCCAGTTTTCTCTATATTGCTCTAAAGTAAACTTTAAATTCTCTCTCTTGATCCACCTGCCAGAATGGAGTATTTAGATGATTCCCTACCAAAAAATATATAAATCTGTGATTATACCTAAAATGCCATGGCCACCAGGGTGTTGGGGTAGGGGTGGAGTCCATTTTCCTTATAGGATTATAAAAATAGAAGTCTGAATGTTTGTGACGTCAAATAATGTATCGTATAGTGTTGGTCAATGATAGCCATTGGAATTAAGGCCAAGTTTTCTCGGGTGAGTGATTTAGAGACATCAAGGCTTTGATTTTGGAATATTCATTGGCTTGTTATCATAATTAAAGAGTTAATTCAATTTTCGTGAGTTTGTTGTCTTTGAATTGCTCACTCATTTTGATACACGTCTAAACTACGGTGGCAAACTTATACTAAGATCAGTTTGTCAGCCTGTTTTTTGTATTTTCTAAAATACTCATCACTATTACCACAATGAGTAAACGAAGACCAGAAAACCTGAGCCCTTTGGTCAGGATCTTCAGTTTGAAATGTTAAAATTAAACCTGTACAGATGACTCTTTTATGTCTCTTCATTAGTGAAAATCTCTAGTAAAGAGACTGTAGGAGCTTTCTGTATAGACACAGACACCTGTGCTATGGGGTAGAAGGGCAAACATTTGTCAATGGGAATCGGAGACCTTTATAAAGACTTTATTAGCTTGCAGTATAGATTTAAACCCATTCTTGTATCATGAAACATTGAAGTGTCACTGTTATCAAAATTGAACCGTGACCGCACATGTTTTCGTTGGCAGTAGAAATGCCGTAACTATAGCTTATTTAAGCTGTAGTTACGACATTATTGAACATAGCCGACGATTTGATTGTTTTGACGGCTCAATTTTTAAATTTGAATTATACCGAGACCCTTTTGAATAGATGGAAAATATTTATTGGTAATGTAAGCTGGTTTCTTTTGTGATTCAAAGGGCTTTCTTCTAATGCTGTTATTAAAAAAGTAGGCTAGGTCAAGGAAAACGTGAAGCTCAATTATTATTTCGCTGTACCAATTCAGCCCGAGAGACGTGTTTGGGGGGGTCCTTTGCAAAAAGTGTAAACGTAGCCCTCTCAGGAGCCCTCTGATCAGGATTTTAAACCTTTAGGTTGAATGGATTGAGCTGCAGTTCATAATGACCACACAACATCAAAATATACAGAAATACTATGTCCAAATCTGGTGGTAACCACATAAAATAAAAGTACCACATATAGTATTAGAAAAACATGCAAAGTACCATAATGTCCCTAGTCCATGCCCTAAGTGGTACATGACCACATAAATCAGAATATACAGAAATATTATGTCCAAATCTGGTGGTAACCACATAAAATAAAAGAACCACATATAGTATTAGAAAAACATGCAATGTACCATAATGTCCCTAGTCAATGCCCTAAGTGGTACATGACCACATAAATCAGAATTATACAGAAATACTATATCCAAATCTGGTGGTAACCACATAAAATAAAAGTACCACATATAGTATTAGAAAAACATGCAATGTACCATAATGTCCCTAGTCCATGCCCTAAAGTGGTACATGACCTCATAAATCAGAATATACAGAAATACTATGTCCAAATCTGGTGGTAACCACATAGAATAAAAGAACCACATATAGTATTAGAAAAACATGCAATGTACCATAATGTCCCTAGTCCATGCCCTAAAGTGGTACATGACCACATAAATCAGAATATACAGAAATACTATGTCCAAATCTGGTGGTAACCACATACAATAAAAGTACCACATATAGTATTAGAAAAACATGCAATGTACCATAATGTCCCTAGTCCATGCCCTAAGTGGTACATGACCACATAAATCAGAATTATACAGAAATACTATATCCAAATCTGGTGGTTACCACATAAAATAAAAGTACTGTCCCTAGTCCCTGCCCTAAGTGGTTCATGACCACAGAACATACTGAAATACTATGTCCATGCAAAGTATCACATAATGCACCAATGTCTTGCCTGGACTACATCTCCGTAATCAGTGCATGGTTTAAATTAAATTAATGCTACATAGATAACTCTCAACTTAAAAGTGTTGGAGCGTTTGCAGCCATTTTCAATGTAATTTTTTTTTTCATTATGTTTTGCTCGATTTATGTTGCAAACGAATCTTACATAATTATAAATGGTCAGATGTTGACGATTTAAGCTTTTTAGATGGTGCAAGCTGTGAAAAAACAGTTTGACCGTCTGTTTTGGCCAACATTTGGAGTTCTCAATACCTTTATGTAAATGCTCCAACATCCTGATATGTTGTTCGAGTTTCTTCTTGTAGCCTGTTTATTACCCTTGCCTGTACCACATGAGGTCGAGACAGTTTTTAAAAGCAACTAAGAAATGTCATATTAAACAAAACTATATTTTGACCTTTTAATCAATTAAAATTGTCACTAGATACAAGTACCACACATGCCTCTGTACACATTTTTACCACATAATGAAAAAAAGAGAATTAAAACCCAGATTTTAGTTTTAAATAGCCTTTTGATCACTAACCACATAGGTTCGGACAGTTTCTTAAAAAGCAACCACCAAATGTTGTATTAGACACAACTATATTTTGACCACTTAATCACTGCAAATGACCACTTGATACCCTTACCACATATGCCTCTGGACACTTTCTTACCACATAAAGAAAAAACCACTTAAGACCCAGATGTTACACCGTCCGTCCGTCTGTCCGTCCGTCCGTCTGTCCGCTCAAATCTTGATCCCGCGATAACTTAATAA
This sequence comes from Fragum whitleyi, assembly GCA_948146395.1. Lineage (NCBI taxonomy): Eukaryota > Metazoa > Mollusca > Bivalvia > Cardiida > Cardiidae > Fragum > Fragum whitleyi. The sequence continues at coordinate 6,082,143 of OX411556.1, forward strand.
CTAAGCAAGCGTTTTTGATGAAAGTTGGTATATGACTAGATGGCAATGTGTAGATTATGCACATCATTTTATTTTTGTTTTTCGACTTAAATTGAGGTTGCTATGGTTACAGAAATAGTGAAAATATGGCCAAAAATGGGATCCTGCGATAAGATAATAACTAAGCAAGCTAGTTTGATGAGACTTGGTATATGACTATATGGCAATGTGTAGATTATGCACATCATTATACCCCCCACCTACGAAGTAGAGGGGGGTATATTGGTTTCACCATGTCTGTCTGTCTGTCCATCCGTCCGTCCGTCCATCCATCCGTCCGTCCATCCGTCCGTCCGTCCGTCCGTCCGTCCGTAGACCTTTTCGTTTCCGGACTCTAACTAGAGAACCAAATGACTTACAATCATGAAACTTTATACAAATGTTCCTTATGACCCAAGGAAGTGCCCTATTGTTTTTGGGTCATGAAGGTCAAAGGTCAAGGTCACAGTCAGCCTTTGTTCAATTTTCGTTTCCGGACTCTAACTCAAGAACCAAGTGGCCTACAATCATGAAACTTTATACAAATGTTGCTTATGACTCAAGAAAGTGCCCTATTGTTTTTGGGTCATGTAGGTCAAAGGTCAAGGTCACAGTCAGCCTTTGTTCAATTTTCGTTTCCGGACTCTAACTCAAGAACCAAGAGGCCTACAATCATGAAACTTTATACAAATGTTGCTTATGACCCAAGGAAGTGCCCTATTGTTTTTGGGTTGCATAGGTCAAAGGTCAAGGTCACAGTAAATTTTTGTTCAATTTTCGTTTCCGGACTCTAACTCAAGAACCAAGAGGCCTACAATCATGAAACTTTATACAAATGTTGCTAATGACCCAAGGAAGTGCCCTATTGTTTTTGGGTTACATAGGTCAAAGGTAAAGGTCACAGTCAATTTTTGTTCAATTTTCGTTTCCGGACTCTAACTCGAGAACCAAGTGACCTACAAGCACGAAACCTTATGCAAATGTTGCTTATGATCCAAGGAAGTGCTCTATTGTTTTTGGGTCATATAGGTCAAAGGTCAAGGTCACAGTCAATTTTTGTTCAATTTTCGTTTCCGGACTCTAACTCAAGAACCAAGAGGCCTACAATCATGAAACTTTATACAAATGTTGCTAATGACCCAAGGAAGTGCCCTATTGTTTTTGGGTTACATAGGTCAAAGGTAAAGGTCACAGTAAATTTTTGTTCAATTTTCGTTTCTGGACTCTAACTCAAGAACCAAGTGACCTACAAGCACGAAACCTTATGCAAATGTTGCTTATGATCCAAGGAAGTGCTCTATTGTTTTTGGGTCATATAGGTCAAAGGTCAAGGTCACAGTCAATTTTTGTTCAATTTTCGTTTCTGGATTCTTAACTCAAAAACAAAGCGACCTAGAATCATGAAACTTCATGCAAATGCTACATATAATGACCTCAATATTAGGTACAAACACATCCTGCACTAATAGCACTTGCATTCTGACAAAGCGCTTGTGGGGGGTATTAGTCCGCTCTGCGACAGTTCTAGTTTTATTTTTGTTTTTAGACTAAAATTGTTGTTGCTATGGTTACGGAAATAGTGAAAATATGGCAAAAAATATTGGATCCTGCGATAACTTAATAACTAAGCAAGCTAATTTGATGAGACTTGGTATATGACTAGATGGCAATGTGTAGATTATGCACATCATTTTATCTTTGTTCTTTGACAAAAAGTGCGGTTGCTATGGTAACAGAAATAGTGAAAATATGGCAAAAAATGGATCCTGCAATAATTTAATAACTAAGCAAGCTAACTTGATGAAACCTGTTTTAAAATGTAAAAAAAAATATAAGCCATGTTAGTCAGGGTGGTGATGCAGCAGTATTAATCACCTCCAGTGAAAGTTCTCATTTCTTACCAACAAGACTGAAGAAAAACATCTTGGATCAGACAAGGTAACTGTTATTGATACTATTTCTTGCATCTGTCTATTGCTTCCATGAATTGTATAGTGGTTACAGCAGAGACAACAACTCATGTAAGTCTTGTTTAACCCTTTAACAAGACCTGGTTTTGACGTCCCTGATAGAATTGGCGTGGGAAAACATTGAGACAAACAAAGCCGGTAGGGGACTTATGCCCATGTCCAACATGGCTCTTGTTAATTAAAGCACTGGCACATCTTAGTACACGATTGTATCATTGTAATCAAGCCTCTATTCTTTTTGCAAATCTGTCTGATGGTGTCAAAAATGTTGAAGAAGTTTGTCACATTTCCATTAGTAGGTATGTTACAAATATGAGGTTTGTAAGCTTTAGATTTGACAATCATAATTGGAATAGAATTCTGAGGAAAGCTGAATTTGTAACAATTTTCCTTGGTCCTTGATTAAATTGCTTAAATGTTAATTACTTTCACTTCAACACTTAAACTGCATTTTGTGCAATGAAAGTATTATATACTTGACATATTTTGTCTTACTTTTGAGAATTTTCATTTTTGTTTTGATATAAATCACATGGTTACAATTCATGGTTATATCTCAATTGTGTCAAAAGCTTTTGTTTAAACCTATGTGTTTTAAATGCATTGGGAAAAAAGTCCCTCACCTTAGATTTATCCCCCTCAATTCAGCTTCCTGGAAAATTCATTAGTTCTTGAGTCAAATGTGTGGGCATATGATAATATAATAAAAGAACAAAGAGACTTGAAACCTCTTGGTCAAGGGACAGGTTCTGTATCTCTCTGCCACAGACACAAAAGGCTTTGACTTATGATATATAATTTAGTTACTTTTGCATTAGATTAACCGGTATTTAAAGAGATTGCTTTTGTTTATGTGTTCTTTATGTATTATTGCTTATGATTGTGGATTATTATTCCTTCCAAGAATACTTTAAGGTGATTGTCAAAGACTTAAAGTTTCCATCAAACATCCAAACCTTAAGCTTAATTTCCTGAGATAAAGTTTCTCTGTAGTAAAATATCTTACACCATGACTTAATGGTATTCCAATTGAACATATTAACTATGTTTTAGGCTTTCTCTATCATAGTATTGCTCTTTACTTACGAGCTTTATCAACATACTATATTCCTACTCTAACTGATAGTCTAGTACAAACAGGATTGAAGTGTTTCTCACAAATTGGTGAATTATGACCTATGTAGGATGTGCAGCTTGATGTTTTCTGATAGGATTTATTATTTATAATGGCTAGAGGAGTACTATAAATGGTTAGATGTTGAGCCCTTGTCCTCTATAAGAATAAGTTTGGAAAGAAGTGGATTTTAAACTCCATGCGAGAAATCTTGAAGGAAGAAAATGTATTTTTACGTATATGCTCTATGGCTCAAGATGGGGATATTTAAAGGAGCATTTCTAGAGCTATTTCTTGTATAAAAGTATTAGTAGATCTATTGCAAAAATGTTAGTGGATAGGGAAACAAACGCTGAAACATCCATTAAATGTCAGGGAAAATCACTTTCTTGTCAGGGAAATGTCAGGGAAAAGTCAGGGAATTCTGGAACTGCTGGAGCGTGGGAACCCTGATCAAGGTCACATGCACATAACAATCAGATAAATATTAATGGTCATGGTCAATAATATTTCACATTTGATGGACACATTTTAAAACAAAAGATGAAGGAATTCTGTTTAGGTCCCCCATTTATAGTTTGCCAGCATTTTTTGTTTGCTGGCTGTCCATCTCTGTCTTGGAAAACTTAATTTGCAAATTAAAAATGTCTCCATACCTTAAACACGATTCTATTACATTGCTAATATTTGGCATAAAGGTTCCTCTTTGCAGCTTTGAAGGTCAAGGTCATCTGACAAGGTCAAGGTCAATTTTCAAGGCAAAACTTTGAAAAAATAAATGCCATATTAAGGGCATAAGTGTTATACAAACACATTGTGTCCTACATCATTATATGAATTGATCAAAATATTGACGTGCCCTTAATTTCAGACCTCTAGCCTACAGTACCCTGGCCGACCTAGTTCACCATGTTAGACAATCATTACCAATGACAGAGTTATCTATGGCTGTAAACCTGTTCTCTAAGAACGTCCATGATGAGTCCTTACCCAGTAGTATACAGACAATGTCCTGTAAACTCTTACTGAACCTTGTAGAGTGTATAAGACAAAAAAGTGAACAGGAAAATGGAAATGTGAGTTACATAAATACCCTAAGATTTACAACACCAAAAGTCAGACAGTTATGGATCCGAAATTCTTAATGGCCGTCATAGCATAGTTGATAGGGCGTCAGAGTGTCAATCTAGAGGTCCCGGGTTTGATCCTCGACGGCGGCACTCTTTCTCTCCGACTATTTGTCTCTCACCAATGGGTTGATAATTGTAGACCTATGTGAGATAGTAGCTGGAGGCTAGGAAAGGATGTGATGGTTGTACTGGTGAGAGAAATACCAGGAATCCATTGTTTAGTGCTCCAGCTGCTGCGATATTACTGAAAAAATGTTGAAAGCGGCTCCATTCAATCAATCAATCCAAAATTCTTGTTGATGTAAGCCTGTGCGTGACATTTCCAACAATTTCAAAAGAGCAAGTAAAAACTCTGGCCAGCCTGTGCAACTGCACAGTCTGTCTAGAATCTTCACTTTGCATGTTTTAGATAGTTATGGCCTAAAGTGTCTTTAGACAGACAGTGAATCTTCCAAATACAGTATTTCTGGCCAGAATGCTAGTTGTTTGCGCCTGGCACATGTTTCCAATTGTTGAAAATGTCAAACACAGGCTTATGTGTCAAATAACTTATTAGGACTTTGGGAAAGGCAAACATTGTAGACCCTGATCAGTCTACTCCTTGATCAAGGTCAACAGTGTTTAGTTGGATCTGTCAGTATGAATTCATTTGGGTAAATATGGTATAATCTATTTATTATTTTCTTCACTCACTAAAGCTTTCCTTTTAAAATATAAAATCCCTAATATCTAAGATTGAAAATGTGTCAGAGTAATGTTCTTGAAATATGCCATGCATTCGACAAATAAATTGAAAATAAAAATTACATCTTGTTATAACCCCCCAAAACTATGTTTGAGAGGGTATATAGGAGTCAGCTTGTTAGTCTGTCAATCTGTAGCTTTTTCTTGTCTGCCTAATCTCAGCAACTAACTGATAGATGTCATTCAAACTTTTCAGCTATGATCAGTATCATACAGAGATGTGCAAGTGCATTTTTGGTTACAGCCCATTGACTTTTGACAGAGTTATGGCCCTTTGACGGAAAATAGTATTTCTTTATGGACAAGCACTTGTAGAGGGTATAAGTCCACTTTGTGACAGTTTAGGGTTATTTGCAAAAAAAAATTTGATTGACAAAAAACTTAGCTAATCTATAGACAGATATTCTAATGAGATTTGTGTCAACACAGGTACAGTTAAGAGGGGGAAAAGGCTGGCTGGAATCTTCGTTTCTAAATGAAACCCTATATTGTAGGTACTCATTGGAATTGTCTTGGCAAGACAATTTCAATGAGTACCAACAATTAAAGATTTGTGAAAGAATTGTTGAATTATTTTTACTTGAATTACTAAATACCCCCTCTATTTGTAGCTCTGGTCAAATACTTATTTCCTCTTTTTCAGGGCAGGGAATTACTGATGAGAATGTTAGAAGTATTTGTTCTGAAGTTTAAAACTATTGCTAAGATACAGCTGCCACAGATTCTATCTAAATGGTAAGGCTTATTTATAGTGTGTTACACATGCATCAACCAAACTAGAATTTAAAATTTCAAGGTTTTCTACAACAGTTTCTACAATAGGTTTACTTTATGCTATAAGAAGAAAACCCTGCAAACTTTTAAGACTGAAATAAATTGTAGGAAACAGTGAGGATTTGATTTTAATACTACATCTTTGGTTGAACCTATTGTAGAAACTGTTGTAGAAAACAAGAGAAATGAGCCTGTGTGTGACATTTCCAACAATTTGAAATGTGCATGAGGTTAAATATTGAGCTGTGTAGACAGCCACCTACTGTAAATATAAAGTTACCTGATGGTGTGTAAGTATTTGAGAACTTATCTTTCTACTAAGTGCATAGTGAAGACTCTGGTCAGGCTGTGCGGATGCACAGGCTAGTTAGAGTCTTTACTATGTACATATATGATATTGTTAGAAATCTCAAGCACAGGCTCAAATGTCCTGAACCAAGAAAATTATTGTTCAACAATGTTTCTGACTTTCCCTCATTGGTATCTAAGTATTGATCTTAAGTCATGAATTAACCAAATCAAGTGCGCTTTTTTTCTTGTTATCTTTGAATCATTTTCAAAACAAACAAAAAAATGAATGTTAAAAAAAAGTGATTTTTTTTTGTCTTAGATGAATAAAGTAAATTCCATGGACAATAATTTGTTAATGAATTAATTTTTGTTCCATAATTGGAGAAACTTATTCTCTTCCTTATTCTTTTATAGTCAAAAACAGCCCAGCCAAACCCCATCTCCCCAAGATGGGGCTAACAAAACAGCCCTCGATGTTAAGCCAGCTGCAGTGACTACGCCCACTTTACCCAGCATTCCCAGTACACCAACTGTACCAGAAACACCGACAACATCAGCAGATAGTAAACATCCTTTAGGCAGTGTGTCAACTGACATTAAAGATAGCACTGCTAACAAAGATGATAAGGTAAATCTTTTGATTCCAGATTATTTAAAAAAATCTCTCCTTGTGCTGAACCTGGAAAGTTCCTGTTGAAACAGGTGATAAAGACAGAACCCAGTCTGCACAAATGTGCAGTCAGATCTTAGTCTTTGCTGCCTATTTGTTATTTAAGAGTTATTTAAAAAATCAATTTTCAAAAGAAAGATTGCCAAATGCTCCTGAGTTCTAGTTCTTTAAGCACTTTGAATTCAGTGCAAAATTGAAAAAAATAGTTTTTTATGCAGCAGGACAATTGTAATTTGTCAGTACACCTATCCAACTGAAGAGTGATTACAAGCCCAATGATTTCAATGTGAACCCATTCTAAGCTTGTCTGATTTTGAACAAAACAAAAAGTCCAGCAAAATATACCCCCACCTCTGAAGTAGAAAGTATATATGGATTTCACTTTATCTGTATGTCTATCCATCTACCTTTTCATTTCCAGACTCTAACCAAGTGGTTTAGGATCATTTTGTCCATGACTCGAGGAATTTTTTGTATGGCAAAGGTTAAGGTCAGAATTGAACTTTGTCCAAAAACAGTTACCAGACACTAACTCAAGAACAAAGTGACTTTTAATCATGAAACTTAATACAATTGTTTTCCATGACCTTAAGGAACTGCCCTGCTGATTTCAGGTCACCAAAGTCTAGGGCACACTGCACTGATGGTATTTTACTGAGAAAAGGTGCTGTTTGGGGTATTAATCCTCTTTGCTCCAGCTTTAGTTAAAACATATGGAGCTTGCTTTGAGCCAATTTTAATTTAGATGTCTACTAAAAAATTCAAATTATATTTCCAGAGTTCCCAGAACCGGTTTGGTGTGACACCTAGTCAATATAACACCTATTCTGTGGCCGATTGTAGATGTTTGGTTAAAACATTGGTGTGTGGTGTGAAGACTATCACTTGGGGAATTGTATCGTGTAAAGCTGTGGGGACAGGTGAGTCTGCTGAGCTGGAAATAATTTCCTCAAGTAATACATCTTCAAGTGAAGGACCCTGATGGCGGTACTCATCCTTTCCAACTATTTGTCTTCCACCAATTGGTTGATAATTGTAGACCTATGTGGAATAGCAGTTGAAGGCTAGGAAAGGATGCAATGGGTGTACTGGTGTGAGAAATACGGTAATCTGTTGTTAGGCACTGTATCTGCCGCAATATGACTGTAAGAATATTAAAAGCAGGATAAAAAAAACCCATTCAAACAAACTATCAAATCAAGTGAAAGTTATTTGTTCGATTTTTATGGATAGAACAGACAATTAGTCTTAAGTTTGCAGTTGAAGAATTTCTTTTCGGGAATTTTTATATAATGATTCATATCAACTTAGAATATTCTTTAAAGGTATGTCAAAATTAAAAAGAAATGAGTTTGTTGATTTGATTTGCAAAGGGTTCTGAGTAACAAATTGATAGTATCTCACCAATGTTGTATAAAATTAGGTCAATTTTTCTTTGCTTTATTTACACCAGTAAAATGTTTAGAAATGATATTTATGGCCCCCCTTCTAAGAGAGGGATTTGTCTCTCACCAATGGGTTGATAATCATAGACTTATGTGAGATAGTGGCTAGGAAAAAATGTGATGGTTGTACTGGACCAGGAATCCATTGTTCGGTGCTCCATCCAAAGCGATATAGCTGAAAAAATGTTGAAAGTGGCATTAAACTCCATTCACTCAATCAATTTAGGACAGGGGTTATATTGCTTTGCACCTGTTGGTTGGTTTGTCAGTAGGTCTGTTGGTACGTCAAAAGTATGCAAGCTAGAATCATAAAACTTCACAGGTGGATAGATATCATTGAGAAGAAGTGCAGTATACAAGAACCATAAGCTCTACTTATCATATTTTCTGGATTATTGCTCTTTGTTGATTGACAAAGAATAGGCCATTGACATGCTTGTATGGGGGGCATAATTATTTTACATACAACTAGTTAAGTTAAGAAATTTGGATTGAAGTATGGATGTTGGATTGGTAGACAAAACAGCAAAAAAGATTGTATTTGGAAGAAATATATGAAGATTATACTTTATATTCAGATGTTTAGATTCAAAGGAGTAGCACAAAACAAATAATGCTTATGTTGTTGGTACTCAAAATATTGTATCAATAAAACTATTGTATTGATTACCCACAGCATTGTGATTGTGTAAGTATTATTTAAATATTTGAGTCTGAAATCCTGAAAACCTGTAGCTTTGTAAAATGTTTGTAATAAATATATTTCAGATACAGCATTAGTTCAGACCAAGCAGTTCCTACCAAAAGAGACTTTGGTTTATGTTAGATTGGTTAAATATGCGCTACAGGCACTGGACATATATACCATTAATGTGTCTCCTAATGGACAGGCTATGGTTAGACCAGCAGTGTATGTATCTAGTCTAAATACTTGATTATGATTTGTTAAAACCATTAACCATTAAATGTTAAATTGCTTGAATTTAGGACCTCATGTTCTTGTTTTTTAAAAGAGTAAATGTATCTTCTGGTGGATTACTGGAATAAGGCCTGCTGTGTAAGCCCATTAGAAATTGTAACTTATTAAATACCATTACACAAATATTTCTAGTGTGCTATGAAAAGATAATCTAAACTTGCTGCCAGTATAAAATCTTGAATTAATTTTTCTTTGTCAAAAACTTAAGACTTTCATCATAAGTCAAATTATTGCAAACAGTATGGATCCATGGACTATAAGTAGTTGCTAAATATATAATACATACTTAGTGTTTTGTATGAGAAAAAATATCTAACGAGGTTGGGAGAATTGATCATTGTCGAGGCTCTGCCGAGACAATTATCAATTCTCTCAACCGAGCTAGATATTTTTTTCATACAAGACATTAAGTATGTATTATTTTTATCTTATAACCTCTTTTCGTCTTGTTTTCGTCGATGTTTCCAACTGAAATGCAAGTTTCTAAAAATAACTGCATGATATTATTGTTCTAAAAATAACTATGTGATATCATAAAAAATAGCATACAGGATGTTATCACACGGATATTTGTATAGTTATAAGATAAATCAATGTTCTGTTGGACTATACACTAATTGATGTCCAATTTTCAGATTGTCTGGGGTTCAAGCCAATAAAATGTCTCTCACATGCTAAAACAAAAATCTGGATTCTTTTAATTCGCAGGGTTCAAACAGTGAGAACAAAAGAAGAAAAAGAAGTACTAGAACATTTTGCTGGGGTTGTAAGTAATGAAACTAAGGTGTTGTTTGGTAGTTGATAAAGAGTTGTTATTAGAATGTTATCTGTAAAAGCAAAAATGAACCTGCTTTACTCATTTGTTTGTCAAAAGTTTTGCAAATGTTCAAGGATATGATTGGACTCCTAACATCCAATATAAAGGAGTCTTGTCTAAAAATGACGAGTCTCAGACTCCCCTTAGAGTGGGACCCTGATATACCCAGTTTAGGCAGTTAGAAGCTCATTTCAACACAATTTCCTTTGAAGTCAGATAGTCTTGCCTGACTTATCTGACATTTTCTACTTTTAAGACGATTTTATTATTTAAGTACCTTTTCTCTGAGGAAAGATATATGCCAAGGAAAATCTAAGAATGTTTAAAAATAGACCCTAAGAATAAGAAGATCATATTTGAATATTATGATAGTGATTGTGTTATAGCTACATACAAAGTTTTAGAGCTACTTTTACTTTTTACTTTTTTTAGAGTTTTAAGACTACTATAAGTCAAGGATATAAGTGATAAAAGTTCATTAAAGAAAGCATAGATACCTAATTTAGGAAATTCTTTTACTCTTTTTTAAACATAGATAAGACCTCCTTTTTGAAGGTAATTGTTGCATCTATTCCAGTTCACCATGATGAGTGCATTTACATTCAAAGAGATTTTCTCAACAACCATCGAGTTTATGGTGGACAGGATACACAATAATTACGCCCTTCAGATTGTAGCCAACACATTCCTGGCAAACCCAGCCACCTCGGCTACTTTTGCCACAATTCTTGTTGAGTATCTACTGGCTAGACTCGAAGAAATGGGAAGTAAGTCAAAGTTAACAAACAAGCAATCTTTTTGGAGAAAACATGTCTGTTTAGCCACAAATTCAATTCTGTGACTGTTTTCCGAATTCCCTTCCTTAAATTAAAATTTTGTACTAAGTAGATGTTGTTAGTCTAAAAATAATTGTAAATTAATCCAGGTTGTCTCAAATAAAATCAATTGTCCGATTCTTTTCTCACTTTTATAACTTTTTATGCCCCCATATCGAGAGATCGGGGGCATATTGTTTTACTCATGTCCGTCTGTCTGTGTGTCTGGCCATCTGTCCCTCCGTCTGTCTGTCTGTCCGTCCGTCTGTCCGAAAACTTAAGCCGAAAACTTAACCTTTGCCTTATCGAGAGATCGCTGTTACGGGGGCATTCGTGTTTCACAAACACATCTTGTTTGATGTTAAAAACAATTTTCAAAACCCCGTTGAGAAATGATGTTCTCATGCCAGTGCTCAAGGCATTTTAAACCCATGGCTCTGCACTGGTTTTACATGGCAAAAGTTGATATGTACTTTGTAATAAAATAACTGAAAGACTGATCAAAACACAGTAGAATCCTCCCAGAAAAATGCCCCAAGTTGTTTTTGCTTATGATATACCTGTAAAAACTGATAATTGCTGATATTTACAAAGAAAAAAGAAGTTATAAATTCTAATTGAATCAATTTCAGGTAATTTAGACAGAAGTAATTTATACCTGAAGCTGTTCAAGCTGGTATTTGGCTCTGTGTCTTTGTTTGCTGCAGAGAATGAACAAATGTTAAAGGTAGGTGGGGAAAGAGCTTGTTCCATCTAATCTAGATACTTGGAAAATTTAAAAGAAAAAAACAATGTGTGTCCACATGCAGCTATTTACCAGGGAATAGTAGGCTTAACATACAGGAGTGATTGAAAACAATATGAGGCAGTCAGTGCAAAAGTATTAAATTTGCCTATTGATGTAATGGAACTTACAAAGGTTTTGTTTTAACACCTTCATATTAATAACATCTACACTTAAAGCAACTTGAAATTCAACCCCTAAATAAACATAAGCAATAAATGGATACTTAACATTTTTTCCCCTTCTGTAAGTCTTCACACAAAAAATATGATGAGAACAAGCAGAATTGTAATAATGAGAAAATGTATGCAATTATGGTTTACAATATAAAACACAAGATATGATCAGTTGTTGGTTGATTAAAGTCAAGTTTGAAAAGGCTCTTGTATTATAACATTCAATCTAATAAACAAGTAATGTGATAGTAGTTTATGTGTGTATAAAGCAAAAAAGCCTGTATGGGCCTTTCCGAAAAAGTGGTTTACCTCCCTTTTTCCCTATAAACCGCTAGAGTGACTTCCCTTGTTCGGGTAGCAAATCATTACAGAAAGCATTGAAAGATTACGGATGAAAGTCCGTTTGCAGACGATAATGCCGCTAATAATTGTTTAAAAGCGTTTTATTTTTGTAATTTTCGTTTTCATTGAAGTTATTTTACAGATAATTCATTGTTTGTACATTTCTTTTATTAGATCCTTTATTTATTTAGTTAAGTATTTTTCGATAAAAATCCAATTGTAATCAAATAATCTAAAATCATACAATATGTAGCCGGCTCAATAGTAAATTATTGTTCATCTATATAAATCATTGTTCGAGTTGCTACAAACGTCGTAATCGCGGTTCAAAGTAACCCATTTTTGTATTTTTAAAGGTTGTCCAATCACGAAATAAAAATAACTATGGTGTTTCTTTTTCTTATAAGAAAACAAAAAGTTAAATATATGCTTGAGACAGAATTTAAAAAAAAAATATCACTTGGCGCTTAATCTAATTGCAATTTACAAATACGTTGAAGAAATGGTGGTATATTGATATTGAAACTTCGTGGCAAAAAGAGAACTCAAACCGTCGTTTAGGCGATATTTCAGTTAATGAAGCATGTTTATGGATATGTTAGCGTTTGCGATAATTTTACCATACAATTTTAATTTCTTTGTGTGCAAAGTTAATTTTCACAGCAGTGATTTGTTTAGGCACAATAAATGTTCACACCGCGTATGGAACAAAGAAAATGTCAGCGCAGTCTGTTAATTGCATAGGTACGTCAGACTAGGTTAAAGTTGGTTTAACGTTCTTTTCGGTATGTATGAAATATTCATTTAGAATCAAGCAGTTTTATTCGTCACGAGCCCCTTTCAGCACTGTTCAAAATTTCATTTTTCCTTTTTTGTATACGTGTTAAATTAAAGTGTGAATATGACAGGGTTGAGCTATGAGCATAAATTTGGCAATGAATGCAAATGGCATACCCTGTTTATTTTAAATGATTAGACACTCATGAAATATGGCTGTAGTGACCGAAAATAAATAATAATTTTAGAAAAAAATACGATCGTATCTTTTTTGTATGTATGCGTACACACGTGTTACTTTGTAGAAAGGGTTTTCGATGGGCCAAGTACCCCATCGGGATCAAAGAGCGGTAAACCACGACAGTAGCAGACATAAGTTACAACACGTGTGTTAAATAACCACCGCACTGTTGACAATGAAGCGGCGCACGCGGCATATGACATTGCGTAATCGTAATTGGTTTTTGTAATCCAATTTTAACAAGGAGAGAGATAAAACAAAATTTTATTTAAGGGATATTACTGCGTTTCGATAATACTAGAATTCGGATAATATTATGGATTCGTATGAGGTTAGTGTTAAACTAAAATCTGAACAGATCAGAAAAGAATCTTTATTTAACTATTCAACTTGAATATTTATGGTTAACCCTCGAAATGCATGCATCTAATATGGCATGCATTATTATTGACGATTTAAAAAAATAGAAAAGTCTTTCCGGAAATTGTGAGTACATTTTTACATGTAACAAAAGCCAATTTTGATTTAAGAACATATATTAATTTGGATCATTAAGACATGAAATACCAACTGCCTGGAATTATTTCTGCATTTTTGAAATACACTTAACTGTATTTGTCTTTTATTTCCACACTTTAAGTTTATATCTGTATAGAATTAAATTTGGTCGCCTTTCATTTTTGTCGTCTGGTTTATTGCTAATGAGCGCGTTGTTTTGTTACAAACGATTATGCCAGGGCTTTTATTGAAATAATGAGAATAAAGAGTCATCATGAAAGAAATTCACACAAACAATCAAATCAAAGTTGTTTTCAAAAGACGTGTCAAATAATTTTCATGGACGGACATCGACACTTTATCAATAAGAAAAAAACACCATATTACATTTCACCTTATAAATCAAAAGTCGCCTTTCTTCTTTTTTTTCTTTATCAAATAAAAATTCAAAAAGTCAAATTTAATTTCTAGGGACAATAAAGTATTGGATTAAAATATATAGGTTCGATAATCTAATCCATTAAATGTCAAAATAGACTGAATTATCAAGATATACTTAAATGAAACAAAGAAGAGTAATTATTCTTCAAAGACATTCAAAGTTTTATCTGCTAAAAAATGTCGTTCGCATACTCTTTGGATTTAGACTAACTTTAAAATTTTGTGGTCTGGAAATGGGTTTTAACACGGACCCTAATTATACAGTATTGAGTGTCCCTGTTTAATCCTGACCCGAAGGATTTTTTTCTCAGCCATTTTGAATCAGAAATTTGCTACCCAGAAATAGAAGGACGCCCGTTTCCATGTTCAAATACACTGGAGAGTAGTTAGGCCTGATTACTCTTTTTTGGTATTTTCGGAAAGTCCTATAAACTCGTTTTTTTCGCGTTGATTTCAAAGACGCTCATATATCAGCCATATTATCGATCTGAACTTTGCTACCCGGAAATGGATTTATCGGAGAGTTATGACCGTTCGTTGTTTCAATGCACCGGAGAGTATTCAAGTTCGATAACTCCATTTCTATATTTTCGGAAAGGCCCATTGACCTGATATAACCTGCCTGATAACATGATGTGATATCAGGCAGTCTATTTTTAGAACCATTGGCATATTCATGATCATGATCTTAACCAGAACCACTTTCAACCTAATTTCTTTTATTTTAAGGTAGAGGACCCTTAATAGTTCCACAATGTTTCAGAGCTTATGATCTTTCACAATGTTTACCCAGGTTTCCTAATGACAATGATAAAAATCAGTTTACACTGTTTAAGTTCATGACATCCAAAATGTTGTGGAACTATTATGGGTCCACTACCTTAAAGGTTTAATTTAGCACTGAAAAATGATTGCATGATAATTAGAACAATGAAATAGATAAGACGCTGACTCATTATTCTCTATTTACTTGTAGCCCCATCTTCACACCATTGTAAACAGATCCATGGAGCTGGCCATGAGCGCCAAGGAGCCCTATAACTATTTCCTGTTATTGAGAGCCCTATTTAGGTCTATAGGGGGAGGGAGTCATGACCTACTGTATCAAGAGTTTCTTCCCTTGTTACCAAACTTACTGCAAGGTAAATATAAGAATGTCTTTTTAGTATAAGTTTAAAAAGCTATGGATTTATACTTATTGATATCATATCACTGTATCATGGGCCCGTTGGATAAGACAATATTTCAAGAACCTTATGACTTAGTTATATTTTAGTAATTATTGTAGACCATGCAGTAGGAACCGTGATGAAGTAAGCTAAAGTTAGTCTTTACTGTCTGTTGAAATCATATCTAATCATATCCGAGAACTGAGTTATTAAGAAAATGCTCATCAAATTTTGTATTCCATGATATTCTGCAACTTTACACAATAAAGGGGAAAGATCAATTTTTCGTTAAATAATTTTACTTGCAATTTGACATTCATAGATTGGCCACTTCAAGGATATTCAATGAAAGCGTGTTGCTTCATTATCATGCTTGAATGTTCCCCAGATGGTTCTTTTTCTTGTGACAATTCATATGGGGGGCTCTTCCAAACCCTATAATGTGGGAACTCATTGGAATCGTCTTGATGAGACAATTTCAATGAGTACCCACAATATAGGTTTTGGTGGTCAAATAACAAAAAAATTCATATTATATCCAAAACACTCCATCTCTCTAGAGCTCTAATATGTAGCCTTAATGATAATTTTCAGGTTTGAATAGTCTCCAGAGTGGTTTACATCGTCAACACATGAAGGACCTATTTGTAGAACTGTGTTTAACTGTTCCTGTTAGACTGAGTTCTCTACTACCTTATTTACCCATGTTGATGGATCCCCTAGTATCAGCCCTTAATGGGTCACAGACATTAGTCAGCCAGGTAAATTTGTCAAAATATTTTTGCGCCCTGATAAGATCATGGGCATTTTTTACCGTTGTCCATCTGTCTATTCATTAGCTAGACTTTCTTTCTGCATTATTTAACTGAAAAACTAGATTGGTATATACTTAAAACATTTTCAAGATTTGATGATCGTATTTGGTATGATGATGGGTCCGAATGATACACATCTCTTCTGCAGATATCAGGATCATGTGATGAGGTCAATGTCATCTGTCAATGTCAAACATTTGTAAATATTCCCATTTCAGGGGCATTGCTGCTTAGTAAACACTTCTTGTTTATGCCTCCGCAATAATATATTGTTTTACCATTGTTTCTGTCTTTGAAACTGTCTTTTGGTTGTTGTCTATCCGTCTGTCTGCTTGCAAATATGAACTAAAATGTTTTGCCTTTAATAGACTGAGTGCAAGAAACTGTTGTTACACTGTTTCTAGAGATCCTTGTTATATGTTACATGTCATATAATATAAGAGCTTCTGTTAATTTTGAAATACAGACATTAACAAGTAATGGCCCAGACATAGGTTGCTAGACTATCAATTATTGAAAAGAATTAATTAGATGGAATAACTATTAAACATCTAGGCAAAAGCAAAAGTTTTGCCCTGGTAAGCCTGCCCAGTTCACTTGTATGACCATTGTTGCTTTTTAGCTCCCCTGTTTTAACACAAAATGTTCAGGTATTGTCATCACCTTGTGGCCATTGGCATTGTTTGCGGTCGTGTTGGCATTTGTGTGAGCATGGCAAACTTTAATCTGGATAATAAGATATTGACTTGTAAATTGTCAAGTGTGTTCTCAATCACTAGAGAAATGAATACTACCAAGGGGGATAACTAATGAAGCAGTTTTGTAAGAATCATGTCCCTTTTGACTCAAAATTTTTCACTAACCAGCTCCTGCAGCCCAGCATGTCACCAAAATGTAATGCACCTGTAGACTTTTCAAGATGGTCCTATTTTGTGTTACGTATCACACATTTATTTGATAATTTCAGGGTTTGAGAACACTAGAGTTATGTGTAGACAACCTACAGCCTGACTTTCTGTATGACCATATACAGCCTGTACGAGCTGAACTGATGCAGGCCTTGTGGAGAACACTGAGAAATCCCGCTGATAATATAGCCCATGTGGCATTTAGAGTCCTAGGAAAGTTTGGCGGAGGGAACAGGAAAATGTTGAGGGAACCTCAAACTGTAAGTCTGCTGTAGTTACCTTGTGTGTTTTTTACTGCATATGACACATTAACCCTTATCCTGCTGAATTTGAATTTTGTTTCCAACAAATTGGCAATTGCATTAACTGTAGCTTAAACATAGTGGGCTAAGATCAGACTGCACATTTGCAGGCTGATCTAGGTCTATGCTGTCTGTCATGGCTTTGTGTACAGCAGTTTATGCTTTAAACAGAATTAGAGGTTTTAAATAAAACAAAGATTTACCAAAAATAGAAGAAAATAAATTATCCAACAGTCATTCTGATCAGTGTTTTTTTGTTGTTTTTTTTTAGAATTTTTCAAATGAGGTAAAATGAACGATCTTGTTTCAGAAAATGAGCTTATATACATGAAGTTTCTAGATTAAAAAAGTTAGCAAGAGCTAAAAGTATTGATTCTCACCTCACCACTTGGTTTAGTCTAGTCTGACTAGTGTCAATGTTTATTTGGATGATGGGTGTTATAAACATTTAAATTTATATTCAAAGTGAACTGCAGATATAGAGGATAATCGTTTGTTTCAGTGTAAGATCGATTTATATTTCATTGAGTGAACAACAAAAGATATATTTTCACGAGTGGCAGAGCCACGAGTGAAATACAGCTTGTGTTGTTCACGAAATGAAATATTAATCGATCTTACACGAAAAACAAACGATTATTCTATTTCTTTAATGCAAAAATGAGACAAAATGTAAAATTTCTTGGACATCTTTCCGTAAAGCGCGTCATTTTGCGTGTGATTGCTATGCAACGTTCATTGTGATGTCACTTATTTAGCCCCGCATAGATAACGTCAGATAGGATGAAATGCACAAAAGTAGGGTATCAGTTTTTGATAATTTCACTGCTTTTGTGGTGAGATTATCAAGTGATAATCTACTGTTATTTCTTGATAATCCTCCGAAAAGCATTAAAGAAAAGGCAATACTTTGGGAATTGGTGATAATACATAGTTATATTGGAATATGATATGCTTATAGCTTTGTTGCTTGGTGAATTTTTGATGTCACACAATTAACCGCCATATAAGGATCAACTTATTTATTTATGCTCTATATTGACTTATTAATCCAGGTTTTATCCTGTTAACAGACAGGTTTTGTCCGTTAATGTTTGCCTGTTATGACCCTAAAACACATTTTATGCAATAAAATTTGTTATGTTGTATACAGTTACAGTTTAATGACAAGGAGACAGTAGGACCCTGTATACAGATATATTACCCAGACTGTAAGATGCCCATATCTCTACCTGTTGAGAAAGCTATAGACGCAGCTCTGACGGCACTTAAGAGTAGCACCACAGATACATATGTACGCAGACAGGCCTGGGAACTGATTCGATGTTTTCTCGTCTCTGTCATGAATCTGGAAGATGATAAACAAACCCTGGATAACCTGTTTAACCATCCAAGGTAAAAACTTTATTGTCAAAACTATCGATCAAAATGAATCTAGTTGTCAATATAGTTAGAAATGATAATGATTGAGTTACTGAAATTTGTGACGTAAGTAAAAATGGATTTTTTTTACTCAAATGAGTATTGTATTTTTTTATATGCAGTTTTCATTGATTTGGACATTTGTTTAGGTTTGATGTTTTACTACAGTAAGATACATTTATTTTATATAGCTGGTTATGACATGAATTTATTTTCTAACTGGCAATTATTTGCTTAAAACTGGTTTTATATCTGGCTAACACAAAACTTTGAAGATATTTGAAAATTGATAATAATAATAATAAGATAATAAGTTAATTTAGGTAAAAGAGTACAGAACATGGCATAGTAAAAGTAGTATAACAAATAATAATTGCATCGAGGAAAAAAATTGAAAAAAAAGCACCATAAATTGTAAAAAAAGCACCATGTTATGCGCTCCACAAAAAAGAAGAAAACTAGATCCTCTTATTTCCATTGTGGTCCTAATATTTCCATTGTGGTCCTAAAATTTCCATTGTGGTCCTAAATTTCCATTGTGGTCCTAATTTCCATTGTGGTCCCATTCTTGCATAAGAAAATGAGACTGCCAATTTTTGGTTTACCAGAATGATATGTTTGATCCTTGTGTACCCTTTAGTTTCAAGGAAAAAGAGATTCCATTACAAAGTGGACCTCTATACAAGAACCCAGATTCACATTCAAGAAAGGTTCATGAGCAGGCCCTGACTGGTATGTTTGGTGAGTATTAGTACAGCAGTAAGCTCTTAGTTGTCATCCTAATTATAACAACTAATTGTTCAATTATACCTTCAAAAACTATGTTTGGGGGTATATAGGAGTAAGCTTGTCAGTGGGTCGGTCCATCTGTAGGTTTTTTTGGCCTGGAAGTTTTCTCAGCAACTACTGGGCAGATTTCATTGAAACTGCTCAGATGTGATCAGCAACAGGCAGATGTGCAAGTGATATTTTGGGGGGGTTTAGTCTGCTTTGCAATAGTTTAGTTGAAACTTACTCTGCCACAATCAATGGATTCACAAGATTGTGCATAGTTTCTTACAGCATGACCATTTTCCAAAGTATTTGTAGAAAGAAATCCTTCCATTATAACCTGGCATTTTTGATCAAAGAATAAAATTAATTTCTTTGACTATAACTGCTATCCAAATTTTTAGCTCGACTATTCGAAGAATAGGGGGGCTATTCCAGTCACCCGGGCATCGGCGTCAGCGTCAGCGTCGGCGTAATGCTTTGGTTAAGTTTTTACGTGCAAGTGTTTAAAATCTCTGTTTCTATTAAAGCTATTGCTTAGAAACTTTGCACATGCTTCTGTGACCATAATATCAGCATCTAGACAAAGATTCATTACTCTGATATTGAATTTAGTGGAATTTTAACCCTTTTTGGCCTTAGAAATCTTGGTTAAGTTTTTACGTGCAAATGTTGTTTATCTGTAATATTTCTGTTTCTATAAAAGCTATTACTTTGAAACTTATCACATGCTTCTGTGACCATAATATCAGCATCTAGACAAAGATTCATTACTCTGATATTGAATTTAGTGGAATTTTAACCCTTTGCGGACTTAGAAATTCTTGGTTAAGTTTTTACGTGCAAATGTTGTATTTCTGTAATATCTCTATTTCTATTAAAGCTATTGCTTTGAAACTTTTCACATGCTTCTGTGACCATAATATCAGCCTCTTGACGAAGATTCATTACTCTGATATTGAATTTAGTGGAATTTTAACCCTTTTCGTACTTAGAAAATCTTGGTTAAGTTTTTACGTGCAAATGTTGTATTTCTGTGATATCTCTATTTCTACTAAAGCTATTGCTTTGAAACTTTTCACATGCTTCTGTGACCATAATATCAGCCTCTTGACAAAGATTCAATACTCTGATTCTGAATTTAGTGGAATTTTAACCCTTTTTGGACTTAGAAATCTTGGTTAAGTTTTTACGTGCAAATGTGTACATTGTATATCAGTTATAGCACTATTTCTACCTAGCCATTTGCTTGGAAACTCTACACATGCTTCTGTTACCATGATATCAGCCTCTTGACAAAGATTTATTACTCTGATATTGAATTTTGTGGAATTTTAACCTTTTTCAGACTCGGAAATTCTTGGTTAAGTTTTTACGTGCAAATGTTGTACATCAGTTATATCTCTAATTTCTTTTAAAGCTATTGCTTTCAAACTTTGCACATGCTTCAATGATCATAACAACAGCCTTGTGATAAGGATTCAATTCTCTGGTATAGAATTTAGTGGATTTTTAACCCTTTTTGGACTTAGGAATTCTTCGTTAAGTTTTTACGTGCAAATGTATTATGTTAGTTGTATCTCTGTTCCTACTAAAACTATTGCTTTGAAACTCTGCCCATGCTTCTGTGACCATAATATCAGCCTTTAGACAAAGATTCTTTTCTCTTGACTTTCATTTTATTGAATTTTCAATGTCGATATTGATTTGCTGTTACTATCCAGCACTAGGAATAGTCGAGCTTCGCTGTCCTCCGACAGCTCTTGTTTGAAATTTGAAATATTGGTACATAGAAGAGTCTTACTAGTAAATGCATGACTCAAAGCTACAGATATAGGGGGTATTTTGGTTTTCAAATGTAAATATTTCATTTTTCCTAACTTAAACCCCATGTTGATGGTACACAATTCAAATGTCTCATCGAGACCATTCAAATGAGTACCCACAACATAGGGTTTCATTTGGAAATAAAGATTTTAGACTGGCTTTACCCCCTCTTATCTGGACCCCTTATTACTAATAACAGAATTTGAATGTATTCTTAATAACATATTGATACAATACCACTGATTCATTAGGTTAGAATATTGAGGTAAAGGCAAAGTTGTTGTGTTTACAAAGTTTTGGAATAAGTGCTCAGATTGATCTTTGTTAGATGTGTTGGAGAGAACAAAGCGGATTCAAACATGAGTGTGATTAGGTTTTAAGTGTCATACCACCATGAGAGTAGAAAATACTCTCTTCATATCTTATGATTTAGTATTGTGAAGCAAAAATGGATTTCTCCACAATAGGAGGGATTTCTTGTGAGACTACTTTGCGTGCAAGCTTAAAAAATATCTGAAAAATTCTTTATAAGTCCACTTTACAACAGCCTTTTTACTTTGTTAAGACAATTGGAATGAGTCCTATAAAATTTTGATAGAATTGGAAAACATTTCTTTATAAAACCCTGTTAGTACCGTTTCTATCTATTGCTATGTAAACACTTATTGCTGTTCACTACATTTACTGCTACATAAAAGCTTTGGCAGAAAATATGTGCAGTCTAATCTTTGTCTTCACTGCCTCATCAATGAGTTGATAATCATAATGGTAGTACCAGTGTGAGAAATACCAGGAACCCATTTTTAGGTGCTCCAGCCGCCATGATAAAACTGATAGATTGTTGAAGCTGCAAAAAAAATCCATTCAAACAAACAACCTATACCGCCTACTGTTGTTGGAAAAACTGAAGCCAGACTGGACAAAGTTGGCCATTTGTACAAAATAAAATTTAAATTCAACAGGATGAAGAACTAAAATCATCTGCTTTCAGTTGCTGCTGCCATCAAGGATTTACGACAGACGGCACTGAGGTTTATGGGTAGTATGGTGCGACACTACACAATGATCGCTGTATCCCAGCAGTGTGGTCCATTCCCTGTGGGTGACAAACAGAGCAAGTTACACGGCATGGACACCCAAATATTGATTGATGCCCTGGCGTTTATTATGGGACACGAGGAGAAGGAGTTGTGTAAACCTGGGAACCTGGCTTTAGTACTTATATTGGACACTGCTACAACCTTCCTGGGATCTAAAGAAAAGGTAAAAGACCCTAAGTTTTTTGTTTGATTGGGGTTTAATGCCGATTTCAACAATCTCTCAGTTATATTGTGGAGGCTGGAGCACCTATCAATGGATTCTTTGTATTTCTCACATCAGTACTACAATCACATCCTTTCCTAACCTCCAGCTGTTATCCAACATAGGTCTATAATTATCTACCCATTGGTATGATAACATAGAGTCAGGAAGGATGATTGCCATCATTGACCTATGATTGAGAGGCTGACGCACTACCAAAAGACCTCAAAGACCTTAAGAACCAGAAGTATAGATAAGAGGGCCTAAAGCCAGTCTAAATCTTTTATTTCTCAACGAAATCCTATATTATTGGTACTCATTTAAATCATCTCCCCAAGACTATTCCAATGAGTACTGTACTGTCTTGTAATTACAGTCAGCATAACCAAATAATCGTACGTGGAATGATTAGTGGTAAAGACTGAAAAGAGAAAGTGAACCTTGGTAAGCCCAGTGCAAATCACTAAATAACTAAGTAAATATTGTAAATTAAACTGACCTCTGCTGCAGAGAGACAGTTAAAGGTACGATATATACTTACATCAATGTGCTTTTGCTTCGTAAAGTTGTTTTTCAACATAAAATGGCGACTTCTTTTAAGTTCTCACACATTGCACGCTTTTCATGAAGGAAATGAGCTACCAAGGGACACTACTCTTACAAACTAGCAAATTTAAATGATTCGCCCTAAAGACTTTCGCAACTTTAGTGTTTCGCTACTAAAGGAAACGAGACAAACACAAAAAAGGTAGATGCGTACCAGAACACTCCCCGCCTGATATCGATAGATATCACAAATATCAACTTCCTTCGTTTAATACAAACAAATGAATCCGATAAATGTGTCACTTTCGATACAATTATATAATAAGTCATATGCATTTGTGAGGAACAAACATATCAAACTAATTATGACAATTGCTTCATTAATGAAAGTCAAAATACAGAGACACAGTTCAAACATTCCAGATGCTGTGATGCAAATAATGACCTTAAAGGCAAAGTCTTATACCTTAAGACTCAAATTTATACTGAACATAAAAAAAAAACAACTAATTTCAGTGACAGAAATGACATCAATGAAAGTCATGGTACCTTAATTGCTCACAACTATACTCATCATACTGACTTAAGACTGACGTTATTGAGCATTAAGCTTCAAGTCTATTATGGTTCGCTTAATTATTGCCAACAAGGACGACAACTTCCCCTACAGGGCGAATATAGTCATGCTTCACTTTGTTTCTTGCTACTCTGATCTTTACTTTTCGCACTTTTCCGTCATCACTTGGGAAGATTTCGACTATTTTCCCTATAGGCCAATCAATGCGCGCAACCTCTTTGTCGCGAAGAAGCACAATGTCACCTACACAAATATTAGGCCTTTCCCTCACCCATTTTGACCTCTGCTGTAACAACTGAAGATATTCTTTTCTCCATCGAATCCAGAAACTATCAGCTAGATGTTTAACTTGTTTCCACTGCTTCCTATATAAATCCCTCAAGTCTAAATTTGTCATCTCTGAAGTACAGTCTGTATGTTTAAATGTGAGAAGCAATGAGGGAGAAAGAATTTCAGGACATTCACTATCCCATGACACCGGTACAATAGGCCTTGAATTGATGATCGCACAAGCTTCTGCCATCAAAGTGATAAAAACGTCGTGACTGAGATTTTTTACCGAACTTAAAGTTGATTCTAATATTCTTCTTGTCATGCCAATCATACGCTCCCAGGAGCCTCCCATGTGAGAACTATGTGGTGTGTTGAAATACCAAACAGTTCCATTTTGATACAGGAAATCTTTGACTGCACCATCTTCAACACAAATTGCTGGTATTTTGAGCTCTCCACAAGCGCCAATAAAATTTGTCCCTCTATCAGAATAGAATTCCTTCACCTTTCCCCGAATTGAAAGAAAGCGTCGAAGAGCATTTATAAATGCTGATGATGACATCTCATCCACCACTTCTATGTGTATAGCTCTAATACAAAGACAAGTGAATAACATCGTTTACTGTTTGCTTGTCCCCCTCTTGTACGTCTCGTCAATATGTTCCATGGGCCAAATGCATCTACCCCAACATAGGTAAAGGGGGGTGCTTCAAAAAGGCGGGACTCCGGTAAATCTGACATTTTTTGGTATTCTAGCCTCCCTCTGAGCTTGCGACATGACACACACTTGAATAGAATGGAAGATATAAGGCGTCGTCCACCTGTAATCCATAATCCGGCTGAACGAATCCCACCCTCAGTGAAATGCCTTCCTTGATGTTTTATCATTTCATGGTGGTATGAAACAAGGAGGGTCGCTATGTGATGTTTTCCAGGGATTATTACTGGGTTCTTCTCATCTGAAGTCAAATGGCTTTTCCTCAAGCGTCCACCAACACGCAGGATATCATTATTGTCTATGTAGGGATCCAGTCTATATAATGGGCTACTCTTATGAAGAGATCTTTTTGCTCTGATACATTCTATCTCATTACAGTATACTTCTTGTTGTACAGTTTTACTAATGAATCTCTCTGTCTCTTTGAATAAGTTTACTTTCTTAATATCACAGTTAATGTGCCAACCAACACAATCTTCCTTTGCATGGAAGCTCCTGGCTATATGTCTCAGTCTGGCTAAAGCTTCCACTAGACGGGGCCATGAGGAAAACCTGCTGAATCTCTCAGTTCCTAGTACTGACACTAAACATGATTTCATTGTCTTGACCTCTGGTTTCACCTCCTTGTCTGTATCCGGTTCTACAAGGGAGAAAGTGAAATTATTGTCAGAAATACAGCTCTTCAGCCTTGGAGGACCATTTAACCACAAGCTTGTCTGTATGTCTTTGGCATGCATGCAGCGTGTACCACAGTCTGCTGGGTTCAGATTGGTAGGAACATAGATCCACTGGCTAACCTTTGTTGAACGTAATAGTCTGGCTACCCTGTTACAAACATATGTGTGAAATCGTCTTGACTTGTTGTTAATGTATCCCAAGACTACCTTACTGTCACAATGAAACCTGAACTTATCTAATGGAAGTCCGATCTGCTCGGAAATAAAGTCTGCAAGTTCCACCGAGAGTACAGTTGCGCAAAGTTCCAAACGGGGCACCGTATGTCCTTTCAATGGCGCGACCTTGCACTTACCAATCAGAAAACTTGAACTTAATCCCTGGTCCGAAGAATAGGAGACTAGATACCCCACTGCTGAAATTGCTTGCTCAGAAGCATCAGAATACATGTACACTTCGGGAGACATCCCTGCGCTGAAGGGCGGTGAATACATCCTGGGGATACTCACATCAGTAAGGTAACTAAGTGAACTAACCCATGATTCCCATACTGGTAAATATCTATCTGGTAACGGCTCATCCCAATCCGAGGTACTGGTCATCAATTCTCGAAGTAATAGTCTCCCTTTAATAATAACTGGTCCTACAAATCCAAGTGGATCAAAAATACTATGAACTAATGCCAACACGCCACGTTTGGTAAAAGGCTTTGTTGTTTGAACCACATTGAAAGTAAAACTATCTGTTTGCAATTCCCATTTTAATCCTAAGCTTCTCTGACTAGGCAAATCATCGCACAGAATGTCAAGATCCTTGATTTCTTTAGCTAAATCTTCATTTGGAAATGAAATCATAACTTCCTCACTATTGGATGCTATTTTGTGAAGCCGTAATCTGTGTTCATTGAGTACCAACTGTGTTCTCTTCATCAAATGGACTGTTTCAGAAACTGTAGATCTGGATGTGAGACCATCATCTACGTAAAAATCATGAGTGACAAAATCTTTTACATCTGGGTCGGCATTCTGAACAGATTTACGGAGTCCGTAAGTTGCAATTGCTGGGGATGGACTATTGCCGAAAACATGTACGCACATTCTGTATTCAATCATTGGTTTACTAGGGTCATTATCTTCATACCACAGGAATCGTAAATAGTCCCTATGGTCTCTTCTTACATAGAATGAGTAGAACATCTGTTGTAAATCTGCCATTAAAGCATAAGGTTCTTTGCGGAATCTGACCAGCACGCCTGTCAAATTGTTGGTTAAATCTGGTCCACTGAAGAGTACATCGTTGAGTGATACCCCTTCATATTTGGCAGAAGAGTCAAAGACACATCTTATTTTGTTAGGCTTTTGTGGATGGAAAACACCAAATATGGGAAGGTACCAGCATTCTTGTCCTGGGTATAAATCAGGTGCCTTTTCAGCATGTCCATTCTTGAGTATGTTGTCCATAAATTCTAAAAAGAGGCCTTGCTTTGTGGTATCTGTACTAAGATTCCTGTGAAGCGTCTTTGCACGTCTCTCTGCACACAGGCGATTGTTTGGAAGACGATCTCTGTCCGGGCGGAAGGGTAACGGGGCTTCCCAATGATTCGTATCTGTCTTATTGAAGCTTTTCTCCATAATTTTCAAGAAATCTTTATCATCAATGGACATTCCCAGCTTCTCATCATCTTTGGTCTTGATAAACACCCTGTCATATAGACTAGAACCCTGAAATTCTGTACACTTATAAGTCTCTATATAATCTCTGTCATTTTGTACTGAGAATTTACTTTCACAAGGCTTTAACACGGACAGTCTACCACCAGGATGTAGATAAGTTTTATTAACATTAACTTCACACGTCTTGTGTATCTTTCCCAAGCATGTCTCACCTATAATGACCCAACCTAGACCGGTCTGTTGAGCATACGGAGCATTTAAATTCCCAATTCTCTGATCTTGAACAATATGTACCTGAATCAAATCTCTCCCTATTAAAAGCATAATACCAGCATTTTCATCAACTGGGGGGATTTTGGAAGCGATACCAGCTAAATGTGCATAATGGTGTGCTATGTTCTGTGTTGGAATTTCGTCACGCATATTAGGGATCTGGTCACATTCCAAAAGTGTCGGTAAATCAAACTTACATTTCTTATCAAGCGACTCGATAACCAGGTCATTTGCCACCCGACCAGTCTGTAGGGATCGGCCACTACATGAGCTAAGTATAAATTCCACCTCGTCACATTTCAAGCCCAACATTTCAAATAAGTCCGTGCGAGCTAAAGACCGATTACTCTGATCGTCCAGAATGGCATACACCTTAATAAATTTTGTCGGAAGATCTTTGTGATACACTCTACATAGGACAATTTTGGCACATGACTTCCCTGAGAAATTTGAACCACAAATTTGAGTGCATTTATTTGCTATCGAATTATTATCAACCTTGTCAAGGCTAGGCTCCCCGCCATAAGATAAGGGGGGTTCTTGAAATGAATGGTTAAATGACCTTGAAATATGCAAAGCAGTTGGGTGCCTTTCGCTATTACACTCTGAACACTTGACTAAAACCTTACAATCCTTACTCTTATGCTCATTTGACTCACAGCATCTGAAACATATGTCCTGTTGTCTCAAATACCTCTTTCTCTCATCAAATCGCTTTCTCCTAAATGCACGACACTCATTCAGAGAGTGTGCAGTATCATGTATTGGACATTTTTTTCCAGACTGCTCGGAAACCTCTGTTTTCCTAGCAGAAACAAACTGTTTATTTTTAGATAAATCTTTCTTAACCATCTCAAGATTGTCAGAGTATAGACTAGGATCATTTTTAATTTTGCTCATTTCTCTCAGAAAGGAAGCAAAAACACTAAATGGGGGAAAAGGCACATCATGAATCTGCTTGTACTTTGATGCTCTAGTAACCCATTTTTCTCTTAGACTGAGGGGCAATTTTTTAACAATAGGTAGAACCCCTGAAGAGGTATCATAATAACTAAAAAGTTGGGAATACTGCTTATCTCCCTTTAAGGCCTCAATTTCTGAGATTAAATCAGACAAATCATAAAGACTTTTGTTATCCCTGGCATCTAAAATAGGGAAATTGTACAATTTATTTTTGATGGCCTTTTCCACCATTTCGGGAGCACCAAATCGCTCCTCTAACCTTTCCCATACAAATTTTAGACCGTTCAGAGGCTGACATGCATAAGCGGACCTTATTGTGACTGCATATTTACGAGACTCTGGCCCTAGCCATTTCACTAATAGATCCAATTCTTCAATGGGAGTGACCTCAAGCTCCCTCATTATACTACAAAAGCTAGTCTTCCAGATCAAAAAATTATCTGGAGTGTCATTAAATGTGAATAATCTTGTTAGTAGCAAGTCTTTTTTAAGAAGAAATTGCATAAAATCGTTCTGTGATGTCTTGTTCATGTATGAGATCCTCTGTTCTTTGAGTCCTGGTGCTTCAGCTTCACAAAGTCTGTCACATACTGGCTGTTCATCATCGATATTGGTTTGAATAGAGTCTATATACGCTTTTGTTCTTTGTTTTGAGTCACTTTTGGGAATACTTTTTAAACTTTCAACCAAATTTCTGTCTATTGATGTTTCAACTTCGAGTGACTCTGCTTCGGCTTTTATTTCGGCATAGTGTTTTTGTTCTTGAATCATTTCGATCTCCAACTCCAAATTCAGTCTTTGACGGGCAGCTGCAGCAGCATTGATGGTTTCTCTTTCTAATATTTCAGCCCTTTTTTTCTTTAATGTCAGTTCCTTTTCTGCATACTTCATTCTGGCTTTGGCAGCCTGAACTTTAGCTTGTGTCATTACCAATTTCTCAGACAGATTAGTACTTCTGCTCCTTCTAGATGTTGTGCCGGACACATTTGATTTAACAGAACCATCTTCCCATGGATTATCATTGTCATGAGTTCTTTCACATGTAGAGAATAACGACACATTAGATCTATCAATGTCCGAATGAGCTTTCCTGGAGTTCAACTTTGAATGGTAAACAGTCCTTGACACTGGCGGAAGTGATGTTGTTGACTGTGCCATCATAAACCGTAGGTGAAGCGACAATCTATTGATTCTTTACTGTACTGTCTTGTAATTACAGTCAGCATAACCAAATAATCGTACGTGGAATGATTAGTGGTAAAGACTGAAAAGAGAAAGTGAACCTTGGTAAGCCCAGTGCAAATCACTAAATAACTAAGTAAATATTGTAAATTAAACTGACCTCTGCTGCAGAGAGACAGTTAAAGGTACGATATATACTTACATCAATGTGCTTTTGCTTCGTAAAGTTGTTTTTCAACATAAAATGGCGACTTCTTTTAAGTTCTCACACATTGCACGCTTTTCATGAAGGAAATGAGCTACCAAGGGACACTACTCTTACAAACTAGCAAATTTAAATGATTCGCCCTAAAGACTTTCGCAACTTTAGTGTTTCGCTACTAAAGGAAATGAGACAAACACAAAAAAGGTAGATGCGTACCAGAACAAGTACCAACAACTTTGTGTGTGTTCTGAAGATTTTAGAAACTTTGATCTAAAATCCAAAATACCCCCCTCCGATCCGTAGCTCTGAGAACATAACTCTTGCAGCCCAAAATAGAGTTTGAATCAGTTTAGTCTACACAACTTAGAATTTTTTAAAGTATTGCATATGTTCAGAGTTGGCTCAAAGAACTTTGTTGGTAGTGAAATCAACTTTGAACTAGGTGATATCGTGGATTCAGCAAGATTTTATAAGATAAGGAACAATAGGTAATTATAGTTAGTAACATCTTGAAAGTGACAATTACTGCAATCAAAACGATTCTTAATTGCTCACTCAGTGTTCCATCCCTTTATCCTAAACACTCACTCAAACCATTCAAAAGTGCTCCAAAATGGTTCAAAATGGTCAACATTTCATTCATATCATTTGAATCATTGCATCATTTTATAATCTGGTTTGGATTTTAAATTGTTTGATTGGTCGATTTAAATACACAAACAGAAAATTACATACATTTCATTAAAGGGAGATAAAATATCAATAATTTGGACAAAATTAGAGATACTGTTTTCAAAATGTTCTTAATTGTAGTATGTAAACAAACATATTTTCCTCACACATCTTGTGTGTGGGTTAGAATTAGTAGCTTACTAGAAAAGGGATTGAACTTAAGCTTGTATTTATTCAGGGATGTCAGCTGCCATTGTTTGAATATCTGGTGGAGAAGATGTGTTCATTGTGTTATGACAGGGCTTGGTACGCCAAGTTTGGGGGGTAAGTTGTATTTACATGTTGTATTCTCTTAAATGTGAAAAAAAACACATAAGGGAGTGGATAAATTAGTATACTTCAAAATTTATTGATTGATACATATGAAGCAAGATACTAATAGAATGAGTGAGAAAGTCATGTGGTAATAATTATAAATGCTTAACCCTACCATTTCCAGATTTGACTGTCTTGATCCTTTAAACTCACATCAAGATCTTTCTGTATTGCAATAGTTAAAAACTATACTAGGAGTATCTTTTGTATATACAATAATATTTCTGGTTGCAGATGCCTTGCTATCAAGTTTATGTACGAGAGAATGTCGCTTCGGTGGGTACTGGAGCATCAGTTTATTTTCCTGAAAGCCTTATTGTTTGTCATGATGGATTTGACTGGGGAAGTGTCAAGTGGAGCTGTGGACCTCGCTAAATCCAATCTGGAAAAGATGCTTACCATGTGTTCTAAAACACTTGAGGGTGATTACGCTACGGAAGAGATGCTACAGATTCAGAAAAAATCTTTTCATGATGTTACATATGAACTTGTCCGTCAAGTGACATCACCTAACACGCTAGTCAGAGAACAAGCGATGAAGTCCCTTGAGACGTTAGCGACAGTTACGGGTAAAAGTGTGACGGCCATTATGGAGCCCCATAAAGAAGTCCTACAGGATATGATTCCACCTAAGAAACATTTGTTACGACATCAACCAGCTAATGCCCAAATAGGACTCATGGTAAGGACTTGAGATTGAGACAGAGCTCCAAATAAAATGGATGGTATTGTTATCAAAAGAAAAATAAATTCTCATCCTAACACTATTGTGATAACCATGGGAATCTTCTCATCAAGACAATTCAAATGAGTGCCCACAACATAGGTTTGAGACTAGGAATAACTGATAGAGATTCCTACAACTTCCTTTTATCTGAAACCCTGTTCAGAAAACTAAATGTAGATATTGATTTATTTTTGTAAATGCGTAAATTCAAAATACATACACATTTTAAACCAACATTAACAGCTATGTGTTTACCGTATTTTACAGGATGGTTACCTATTTTGCATACTCTCTGTCCGAGATTATTTACCATTGTTCAGTCTTTTTGGGAACATGGGGTGTATTTAGGATCAATGTGCAATGTGCAATTTTTATTTATTACAGGATGGAAACACATTTTGCATTAATCTTTGTCCAATATTATTACCGTTGACCTGTCTACTGAATCACATAATAACATGATGTGTATTTGGGATCTATGTCTACAAGATGGGAACACATTTTATACTTTTGTACTTCTTGGTCCTAGGTAGTTTACCATTGACAAATCGATTGGGAAACATGGGGTGTATTAAGGGTCTATGTGTATTTTTAGCTCACCTGAGCAAGAAGTGCCCAAGGGAGCAATTGTGATCGATCGTTGTCCAGTGTCCGTCTGTACATCTGTCCGTCTGTCCGTCACAGCGTCAACTTTTTCTTTAAACGACATCTCCTCCTAAACTTATGGGTCAAAATCAACCGAACTTGGCAGAAATATTCCTTGGGTGGCCCCTTATGAAAATTGCTCAAATGGAAAGGATGCGTGCCATATCATGGGAAAAGGGGCCTTAATGACAAATTTCTTGTTTACACTCTAGAAGCCACAAATATGGTCCAATCTTCATGAAACTTGGTCGGAATGTTTGTTAGGTCATGAGGATGAAGTCTATTGAAAATTGGAAGGATCCGTGCCATATCACCGAAAAAGGGGCCTTCATGACAATTTTTCAACAATTCTTTAAATGACATCTCCTCCTAGACTTATGGGTCAAAATCAACCATTTTGGCAGAAATATTCCTTGGGTGGTCCCTTATGAAAATTGCTCAAATGGAAAGGATCCATGCCATATCACAGGAAAAAGGGGTTAATGACAAATTTCTTGTTTACACTCTAGAAGCCTCAAATATGGTCCAATCTTCATGAAACTTGGTCAGAATGTTTGTAAGGTCATGAGGATGAAGTCAATTGAAAATGGGAAGGATCGGTGCCATATCATGGGAAAAGGCGTCTAAATGACAATTTTGTCAACAATTTCCTTAAAGACATCTCCTCCTAAACTTATGAGTCAAAAATCAACCAAATTTTGCAGAAATATTCCTTGGGTGGTCCCTTATGAAAATTGCTCAAATGGAAAGGATCCGTGCCATATCACGGAAAAGGGGCCTTAATGACAAATTTCTTGTTTACACTCTAGAAGCCACAAATATGGTCCAATCTTTATGAAACTTGGTCAGAATGTTTGTTAGGTCATGAGGATGAAGTCTATTGAAAATGGGAAGGATCCATGCCATGTCACGGAAAAAGGGGCCTTAACGACAATTTTTCAACAATTTCTTTAACCCTTTCCTGTTTCACAAAATTTTGGACCTGTCCAAATTCAAAGGTTTTGCAGACGAAATTTAAAAGTGGATCTAATTTGAAAAGTAACCATTCAGTAGGGTAGGAAATAGTGTGGAAAAAGAAGAAATTGCTTGTCAGGAGCAATTTCTTCTTTTTTCATAATGTTTTCTCAATCAAAAAACCACGGGCACGTAAAAAGCAGGGATTAAACAGCAAAGGGTTAAACGACATCTCCTTTTAAACTAATGGGTCAAAATCATCCAAACTTGGCAGAAATATTCCTTGGGTGGCCCCTTATGAAAAATGCTCAAACGGAAAGGATCCATGCCATATCACGGGAAAAGGGGCCTTAATGACAAATTTCTTGTTTACATTCTAGAAGCCACAAATATGGTCCAATCTTCATGAAACTTGGTCGGAATGTTTGTAAGGTCATGAGGATGAAGTCTATTGAAAATTGGAAGGATCTGTGCCATATCAGGGAAAAGGGGGCCTTCATGACAATTTTTCAACAATTTCTTTAAATGACATCTCCTCCTAGACTTATGGGTCAAAATCAACCAAACTTGGCAGAAATATTCCTTGGGTGGTCCTTATAAAAATTGCTCAAATGGAAAGGATCCATGCCATATCACAGGAAAAGGGGCCTTATTGACAAATTTCTTGTTTACACTCTAGAAGCCACAAACATGGTCCAATCTTCATGAAACTTGGTCAGAATGTTTGTTAGGTCATGAGAATGAAGTCTAATGAAAATGGGAAGGAGCGGTGCCATATCACGGGAAAAGGCATCTCAATGACATTTCTTTTGTTTACTCTCTAGAAGCCACAAATATGGTCCAATCATCATGAAACTTTGTCAGAATGTTTGTTAGGTCATGAGGATGAACTGATTTGAAAATGGGAAGTATACGTGCCATATGAAGGGAAAAGGGGCCTTAATGACAATTTTCTCGTAAGAGCTCCAATTGCCACAAATATAGTCAAATCTTCATGAAACTTGATCAAAATGTTTGCCAGGTCACAAGAATGAACTCTGTTGAAAATGGGAAGGTTCATGCCATATCATAGGAAATGGAGTCTAAATGATAATTTACTTGAAATATCAGGTGAGCGATTTAGGGCCCTCAGGGTCCTCTTGTGTATATTACAGGATGGAAACACATTTTGTACATCTCTCAGTCCAAGATTATTTACAATTGACCTGTCTATAGGAGAACATGGGGTGTATTTCACTGAGGTAAGACTGCAAAATAATTATTATATTTCATTATGCTCATTTTTCAATCTTTCATAAGATTAAAGGTAAAATGGCTCATTAAAAATTTTCTTTACTGAAAAATTAACGACAAAGGTATGGTAATGCCATTATGTAAAACGTGCTATCACTTATCCACAAAGAATTTCAATATGAAAACTATTCTTTGTCTAAATGTTAATTTCTTCTACACCTGGTACATAAAGAAAAAGCTGGAAAATTTCTAGATATATAAAAGATAATATCATGATTTCAGTTACAAAATCTATGTGATGCTGAAGACTCGGTTCTGCTGAAGTTACCCTGTTATAAGTCTGTCACCAATCTAATACACCTGAGGAAAAGTGCTTTGAGTGAGTAAAGCAAACACTTTTAGATTACCTGTCTTTGGAGATAAAAACTAAATGTATTTACCTATCATTGTCTATGTAGATGTAGCTGTAGGAGACTTAACAAAAATTAAGCTTTTGATGATATGCATCTATTTATAAATAGGTCAAGGTCATATGTCTAGATAAAAGTCATCTTTCTATATTGAACTGAATTTTAGTTGGGTCCATCAATATTCATGTGTTTTGATTTGATTTAAAGCTGGTTTTATTTCCCAAAGAAAACAAATTTGAGTACACAGACGTTATGTAAGCTTCCAACAAAAGTAATCCCTAGAGAAATTTGTTTCTAAACTGACAAATCTTTACACTTATGCCCATGATATTGAATTATAAGATATGGAGATATTATTTATTGATTTCATTGAGTTATGAAACTCATGTATGAATACACTGGCATATTCGTATTTATGTGATTAGATTTTAAGTTTCATACATCTATGAAATCAACAAATACCCTCTTTATCTCTTAAATGAATTACTGTTTCATGGGCATAATATTGTTCGTTTGGCAAACATATCTTGTATTTTGTTTTCAATGTACTTATTTTGAAGTCCTATGAGATGTACTAGTACCATTTCCATTTATATAACAGGAGCCCTTGCAGCATGTTGTTACATCCCCAACAAGAGAGAGAAGATATTTCAAGTGTTGTATAAAGCTCTCAACAGTAAAAATAATGAGCTACAGGAGGTGGCCCATGAATGTATGAAGAAGGTAGGGGCTTGATTACCTTTCCTTTTTCATATCATTAGCATGGTTTTGAAGAGAAGCAGTTTTGTAATGTGAGAATAAAAGTAAGGACTCTCTAAATGTTGTTGGACAACCAAAACATTGTAATACAGCTTTGTTTAACCCTTTGCTGATTAATCCCTGCTCTTTAAGAGCCTATGATTTTATGATTGAGAAAACATTGTAAAAAAAAGAAGAAATTGCTTCTGACAAGCAATTTCTTCTTTTTCCACACTATTTTCTACCCTACAGAATGGTTATTTTTCAAATTAAATCGACTTTAGATTTTCGTCTGCAAAAACTTTGAATTTGGACAGGTCCAAAATTTTGTAAAATAGGAAAGTGTTAAGGTGATGTTATGAGGATTTCATAACCTAATTACATAAATTTCTAGTGTGAGTTCTTTCAATATATTTAAGACTCAATTTTAGAAAGGTACAATAATCTTTAGTTATCGTAATTCATAAGTATTTTGTTATCTGATTTATCGTTTGTTGTTGACCAAAATATTGTTTCTATAGCTTCATTCAAACTGTACGTTTAATTTTCAGTCACCATACAGTTTTCCAATTATACCCCGCTTTGCATGTGCACATGCGTGCAAAGGGGGAAATAATTGGAAAACTGTGGACTGTTTGGTGATCCTGAACCCAGGGCAGGATATAGTTGCGAGGTTTGTATCACCCGTCATGTAAATTCTTCATGCTAGAGGTCACATTGAACTTGATATTGTACACTTGGCCATGAGTCTGTTGTTAGTGATGCTAGGTGACAATCAAGACGTTCATGGTTTGTTGTTGACCAAAATATTGTACCTGCAGTTTCATTCAATTTGTAAATAGAGTGACTTAGTCACCAAACATAGATATGTACTCCATTTATTTCAGTTTATTGCTGGAGGCCACATAGATTTAGATATTGTACATTTAGCCATGAGACCACTGTTACTGATGCTGGTAGACTATCACAATGTTTAGCATTCATTTGTGACCCAAATATTGTAACTACAGCTTGAATGATTCATTCAAGCTGTAGTTACAAGGTTTTGATCTCCCAAAGACAATTTAATTCTGTTTATTTCAGTTTATTGCTGGAGGCCACATAGAGTTAGATATTGTACACTCAGCCATGAGACCATTGTTACTGATGTTGGGAGACTATCACAACCTGGACCTAAATGTTATACAGAGGCTGTCCAGCCTCACCCAGCTGTTTCCAAACACATTCAATGAAAAACTGTGTGAACAACTATTGGTAAGTTTTGCTAAATCTAAAATGATTAATCTAAGGCAACAGCAATACCAGCCGTGGCCATATATCAGTTGGAAGGACATCAGCTTCCTTGTATTGTGCTCCTGGTTTGGTCCCTTGTTGCAAATAGTTTTGGTCATTATACTCCATTTGAGGAAGAGGGGTAGACCTTTTTTTCTCTGGAGCATATCTCGAACAGTATGTAAGCTAGAATCATGAAGCTTCACAGGTGGATAGATCTCATTGAGGAGAAGTGCGGTGCGCAAGAACCATAACTCTACTCATCATATTTTTTGGTTATTTTCCATTGTTATATTTATAACTTGATTTTTGTACAGAGCATATCTTAAAAAGTATACAAGCTTCTAGAATCATCAAACTCAACAGGTAAATCTCATTGAGGAGAAGTGCAGTGCACCATTACTCCACTTGACAAAATTTATAAAAGTTATTGCCCTTTGTTAATTGACTGAGAACATGCTATTGACCTGCTCCTATGAAGGCATAAATGTTTAACAAACATCTCTTTTTTTGTCTTCAACCAATGGCTGGACAATTGTTAATTACCATATTTCTCCTTATTAATGCTCCAAGGAACTGTATATATAATATGTTCAGGGTGCTTTTTTAAGCAAACATTTTCTGATTAAAAGAATTTTTAAACTTATGTCTTTTAGGCCCATTTCCCTTTAATATGAGGTAAATTCCCTCTGAAAATCATATAAATGATTGTTTAGAGGTAATTCATCTCAAATTAGAGAAAAAGTCTCAAAAAGTTCATAACATTTAGGCATTTAAGGTGGGTTTTAGTAAAAAAAATGTAGGGTGCTACTATTTGGGAGGGCGCTATTATTAGAGAAAATACAATAAATTGTGCTGAGTTTGAGGCTTGGAAAGAAAGTATTGGATGTAGATGAGATATACTAAGAAGCCAGTAAGTAAGTTTCTCCAGGCTATGTTGTATGACTGAAGTACTGATAACGTTTGTTTTTAATCCCATTCAAAGCGACAACTATTGCAAAAACTTTTGTGGTCGGTCAAATGTTTCCTTGTGTGTAGTTGTTTGTATGTTTCTTTATGTGTTCCGTATGCTATAAGTGGCAATGTCTTTAATTACTCAATTACTATTTTTCAGTATTAAATAAAACCCTATTCATCGACTCATGTATCCAGTAAGTTGAATATTCTATTGAATTTTTGCAATAGAAAAAAATTAACTTCTCTTAAAACATTTTCTACTTTTCCAGACTCACTTGAAGAAATGGTTGGATAAAGCATCAACTAGCCAGAAACCTGAACAATTCAGGACAAATGGACAGGTAGGAGAATACTTACATAAAAACCTGTATAAGACAGCCACCCTAGACACCTACTTATGTGGCTCACTCACTGTTTCAGTTGGCTGTTTTATCTCTAGGTCCATGTTCACAGTCAATCAGTGTCTATTCTAGAAATTGAAAAATAGGGGTGAAATTCCCCCCTCCTAAAGAATAACAGGGGGTTTTTTTTTCAAATAAAGAGGGGTTTTGTATAAAAGCAACTGTTGCAATGCCAAGCTGAAGAAAATCAAGTGCAAATTTGACTCTTTAACCCATTTGTTTTGAACTTGCATGCTTTCATTTGGTTGATTTCTCAATATGCTCTTCATTGCCAAGGTATTCACTTTCGTCTGTGCTTGGGGACAGTTACGGCTCAGAACTAACATTTTCATCATAATTTGTATTGCCTTACTGAGGGAAATCAGTGATCCGGCTTTTTTTGACAGCTAGGACATTTTTCATCCGCTATCAGGTTATAACAAATACATATATAATCTCATCGACTAATTTACGGAAATTTTATTGAAACAAAATTATTTTTGTATTGTAAAATAGACCCATTCAAAATAACGCTGACAGGGAATATTACTTAATTCAAAATTATTTTGTGTGTAAACTATCCAGGCTTAATAGAAAGCGGGCTTGTATTCATTTTTAAGAAAGCCCATTCCACTAATTAGTCCCCTACCGGTGTTCACACCGGAGGGGACTATAGGTTTGCCCTCCGTCTGTCCGTCTGTCCGTCCGTCCGTCTGTCCGTCCGTCCGTCTGTCCGCTCAAATCTTGATCCCGCGATAACTTAATAACTAAGCAAGCGTTTTTGATGAAAGTTGGTATATGACTAGATGCGATGTGTAGATTATGCACATCATTTTATTTTTGTTTTTAGACTAAAATTGTTGTTGCTATGGTTACAGAAATAGTGAAAATATGGCAAAAAATATTGGATCCTGCGATAAGTTAATAAGTAAGCAAGCTAATTTGATGAGACTTGGTATATGACTAGATGGCAATGTGTAGATTATGCACATCATTTTATCTTTGTTCTTTGACAAAAAGTGCGGTTGCTATGGTAACAGAAATAGTGAAAATATGGCAAAAAATGGATCCTGCAATAATTTAATAACTAAGCAAGCTAACTTGATGAAACCTGTTTTAAAATGTAAAAAAAATTATAAGCCATGTTAGTCAGGGTGGTGATGCAGCAGTATTAATCACCTCCAGTGAAAGTTCTCATTTCTTACCAACAAGACTGAAGAAAAACATCTTGGATCAGACAAGGTAACTGTTATTGATACTATTTCTTGCATCTGTCTATTGCTTCCATGAATTGTAATGTGGGCACACCAGAGACAACAACTCATGTAAGTCTTGTTTAACCCTTTAACAAGACCTGGTTTTGACGTCCCTGATAGAATTGGCGTGGGAAAACATTGAGACAAACAAAGCCGGTAGGGGACTTATGCCCATGTCCAACATGGCTCTTGTTTATTAAAGAATTATGGAATTTAGATGAAACGAAAGAAATTCATGACTTCTTTTTTGATCCTTGGTAGAAGTATTTTTCCTTTAATATTAAGGGCTACTGATACATGCTTCACAATAAAATAAATATAGTTCTACTATTAAACTTTTTCTTATACTCTCAATATAAATTTGTGACACAATGAAGAATAATTTGACATGAAAAAAAGTTGGGGTCACAGTCTTACTTTTTGAGATATTTTGACTCATTTGTTAAAATAAAGGGAGATAATTCACAAAAAAAAATCAAATTTCAAAACACATTTTTCAATATTGGATATAACAAATTTGTTGGTATTTTGGTTCAGAAATATGCGGTAGGGGCTCTTTTTACCATATTCATAAGTATTATTTGCTTTCTTTCCGAAAAGTAGGCAAGGGGTAACATTGAATACTTACCTGTCGTTTTTATGCCCCCGATAGGGAGGCATCATAAATTTGACTTGTCCGTCCGTCT
This sequence comes from Fragum whitleyi, assembly GCA_948146395.1. Taxonomy (NCBI): domain Eukaryota; kingdom Metazoa; phylum Mollusca; class Bivalvia; order Cardiida; family Cardiidae; genus Fragum; species Fragum whitleyi. The sequence continues at coordinate 6,122,075 of OX411556.1, forward strand.
GTCCGTCCGTCTGTCTGTCTGTCCGTCCGTCCGTCTGTCCGTCCGTCCGTCATTCCGTCCAAAAACTTTAACATTGGCCATAACTTCTAAATCAAAGCGGTGTCGGGGGCATTGTCATCTTACAGTGACAGCTCTTGTTTCTGAATACTCTAAAATAGGGAAAAATGCCCAAAAAAATTGAGGAAAAAAATAAATTTTAGAATTTATACAAATTTTTACATGTTTTGACAACCTTACATACAGCTCTATCCAAAAACATAGTTTGAATTTTGATTCATATTTTTATAACGATTACAGAAACGCAAATAGTTTTTTTAATGGCGGAAAATCAAAAAGCGGATGTGCGGACGTCCTTAAACTAAAAACTAGCTTACCCCAAAAAAAGTGAAAATACATTTCGTTAGAAGAAATCCTGATTGTGTTCGACCCAGCGTGAGAAATTACGTCTCTCAACTAGACTCATTAAGTGTACATGTATGCCAATAATTAAAATGGAATCAGAACAAATTACGTTTGCAAATCGTTTTTTATACTTTTTGCTTGGAACTGTTAATGATATTGTGGATAAGAGAGTCTTTAAATGAGATTTTTTAGCTCGGCTGTTTTCGGAGAAAACCCGAGGTATTGCTATAGCCTCCGTGTCGTTGTCGTCCTCGTCGTTGTCGTGCGAAAACTTTGACATTTTGTTATATCTCTGGTCCTACTGAAGGCATTCACTTGAAACTTGGCACACATGTTCACCATCAAAAGAGCAACCTATACTATCAAGGGGGATAACTCTAGACGCATTTTGTGCAAATTATGCCCCTTTTTGGACTTAGATTTTTTTCCACCATCCAGCACTTGACAGCCGAGCGTAGGCACCCGTAGGCGGCGCTCTTGTTTTATGTGGGACTATCACTCATCGGCAGTGAAAAAGAGCGTGAGCCTTGAAAAATTAGTGTGAATCCCGCAATTATGCATCCTAGAATAGACACTTCAGTCGAATCTGTGAAACATTAATTACACTAGGTGATTGTCTCATTAAGGCAGGGGTGTGGAATTCCCATGCCCGACATGTATGACACAAGCTTTACCGCTGGCAAGTACATTTTTCTAGGCTACTTGTCCGTGGACAAGTAAATGCCAGAGCAAATCTTGCAACAGTTCTTAAAAGATCTAGTACAAAAGTCATCCTAATGTTTGTATCAAAGGGTAGAAAACACTGTCTTTAATGAAGGCAATGCTGTAACTCAGCATTGTCTTCATTAAAAACAATGTTTTCTCAATACAGTAAAACCCCTCTATTAAGACCACTTGGTGTACTTTTTGAAAGTGGTCTTAATAGCGGGGTGGTCTTAAATCTGAGGTTTGGTCGGATGCGTTCAAACTTCCTAGACTAATTACTGCTAATAGAAGAGACTATGTAATTCAGTCTATTTTATAATGATTTAAACTATATCGTGTTTTTTTTTTTTTTTTTTTTTTTTTTTTTTTTTTTTTTACATTACGTAATTAAATCTATAAAATAGCATTTACATGTAAAACTTTTGTTGTTGTTGTTGTTGTTTCAAGCCATTCAAATTGTTGATTTCCAAAAGGGAGAAATTGATTCTTTGAAGTTGCTCATTTCAATGATACAAGTCTTCTTCAATTCAAGAGTATAAACTAAGTTAGATTGTTATTGCTCATGCAAAAACTAGGACAAAGGCCCTATTATAAAAGAAACTTTTTTGCTGTAATAAATTGTCTTAAATTGTTTGTTTTGCTTTCAATTCATAACTAAGAACCTCTTTTTCCCTTCCCCAAAACTCTCGGTGAGTAGGCGTATAGTGAGATCGCATTCTTTGCAAAGTTATTTTTTTTTTCTTTCAATATAGCTCTTTTCTCCTTTACGTTTGTTTATTTGATCTGGTTTGGTAACCTACCTCGGATTATTTATATTAAAATAAGGGCAATTATTGTCAAACTGTAAATGTGGCGCATACATTCAGTAAAATCCTAAAAACGAGACCTATCCATCATAAGCGAATTTACAATCGGTCAGCAGATCGCCGAAAACGATTTCCTGTATGCATTACTTTCGGTTTCTTTTCTCAAGTTAACCAGGTAACACCTTTAAATGATAGACGAATGCAGTGTATCAGAACAATTGACCATTTAAAATTGTTTGTTTGAAAATAACACCAAAACACAATAGAGGTTTAATCACGATATCGAAAAATTCGATAATCCATTGTTGATCCATTCGTACCCAATTAGTGTCGTACTTACTAAGCGTGAAATTCGGGTGGTCGATCCGGAGGTGTGAAGTTACTGGTCTTTCTAGCGAGGTTCGTAATAGTGTATTATACGACGTTTGTACTGAAATTAGTGGTCGTAATTCGGAATAGCGGGGTGCTCACATTAGAGGGGTTCGCGACCATTAAGATAAAGAACAAATAATTCGGTTCTGGCGAAAATCGTTCGTAATAGCGGGGTGCCCGTTTTTCCGGGGTGGTCGGAAGGAGGGGTTTTACTGTATTTACCATTCCATTTTTTTGCAGACAAGTTCATTTCGATCCTAGACAATTGACTTTAACTTGTAAGTGGACAAGTGGAGAAAATTTATATTTCCACACCTGTGTTTCAGGTAAACAAAGACAAAATGATTCAGCATATACAAGAACTCTTCTAATGATTCATTAGGTCAATAACAATAAGCTTGATTAAGAATGCTTGTCTTGAAAAAAAAATTTATGACAATTCTTTTTCTCCTATTCATGTGTATAGAATCCCTGGAATCTCAGAGTTGCTGATATAGAGGGATTTTTTTTTATTTTAGATTAAAGTATTTCACTAATATTTGCATGAATCTTTAGTTGTGGGTGGTTATTGGAATTGTACCAACAACATAGGCATATATTGATAAATAAAGATTTTAGACTGATTTTCCCCCTCATATGTGTACCTCTGACCTATATTTAAATCCATTTCACCAGGAGTTGAAGATCTGTGCTGCCATCATCAATATATTCCATCTGATCCCAGCTGCTAGTAAGAAAATGATTGAACCACTGGTTAAAGTGACACTTCATGGTGAAAAAACACTGCTTATGGAGGTAAAGTAGCCTTCTTCATTCTTATAAATATCTGCCATCATCAATATATTCCATCTGATCCCAGCTGCTAGTAAGAAGATGATTGAACTACTGGTTAAAGTGACACTTCATGGTGAAAAAACATTGCTTATGGAGGTAAAGTTACCTACTTAATTCGTTTAATTATCTGCCATCATCAATACATTCCATTTGATCCCAGCTGCCAGTAAGAAGATGATTGAACCACTGGTAAAAGTGACACTTCATGGTGAAAAAACACTTCTAATGGAGGTATAGTAATTCACTGTCTTTCTAACCCTTATCCTGCTGAATTTTAATTTTGTTTAAAACAAAATACCAATGGTTGGGCCATTTTAACATCTTTTTAGCTCACCTGAGCACAAATTGCTCATGGTGAGCTATTGTGATCACTCACCATCAGTCGTACATCCATCCACCAGTAATTTCTTTTAATATCTTCTCCTCCAAAACTACTGGGCCAATCAAAGTGAAACTTGGCAGGTATGTTTCTTGGCTGAAGCTCTACCAAAGTTGTTAAAAGAATTTAATCATTTTAATAGTTATCAGATACATGTTCTAATTAGACAAAATACTAACTGTATTACAGAATTCTGATTGAAAAATTGTTGTGTTTTTTGTGAATTTTGTAGCCTGGAAGCCCATTCAGAGAGCCATTGAGGAAGTTTTTAGTGCGGTATCCAGTACAGACAGTAGATTTCCTCATGAATGATATCAACATTAGAGATATGCAGTATCTCAGGTTCTTTATTGTAAGTTTTATTTGAGTTGTCATAAGTAATAGCGCATCTTTGAAGCTTTCCAATAAGTTGATGGTATTTCTTGATAGATAATGATAAATCTCATCATACATTCACAGGCCAACCAATCAAGACTATGAATGTGTTAAAATCACTGTATGTAGATTTAGCCTTGCTTTTCTTCATTGTAGGACTTTGAATGCATCCTCATGTTTCCAAGTCAATTTTCATGAGAAAAAAAGAGCAATTCTTTGTTTTTGTGATTGATGTATTGATCTTTTTTTTGGTGAAATTCTTAAGTTATATATGGTTTTGAGACTTTCCTTTGATTGAAATTAATATCTACTAAGTGAGGAAATACAGGATTTGGATTAATGTTTTCATAACTTTATAATTTCCATACAAATTTCAGTATTTGCTGACCCATAAAGAAGGACAGTTATTTAGAGATGTTATGAAGGCCCAAGTATTGAAACTAATCACCATGTTAACAGGAGTTCAACAGGTAGTTACTTGACTTTTAAGAATCTATAACAACAATTTTCTTAACTTTTATTATAATCTTTAGCTCGGCTGTTTTGGGAGAAGAACAGGTATTTTTATAGCCTTGCTGTTGTTGTTTTGTCGCTATGGTGTTAACCCTTGTCATTCTGAACCCGGAATATTCCTGCTTCGGCAGGAGCTATAGACAAATGCTGAATAAATTTTGGCTAAAAAATTCCATCAAAATCAAAGGGCAAAAAGCACTGAAAGAACCAACTGTAGGTCAATCTTTATTTGGAAAACTAAATCTATTGACAAGTTGGGTTTGAAAGCGAGAAGCAGGTGGTGTAGACTAACATCAGACTGCACATATGTGCAGGCTGATGTTTGTCTATAGCTCCTGCCAAAGCAGGAATATTCTGGGTTCAGCATGACAAGGATTAATAAACTTTATTTCAGCCTCAGATAGCTCTGACCATACAACAACAACAACAACCACAGACGGGTGAACTAGAGTATCAAGCCATCCTACTGACCCATACTCTGGTTAGGTTTGAAGATGACTGGCTGTCAAGTCACCCACAATTGGTGAGTTGTACTGTACTGTAATAATTTTATTGCTACTTTATGTTGATAACAGCAAGCTGATTGGCTGATAGATTTTATATGTAACTGTTTTAACAAAATTTTCGTTATACCATTCTTTTCATTGCTTGTTCACAAAGTTGTAAAAGTTCTAACAAAGGAAAGGAATATGATTAAGAAGGATTAAAAAGAGATGAAGTGTTTTTCCACAATTCACTGATAAGAGTATATACAAAATCAATTATTAAATCTTAGTCACTCTTTCCAAAAAATTACAAAGTAACTGCATAATTATTATATTGGTAAATATATTTCAAACCGTTGTAAGAAGAGTCATCATTATGCAATGAGATTGAATGTGTTTGCTAGAGTTCCATAGCAATAAATTAATAAAAAAATTAAGAAATTTAAATTTCATTCAATAACTTTCATGCTTTTGATGATGTCTAGCAAAATTTTTTGTTTTAATTGCAGCTAACCTGTCTAAGAAAGATATGGATCTCTGACAGTTTCCAAGAGGAGAAGAAAGCTGTAAGTCGTATTTGGAAGTTCATTACTTTTAGACATTTATCTTATAACTATACAAGTATCCGTATGATAACAACCCGTATGATATTTTTTATGATATCACATAGTTATTTTTAGAACAATAATATCATACAGTTATTTTTAGAAACTAGCATTTAAGTTAGAAACATCGACTAAAACAAGACAAAAAGAGGTTATAAGATAAATATAATACGTACTAAGTGTGTTGTATGAAAAAATATCTAACTCGGTTGTGAGAATTGGTAATTGTCTCGGCAGAGCCTCGACAATGATCAATTCTCCCAACCTCGTTAGATATTTTTTTCCATACAAAACACTAGGTACGTATTATATATATCAACACAGGTGGATTGATGATTGACTAACTTGGTTTTACATTTTTAGTGGCAGTAGTCTCTGTGAAACTTGTGTTCACCATCTCAAGAGCTGTCTAGACTATCAAGTCTAAAAATGAATTTTGTATGAGTAATGCCCCTTTTTTAGACATAGATTTTTTTTTTCAATTTCTAACACCTGCAGAGGATCATGAGCATCCGATGGCTGTGCTCTTTACTTTATTTGTTTTTTATACCCCCCACCTATGAAGAAGAGGGGGGTATATTGGTTTCGCCATGTCTGTCTGTCTGTCCACCCGTCCGTCCGTCCAGTTGCCCGTCTGTCCATCCGTCCGTCCATAGACCTTTTCGTTTCCGGACTCTAACTAAAGAACCAAATGACCTACAATCATGAAACTTTATACAAATGTTCCTTATGACCCAAGGAAGTGCCCTATTGTTTTTGGGTCATAAAGGTCAAAGGTCAAGGTCACAGTCAGCCTTTGTTCAATTTTCATTTCCGGACTCTAACTCAAGAACCAAGTGGCCTGCAATCATGAAACTTTATACAAATGTTCCTTATGACCCAAGGAAGTCCCCTATTGTTTTTGAGTTACATAGGTCAAAGGTCAAGGTCACAGTCAGCCATTGTTCAATTTTCTCGTAACTCGAGAACCAAGTGACCTACAAGCATGAAACTTTATGCAAATGTTGCTTATGATCCAAGGAAGTGCCCTATTGATTTTGGCTCATATAGGTCAAAGGTCAAGGTCACAGTCAATTTTTGTTCAATTTTCATATCTGGACTCTTAACTCAAAAACCAAGTGACCTAGAATCATGAAACTTCATGCAAATGCTACATATGACATCAATATTAGTTACAAACACATCCTGCACTAAAAGCACTTGCATTCAGACAAAGCGCTTGTGGGGGGTATTAGTCCGCTCTGCGACAGTTCTAGTTTCTTCTGCTCCAGCTAAAAATCTATGTTACATTGTTTCCGTATTAAGAAAATAAGTTGGTAAGTTAACAATTGAAATTTGTAAGTGATTTTAATTTAATGGACCATTTAGAAATAGCTTTAACTAGATGCATTTATATGTTCATTGACAGATGCAATTTTTTTTTTTTTTTAAAAAAATCATGTTGATTTTACCAACCCATTTATTTGTTTGATAATTATTTATTTATCTATTAACATATTTTCCCCAGGTACAAGACATCAGTGATTATGGTCAATGGAAAGTACCTGCAATGTTAGTCAAGTGTCTTCTGAATTATTTCAAGTAAGTAAAAAAATATTCTGAATTGATATTTCTCTTCTGCAGGTTCAATACAATTTTCACATAATTGCACATATTCATGCTGATCTAGAAAAAAAGGGAAACAAAGAGAAAAAAGAAGAAATTGGTTTAAGTTAGTGGACCCTTAGTAGTTCCCTACTAATTTCAGTAATAAACATTGGTAAACATTGTCAAATTCATGAGTTCTGAAATGTTGAGGAACTTTAACCAGTCCACTGCCTTAACAAGCAACTTCTTTCATCTTGAACAAGGCTTGAATTTTGTTGCACATATGTGCAGGCTGATCTTTGTCTATAGCTCCTGTAAATGCAGGAATATTCCAGGTTCAGCATGACAAGGGTTAAGACAGACTGGTCAAAATATCAGGAAAAGGAGCTATTGTTTTTGAGTACAAATTTATATTAAACAGAATAGGCTTTAATTCCTATATAATTTGTTTGCAGAAACAACATTATGGAGATAGAGTTGTTGTTCCATATATTATACAAACAGGCATGTACCACTGTATCAATTTGTCAAGGATTTCCTAGTAAATACAGTTGCCATGGTTTCACAATATTTATTTTGTTTCCAGAAACAACATCATGGAGATACAGCTGTTTTTCCATATCTTGCGCTGTTTTACATCTAGACATGTACCACAGTATCAATTTGTCAAGGATTTCCTAGTAAATACAGTTGCCATGGTTACAATTATTTATTTTGTTTCCAGAAACAACATTATGGAGATAGAGCTGTTGTTCCATATATTACGCTGTTTTACATCTAGACATGTACCACAGTATCAATTTGTCAAGGATTTCCTAGTAAATACAGTTGCCATGGTTACAATTATTTATTTTGTTTCCAGAAACAACATTATGGAGATAGAGCTGTTGTTCCATATATTACGCTGTTTTACATCCAGGCATGTACCACAGTATCAATTTGTCAAGGATTTCCTAGTAAAAACAGTTGCCATGGTTACACAATATTTATTTTGTTTACAGAAACAACATTATGGAGATAGAGCTGTTGTTCCATATATTACGCTGTTTTACATCCAGGCATGTACCACAGTATCAATTTGTCAAGGATTTCTTAGATAACACAGTTGCCATGGTAATGTATTGATTCAATATTAATTTTACATTTATACCACCAATTAATCATCTAAGTTTGATACACAACTTAAGGTAGTGGACCCATAATAGTTCTGCAATGTTAGAGGTAATGAACTTTAACAGTGTTAACCAAGGTTTCCTAACGATTTTCATCAGGAAACCTCGGTCAACATTGTTATAGTTCATGAGGTCTGAAATGTTGCAGAACTATTACGGTTCAACTACCTTAAAGGAGACATACAAAGCTATTTTAGGTAAATGCCAAAAAAATCTGGTTGAGGTTTGAACTCATTGCAAGTATCTTGACAGCATGTCCATTTGCTGACTGAGTTAACTAGGCCTATCAGTTATGTCTCAGAATATATAGAAAACAAATGGAAGTAATTCTGAATTCAAGTTTGATCTCCGACAGCGGCACTCATTCTTTCTGACCATTTGTCTCTCACCAATGGGTTGATAATCGTAGACCCATGTGAGATAGCAGCTGGAGTCTAGGAAAGGATGTGGTGGTTGTACTGGTGAGAGAAATACCAGGAAACCATTGTCAAGCGCTCCAGCTGCCGCGATATAACTGGAAAAATGTTGAAAGCGGCGTAAAACTCCATTCAATCAATCAATCAATTCTGAATTCAAATCTCATGTGATTACTTTTATACCTTGTATCAGAAGATTAGGAAATATTGTTTATTTATGCATATAATTTACTCTTGTTGTTGCCATAACATTACAAAATAACTTGGCATTGGAACATTGATACAATGATACAATGTCCATATTTTGCACTTTGAAAGTTCACATCAAATCTCATCTGTATATACAATGCTTGAAGTCATATGAAAAGGTTAGGTCATAACGCCAGGTCAAACCCCAGCAGAACTTTTCAATTATTTCAAGTCTATGCAAGTTATCAATGCTCAATAATAAAATGATGATTGATCCCATATATGTGCATCTGCATATTACAAGGTTAGGTCAAATATCATGGTCAGTTTTCTTTTAAACTAAACAACAACATCCCTAACATTGTATGATGGTAACTCAAGTAAATATGCATTTACTCATATCAATGTCAAGGTATCAGTCTAGGTCAATGGTTTGAGAAATTCACTTTATTTGGGAATTATTTGTGTCACACACACATATTGTACTATTTTATTTAGAAATACACCACAGAATGGAAGAGAAAAGCTTTCTTCAAGTTTGAGGAGGTATTTCATGATGCTGCGTGGCCTCAAACATTGAAAGCAAAGGTAAGGATCACTATAATATCCATGTTAGTCCTGATTTGTATGTTTATCTAAAGGTAGTGGACCTGTAATAATTCTGCAAACTTTTGGAAGTAATGAACTTTAACAGTCTTAACCGAGGTTTCCTTATGATTTTTTAGCTCACCTGAGCACATCGTTCTCAAGGTGAGCTTTTGTGATCATTAAATGCCCTTCATCCGTCGTCTGTCGACCGTCGTCCGTCGTCAGGCGTCAATAATTTAAGTGTTTACGCTCTAGAGGCCACAAATATTAACCAATCATCATGAATCATCAGATTAAGCATCAGGTCACAAGGATAAACCCTATTGAAAATGGGAAAGATCCGTGCCATATCAAGGGAAAAGGGGCCTAAATGACAATTTTCTTGTTTACACTCTAGAAGCCACAAATATGGTCCAATTTTCATGAAACTTGGTCAGAGTAATTGTTAGGTCGCAAGAATGAAGTCTATTGAAAATGGGAAGGATCTGTGTCATATCACAGGAAAAGGGGCCTTAATGACAATTTTCCTGTTTACGCTCTAGAGGCCACAAATATGATCCAATCATCATGAAACTTGGCCAGAATGATTGTCAGGTCACAAGGATTAACCCTATTGAAAATTGGAAGGATCTGTGTCATATCACGGGAAAAGGGGCCTTAATGACAATTTTCTTGTTTACGCTCTAGAGGCCACAAATATGAACCAATCATCATGAAACTTGGTCAGAATGATTGTAAGGTCACAAGGATTAACCCTATTGAAAATGGGAAGGATCTGTGTCATATCACGGAAAAAGGGGCCTTAATTACAATTTTCTTGTGTATGCCATAGATGCCACAAATATGGTCCAATCTTCATGAAACTTGGTCAGAAAGATTGTAAGATCACAAGGATGAACCCTATCGAAAATGGGAGGGATCCATATCATATCACAGGAAAAGGGGCCTTAATGACATTTTTCATCTTGAAGCTCAAGAGGCCACACATATGGTCTAATCTTCATGAAACTTGGTCTGAATGTTTGTCAAGTCACAAGGATGAATCCTTTGAAAATTGGAAGGATCTGTGTCATGTCACAGGAAAAAAGAGCTTTCATGATAATTTTCTTGTTATACTCTATAGAGACCAAAAGTCTTAAAAGTACAATTACGACTTTTGCTGGAAAATTTGATACTAGTTAATTTAGACAAAGATGCACAGGTGAGCGATATAGGACCATCATGGTCCTCTTGTTTTCAAAAGGAAACCTTGGTCAACATTGTGAAAGATCATAAGTTGGTTAATGTTGCTGAACTATTATTGGTCCACTACCTTAATAGAAATGATCACTTCAACAATTCTTCAACATGTTTAATTTCATATGCATATGCAGTTAACTCAGGATTTTGTGATCTCTATAGAGACAGAAGAAGATACATTGTTATAGTGAAATTTTGCTATATATAGTCACTAATTTTGAGTGTTCTTATAGCCACCATCACAGCACAATGGAAGCTTGTTGCTATCATTCTTCAGGTGCCTGGTTTGATCCCTGATGGCAGCACTCATCCTCTCCGACTATTTGTCTCCCACCAGTGGGTTAATAATCGTAGACCAATGTGGGATAGCAGCTGGCGGCTAGGAAGGATGTGATGGTAGTACTGGTTTTTAGAATATCCAGCAATCAATTAGCAAACAGCAATTAAAGAAGAGGGTGCTTAATGACTGGAAACCATTCTCTTTGATGAAAAATGGTTTCGTGAAAATAAAAGAAATTGTTACCACCATGTTTTGCTTGGATTTCATTGATCGAGATTTAATTGTGAAGGGTTATTGTTTATTCTATCACAGATAATACAGTATGTGTTACTGCCGTGTTTCCAACAATCCTTCGAGTCGTGTGAAGGAGACGGGTTGATTGGAGGACCACCCATGCCCGACCAGGATAATCCTGACAACATCGTCAGCGTGTTTATAAACAAGGTCATTGATCCAGAAAATCCGTTTGGGAATTCTGATGCTGTGAGAATTCTGTTGTTACAGTTTTCTTCTCTGCTTGTAGAGCAGGCTTCACCACATGTCCATGATGCTGGAAACAAGTAAGTGTCAATTTTTATAATCCTGCGAAAAGATGGGATGTATAATGTGATCACCTGTGGCTTTCAAGCTACCAGCATACAGGTGGGCAGTGTCCACTTATTTGTCCAGAGCATACATTGTCACCTTTTGTCTGATTGACTTGGAATCTATGTTCCTTTATGATTATGGAATGCGGTGTGGAAGAAACATATCTCTAGCTACCTTAATATTTGAGTTATTTCCCTTTCATACTTGGACATCCATGAGTTAAATGGGTTTATTTTGTGACAATTATCCACATTGTTCATTTTGTATTAATTAATTTCTCCTCTGAAGGTTCTTCATTTTTTTCAAATTCAATATTTAGTGACAAAATATAAGGGGTATACTAGAATTGGCAATATATGAATAGAAAATAAATGGTGTGTTCTGTTCTAATTTCCAGGAAACAAGGTAACAAGTTGAGAAGACTAATGACCTTTGCTTGGCCCTGTCTGTTGATGAAGAACTGTATAGATCCAGCAACTAAATATCATGGACATCTGCTACTGTCACATATTATTGCAAAATTTGCTATACACAAACGTATAGTCCTACAGGTATGTCCGTTATAAATACACAATGTAATAACTGTATATATCCAGCAACTGAAAATCATGGACACTTGTTACTGTCACACATCATTGCTAAACTTGCTATACATAAACAAATTTTCAGACAGTTATGTCTGTTGTAATTATATGAAATTATGCTCAGTCACATATATACCTAACAAAAAATTAATTAGACTGAAATAACATAGACAACATATTTCTTTGGAATTTTTAGCTCCATTGGCAGAAGGCCAGCGAGCTATTGTCATGACGGAGTGTCTGTTGTGCGTCCGTCCGTGCGTGTGTCCGTCCGTCCGTACGTAAATTTTTCTTTAAACATCTTCTCCAAAACAAATTGGCAGATTTCAACCAAACTTGGTAGAAATGATCATTGGGTGGCCCTTTTCTTAAATTGTTCAAAGAATTTTGATTGGCCCCCAAATATGGGCGTGGCAGGGCGTGGCATTTTTTCACTTTGAAATCTTTAAAAATCTTCTCCTCCCAAACCATTGGGCGGATTTCAATGAAACTTGGCATGCATGTTCCTTGGGTGACCCTTTACTTAAATTGTTCAAGAAATTCTGATTGGCCCATAAAAATGGGCGTGGCAGGGCGGGGCTTATTTTGAGCCCAAAATCTTTGAACGACATCTCCTCCTGAACCACTGGGCCGATTTCAATGAAACTTTAACAGAATGTTCCTTGGGTGACCCTTTACTTAAATTGTTCAAGAAATTTTGATTGGCCCATAAATATGGGCGTGGCAGGGTGGGGCCTATTTTGAACCCGTAATTTTTTAATGACATTTTTTCCTGAACCACTTGGCTGATTTCAATGAAATTTTACCAGAATGTTCCTTTAGTGTCTCTTTTTAAAAATTATTTGCTAAATTTTGATTGGCCCATAAATATGGGCGTGGCAGGGCGGGGCTTATTTTGAGGCTAAAATCTTTGAATGATATCTCCTTTGGAACATTATGTTTTAATAAGATGGGTAAAGGGTTGCAGGTTCATTGCGATTGAGTTTTTTGGTGCAATATGGCACCAGAACCAGTTAATCATTTTTAAATAGGTCTTAGGAGATTTCGGAGTGTTATTGTATTCATTTAAAGTAAGCTTTATTTGATGAAAGTCTAAAGATTTTAAAGCCAGTGGAGCGATACAGGCCCTCTTGGGCCTCTTGTTACCACTATGGAGTACCAACAACATTGTGTTCCGTGTTTTTCTACTATCCTGTCTTTACTTAGCTCTTTAGTATTAAAGGATAGTAAAGATGCCCTCATTTCTGATTTCTGTTGTAGGTATTTCACAGTCTGCTGAAGGCCCATGCTGTGGAGGCCAGAGCTGTTGTAAGACAAGCCTTGGAAATATTGACTCCAGCTATGCCAGGGAGAATGGAGGATGGAAATGTAAGATTGTCCTGTAAATAGAGGATATTGAATGAGTGATCATTGAATACCAAATTTATTATACAAGTCATCTACAAACAGATATATAGCATTGCTTTAGATGATGAGTTTAATAAATTGGATATTAAATGAGCACAAATTTTATTTTCTATTTATATTATGACCTTATTTTTCATAAATAAAACCAATACAAATAACAATATTTATTATGCTCCCCGAAGTGAGAGCATATAGCCGCCGCTTCGTCTGTCTGTCCGTCCATCCGTCCGTCCGTAATTCCGCCCCTTCCTATTTCTCCATAACCCTTGGGCCAAATCAAATGAAACTTACCATGTGAACTCCCTATGATATAGTGATAATGCATTTGTGACGTTTTTTGGATTTGAGGCCTCGTCACGGGAAAAGGGGACTTAGGGCAAAAAACAGTTTTCCCCAATTTCTCCTAGTCTAACAGTCAGAATTTAGTGAAATTTCATATTTGAGTAGCAAATCAGATGCACTTTACTATAAACAATTTGAAATTAACGTAAAAAAAAAATAGCATGGAAAAAGGGGGCTAAATGTTTGTTACCTTTACGTTAGCATGTAAAATAGTTATTCTGTCAGTTTTGAATTTGAGGCCTTGTCACGGTAAAAGAGGACTTAGGGTAAAAAATAGTTTTTCCCAAGTTTCTCCTAGTCAAACAGTCAGAATTTAGTGAAATTTCATATTTGAGTAGCAAATCAGATGCCCTTTACTATAAACAATTTGAAATTAACGTAAAAAAAATATATCATAGAAAAAGGGGGCTAAATGTTTGTTACCTTCACGCTAGTGCGTAAAATACAGTTATTCTTTCATTTCTCCTAGTCTTATGCTCAGAATTTGATGAAGTTTCAAATTTCAGTAGCAAATCAGATGCCCTTTACCATAGACTATTTGAAATTTGTGTCTAAAAATATGTCATGCAAAAAGGGGGTTTAATGTTTGTTACTTTTTTGTTTGCTGTATAAGATAACACCTAATTTGAGTCCTTGCAATCTGACCACAGAGCATATCTCCTAAAGTATAATAGCTATCCACTTAAAACTTAATGGGTGGAGTGATCTTATGGAGGAGAAGTGCAGTGCACAAGAACTACAACTGTTGCTTGCATAATTTTGGAGTTATTGCCCTTTGTTAGTCCCCTACCGGTGTTCACACCGGAGGGGACTATAGGTTTGCCCTCCGTCTGTCCGTCCGTGTGTCCGTCCGTCCGTCTGTCTGTCTGTCTGTCTGTCTGTCTGTCTGTCTGTCTGTCTGTCTGTCTGTCTGTCCGCTCAAATCTGGATCCCGCGATAACTTAATAACTAAGCAAGCGTTTTTGATGAAAGTTGGTATATGACTAGATGGCAATGTGTAGATTATGCACATCATTTTATTTTTGTTTTTCGACTTAAATTGAGGTTGCTATGGTTACAGAAATAGTGAAAATATGGCCAAAAATGGGATTCTGCGATAAGATAATAACTAAGCAAGCTAGTTTGATGAGACTTGGTATATGACTATATGGCAATGTGTAGATTATGCACATAATTTTATTTTTGTTTTTAGACTAAAATTGTTGTTGCTATGGTTACGGAAATAGTGAAAATATGGCAAAAAATATTGGATCCTGCGATAAGTTAATAAGTAAGCAAGCTAATTTGATGAGACTTGGTATATGACTAGATGGCAATGTGTAGATTATGCACATCATTTTATCTTTGTTCTTTGACAAAAAGTGCGGTTGCTATGGTAACGGAAATAGTGAAAATATGGCAAAAAATGGATCCTGCAATAACTTAATAACTAAGCAAGCTAACTTGATGAAACCTGTTTTAAAATGTAAAAAAATTTATAAGCCATGTTAGTCAGGGTGGTGATGCAGCAGTATTAATCACCTCCAGTGAAAGTTCTCATTTCTTACCAACAAGACTGAAGAAAAACATCTTGGATCAGACAAGGTAACTGTTATTGATACTATTTCTTGCATCTGTCTATTGCTTGCATGAATTGTATAGTGGGCACAGCAGAGACAACAACTCATGTAAGTCTTGTTTAACCCTTTCCAAAACAAGACCTGGTTTTGACGTCCCTGATAGAATTGGCTTGGGAAAACATTGAGACAAACAAAGCCGGTAGGGGACTTTTGCCATGTCCGACATGGCTCTTGTTCTTTTTGATACTTAGATTATGTCTGGAGCATATCTCCTAAAGTATAACAGCTATCAACTTGAAACTTTATGGGTGGATAGATCTCATGGAGGAGAAGTGCAATACACCTGAACTACAACTCTTGCTTGCATAATTTTGGAGTTATTGCCCTTTGTTATTTTTATTACTTAGATTTTATTGGAGGCAAATCTTTGACAGTAGAAAAGAATCTTTTATCTATTAGGCTTCAGTTTACTATCAAGCTTTCTTGGCGGGGGATGTCCATGTCCAACATGGCTCTTGTTTTTGTGACAATGCCTTATTCGGGGAGCATAATCCGTCTCTGACAGCTCTTGTTTATTCAAGTTTTTCAGCTAAACATATAACGCTGCTTGCAAAATGATGTCAGCAAATCAATTATGATGTAATTTTTACAACGAAAATAAAACATTGATATCTGCTTTTGGCTCATTTGAACAGTAATTCCACTAGTGTAATACCATCCATGTAATATCAAATATATTCAACGGGGTTATTTCACTTCCCCAGTGTAGGTCATTTTATAAATCCAGTTATCTTGATATTTATTGACAAAACACAGCCAACTTTTCTCTTGAGAGACCACTTTTATTAAGCAACCATCATCAAAAGTCCACTGTAAACACAAGGAAAAGGGGACAAAATATTTATTGTTGAATCTTATGTTGTTGGAGCTCATTAGAATTGTCCCAAGAAGACAATTCTAAAGGGTTCAAACATAAGTGGATTCAGATAGAATTATGTGACAATTTATATATGCTGTCAACATGACCCGTCTTATATACCACCCACCTATGATTTATAGGGTGGTATATTGGTTTCACCATGTCTGTCCATCCATTCATCTGTCCGTCCGTAAACCTTTTCATTTCCAGACTCTAACTCAAGAACCAAGTCACCTACAATCATGAAACTTTATTCAAATATTGCTTAAGACCCAAGGTAGTGCTCTGTTGTTTTTGGTACACATAGGTTAAAGCCACAGTCAGTCTTTGTTCAATTTTCGTTCCTGGACTCTTAACTTGAGAACCAAGTGACCTAGAATCATGAAACTCCATGCAGATGTTGCTTATGACCCATGAAAGTGTCCTACTGTTTTTGGGTCACATAGGTCAAGGTCACAGTCATTTTTTTTTCAATTTTTGTTTCCAGACTCTAACCTGAGAACCAAATGACCTAGAACCATGAAACTAAATGCAAATGCTGCTTATGACCCAAGGAAGTGCCCTATTTTTGGGGGGTCACATGCTAGGTCAAAGCCAATTTTTGTTTAATTTTTTGTAAGACCTTTTCATTTCCAGACTCTAACTTAAGAACCAAGAGACCTACAATCAATCGTAGGCATCTAACTTGAATTCTCAATATTTGTTACAAACACATTCTGCACTTCTGTGTGTGTGTGTGGGGGGGGGGGTGTATTAGTCTGCTTTGCCACAGTTCTAGTTTATAATGAAATAATGTATTAAGAGACCATTTCTGTAAATGATGGCCTTTTGGTGGTCCCTATAGTGGTTGCATAACAAGTTTTGCTGTATTAGATTCTTTAGTTGAACAAATAGAGGTTAAGTATTTCAACATTAGAATTCCATGACAAGCAATGTCAATATGAATGAATTATTCAAAAGGTGGTTAACAAAAAAAACTACTTAACTAATTTTCAATTTGATGGCTCAGCGTGAAACCATTGAATTATCCTCTATTTTACAGGGTATGTTAACTCACTGGACCAAGAAGATAATTGTAGAAGATGGACACTCAGTGGCTCAATTAGTTCACATATTACAGCTGATTGTGAGGCATTTCAAGGTGTATTACCCTGTCAGACATCATCTTATACAACACATGGTTAACTCCCTTCAGAGACTTGGATTTACAACTAATGTAAGTTAGTTATGTTCTAAATAGTAAGGCATTTCAAGGTGTATTACCCTGTCAGACTTCATCTTATACAACACATGGTTAACTCTCTTCAGAGATTTGGATTTACAACTAATGTAAGTTACAGCTATACATCAAATTTTGAAACAATTGTTAGGCTTTGAAATTGACTTTGTTCCCTGGTCACACCAAAGAGGAGCCTCGGTCATAGCGCAATGGTATCCCGTTGGACTATCATTCAAAAGGTCCTGGGTCCTGTCAAATCTGGACAGCAGCGCTTATTCTTTCCGACAATTTGTCTTCCAGCAATGGGTTTATAACTATAGACCTATTTGGGATAGCAGATGGAGGCTAGGAAAGGATGTAATGAGAGTACTGGTGTGAGAAATACCAGGAACCCATTTTTAAGTGCTCCAACCGCAAGATATAAATGAAAGATTGTTGAAAGTGACGTAAATCCTATTTAAACTTACAAACAAACACACCGAAGAAGACAATTTCTAAAATTGGTATAAAATCAAAAACCACTGTGTAATGAGCAGCTTGTGTCTTTAGTAGGATATAGAGGATAATCAATTGTTTCAATGTAAGATTGATTTATTTTTCATTGAGTGAACAACAAAAGCTACATTTTCATTAGTGAAAATGTAGCTTTTGTTGTTCATCAAATAAAATATCTAATGATCTTTCTTGAAAAACAAACAATTATTCTATTCCTTTAATGCAAAAAAAGACAAAACATGAAAATTTTAAGACAAATTCTCATAAAGTGCGTCATTTTGCATTTAATTGCTATGCAACATTTATAGTGATGTCACTTATATGGCTCTGCTTAGATGATGGAATGAACAAATGTGGGGTATGATTTTTGATAATTTCACTGATTAGGTAGTGAGTTCATCAAAATGATAATCTACCATTATTCTTCGATAAACATCCAAAAAGTATTAAAGAATTAGTAGTTGTTTATGTCTGAGAAACACCAGGATATAAAGGGTGGCTGCTCCAGCTGCCATAATGATTCTGAAATGCCATCAATAGTTGAAATAAATTCTATTCAAACAAACTGACAAATAGACATTACAAACATGATTTTAGAAACATATTTTATTAAGTGAAAACTAACAGGCCATAAGCATAGAATTTCTAACTTTTCTCTTTTATGTAAGCAACAATTTAATCTCTTAAATCTTGTAGGCTGATTATGGCAAACTAATATTTCAGACTGCTTTAGAACACAGAAAGCTAGCTGTAGATCTAGCTGAGGTCATTATAAAGTGGGAGGTACAGAGGATCAAGGAAAATTCTGTCTTAAATCTTGTCTTATGTTAATGTATGAGCCTGTGACTGAGATTTCCAACAATATGGCATCTGTGTAAGGTGCAAACATTTAGCAGCCTGGACAGTTACTTAGTGTTAGGATTACCTAACTGTCCACTGATACTGTAAGGTCTTATTTATCTACTAAAGACATAGTGGAGACTCTGGTCAGACTGTGCGGATGCACAGACTGGCCAGAGTCATTGCTTTGTGCACATTTCAAATTGTTGGAAAACACATGCACAGGCTCATATGACAAACTAATATTTCAGGCTACTAGAGAGCACAGAGAGCTAGCCGTAGATCTAGCTGAGGTCATTATCAAGTGGGAAGTACAAAGGATCAAGGAAGATTCTGTCTTATATATTGTCTTATGTTAATATATGACAAACTTATATTTCAGGCTACTATAGAACACAGAAAGCTAGCTGTAGATCTAGCTGAGGTCATTATAAAGTGGGAAGTACAGAGGATCAAGGAAGATTCTGATGCTGTGGCAGAGGTGAGTAATGTTTACTTTTTCATTCGAATTTATAATTTAAAGTAAAAAAAAGGGTGCAGAAAATAATGAAATGAAAAGCTAAAATGAAGCCATGTTATGCAGAAGAAAATATTTGGAGAGAAAAGGAGAAAAACTTGATTCAACAGTATTTCTAGCCCGGCCATTTTGGAGGTATTGCTATAGCCTTAGTGTCATCACCTTTTGTCATTGTTGTTGTTGTCGTCGTCATTGTCCTCATGGTGCAAAAACTTTGACATTTTGTTATATCTCTGGTTCTACTGCAGGCATTCACTTAAAACTTGGCACACATGTAAACCATCAAAAAAGCAACCAATACTATCAAGGGAGATAACTCTAGATGCATTTTGTGCAAATTATGCCCCCTTTTCAGCTCAGATTTTTATCCACCATCCGGCTCTTAACAACCGAGCGTCGGCACCTGTAGGCAGTGCTCTTGTTTAAGGAATACAATTACACTGAAATAGTACATCAAACCATATAAATATCAAATTGTTATTGAAAGCCCAAAACTTCAATGGTTTTGTCCTTAAAATACTATTAAAATGCCTTAAATGTATTTTTCTTCAATTTCTGTGATCCATGTTTTTCTTTTCAGAGCTCAGGAGATATCTCACAAGCTCTATCTGGAAACTCGAGCATAAAGAGACCAGCTACCATTGATATAATGGGGGATGTGAAGAAAGCCAGACATGTATCAGGGGCCGCAGCCAGTCCTGACCCCCAGGGGAGGACCACAGAGAGTAGTAAACCAATAGAAAAACAGTTCTGTGATGCTGTGGTGAACTTCCTTCTTAGAATTGCATGCCAGGTGAGAAATGGTCCAGTAGCATATAGAAAAAAATAAAAAAAGATCACTTTGAATTGTGTAAATGAACAATTTGCTGAATAGAATCGTAAGATTTGAAAGAATATAAGTGGATAAATTTATATCTCTGAATTGCTGTCATAAACACACAAAAATGATGTATTATCATAGCTTATTTTAGCTATTTTGTTTTAATTCTACCTTTGAAATTATTCAAAATAAAAAGCCTATATTGTGGAGGGATGATCTTCGTCTTTATATTTCTAAGAATAATTTTTGGCATTGTATCATTGCTAGGCAACTGAAGCCTTTTAATTTCAGCTCAAAATTATAGTTGCTTGAGTAGATACATAATCATTAGAATGAAAACATCTGACAATCTTTTCGAAACCAGGAAAGATAGAAATAAAATGTTGGGTTTTTTTAAAAAAATCACAGACTCATAAAACGATGGGCCCAGTGATTTCAGCAGTTTGATTTTCATACAATTTCTCCAAGCTTCCTATTCAGCAGAATGTGTGTGATGTTTGATAATTTCAGGTGAATGAGGTATCGGGTTCCCAAGGTGAGGTGTTATCTAGAAGGTGTGTTACACTGTTAAAGACGGCCCTCAGACAGGATGTATGGCCAAATGCAGAGCTAAAGCTGGCCTGGTTTGATAAACTGTTGAATACTGTAGAGAGTCAACAACCCAACTTTAACAATATCTGTACGGCCTTGGAGTTATTGGGATTTCTGCTGACTATACTGGTATGTAAATAACGATAAATTGATGAATATGGTAGTCATATTGTGGTGGCTTGAGTACACTTGATTCCTGGTATCTCACACCATCCCATCACATCCCTTGCAAGCCTCCAGCTGCTATCCCATGTAGGTTTACCCTTATCAACCCATTTGTGGATGATAATCAGACTACACATACATGGAGGGTAATCCTTGTCTATACCTCCTGTAAGAGCTAGAATATTCCGAATAAAGTATGACAAGGGTAACATAGGTGTGACATAACCAAGCTACTATATATTACAGAAAAAATGAGATGAATTTATTACAGCAAGATATAGCAATGTGATTGAACTGTCCTAACACTAAGCGATACATAGAGTACATAGGCTATTGTCTTTACTAATTAGCTTTGTTGAAATATCAGGTTGTAAAGACAAAGTTCAGACTGCTCATATGTGCTAGATGAAGTTTGTCAATACCTCTTGCCAAAGCAGTAATATTCCTAATAAGCATGACAAGGGAAACCCAAGTGGATGTGACAATACCAAGCTATTTTATGTTTTACAGAAAAAGGAGACAATTTTGTCCAGCTTTAAGCCGTTACAGCGAGGTATAGCTGCATGTATGAACTGTCCAAACACCAAAGTGATACGTGGAGTTCACAGCCTACTGTCTCGACTAATGAGCTTCTTCCCAACTGAACCTGTCAACTCGAGTGTGGCATCAAAATATGAGGAGCTTGAATGCCTGTATGCCTGTGTCAGTAAAGTTGTGTATGAGGGACTCACTAACTATGACAAGTATGTAAAGTTGATTTACTAAAGAGATGAAGAGTTTTCGTTGATTTCATTGAGCTATGAAACTGAAAACTTAATCACACTGTATGAATACACAAAGCGAATTCATACACTGGTGTGATTAGGTTTTTAGTTTCATTCTTCCATGAAATAAATGAGTACTTTCTTCATATCTTATAATTGAATATTATACAGTAAAAAATGTAAGGATTTGTCAATAACTGATAGATTTATTATGGCACTTCTTTTTGTTGAAGCATACAAAATAAATGCATACTCAAAATTGTTTTCTTTGAGTATTAAAAAATCAATTTTCAGCCAATCAGGATGTATGAAAATTGATGGTATCATCTCAAATTAAATTAGTACTTAATGACAAAATTTTTATATTGGTTGGAATTCAAATATGTTGCAGATGACTGTTTCAATTAGATGAAATTTATGAAATCATTCAGAATAGAAAAACAAGATATGATTGAGAACATTTCTCAAAACAAATAACTTTTTTTCATTTTCTACAATGTTTTTTAAGCCTATAGCTAATATGCTATCAAAAAGTCAAAGTTTGAGTAAAGTTCAAGTACTATCAAGTGAGCTAATCACAGATTTATCTTTGTTGTGTTTTCATGCCCCTGTATCGATAAATCAGGGACATATTTGTGTGTGCTTTAACATTGGCCATAACTTTGATTGGTAAGGAATATAGATTTCATATTTCACATGAGTAATACTTTTGACAAGACCCTTCTGTTGGTATCTCCTTCAAGGTCATATGACAAGGTCAAGGTCATTTATCATGGTCAAGGTCATTTTTCAAGGTCAAATATATTGAAAATTTCTGAAAATGGCTGTGGAAGGGCAATGGTGTGAAATGATTTCAGTGTATGTTTAAAGGATGTTGCTTATTGCTGTGATTTTAAAACCTGTAGACCGATGTTGTTTATAATTTCAGGGCTGTAAATGGTTCCCCTTCCCAGTTATTCAGCACACTAATGATCCTAAAAGCTGCATGCATGCATAACCCTTGTTATATAGATAGACTGATTACCACATTTATGAAGGTGCTCAACAAGATGCATCGGGAACATTTGACACCAAGTACGCCTGAAACCAGTCCAGGTAGGTTAAATCTTTAATAACTGGTATAGATCCACAAGTTTAAGTGAGTGATCAAAGGTAAATTTTGACTATACCTGTATAGACAAAATTGACCTTTGATCACTCACTCTAAATTGCGAAACTATAAAGATAATGATTTTTTATTGTCTTGAAATGACAAAGTCATC
This sequence comes from Fragum whitleyi, assembly GCA_948146395.1. Lineage (NCBI taxonomy): Eukaryota > Metazoa > Mollusca > Bivalvia > Cardiida > Cardiidae > Fragum > Fragum whitleyi. The sequence goes on from OX411556.1 coordinate 6,145,094, forward strand.
TGGTTGAGGTTGGGAGAATTAATTATGAAGAGGCTTGGCTGTTTCATGAAAATTTCTTGTAGCTAAGACCACATAAAATTGATATTTTAAGACACTAACAAATCATTCTATCTGTCATACAATAATCATTCAGGGCCTAAAAATATATGAAAATTTTGATTTGAAGAAATTCACAGTTTTATGTATATGCAATAATATTAACGAAGGAAACGAGTCCATTCGGGTTCTAAAACTATTTGAATTAATAAGAATTTAGCATGGGACAATAAATTTGAATTTATTTTTAGAGGCTACAAATCTCATTTGTAGTTTCCATACTTGGTTGATACAGTTTATTCTTGTTTGAGAATCAGTGAAAAAAGAGATTCTCTGATGAATTAATTTCAAACAAAATTTGTAATTTTCTTACTACATAAAAGATGTTCAAATTTGCTCATTTGCCCCCGCTTTGCAGTGATGACAGCATATAGAGTTACTTCTGTCTATGTGTGAGTGTAGTTGTGTGTGTTGTTATATGTGTCCCATTCTTGTCTGGAGCATAACTTCTACATTTATGGATGAATTTCAAAATTATATTTGCACTGTTGTTCTTCTAGGTGAGAGCAGCCGCCGTCATAGCGCAGTTGGTAGCACGTCAGACTGTCAATCTAAGGGGTCCTGGGTTTGTTCCCTGACGGTGGCACTCATTCTTTCCGACTGTTTGTCTCCCACCAATAGGTTGATAATTCTAGACCTATGTGGGATGGCAGCTGGAGGCTAGGAAAGGATTTCATGGTAGTACAGGTGTGAGAAATACCAGGAATCCATTATTAGGTGCTCTAGTCGCCGCATCATATTTGAAATAAATGCTGAAAGTGGCATAAAAACCCCATTCATTCAATCAATTAATCTTCTTGGTGAAAAGTAGTGACATTTAAAGAGTTTGCCCAGATATGCTTAGGTCAAGGTCATGATCGTAGGTCAAGGGTAAAAATCAATTGGTGGGGGCATTCCATGTCTGTGATACATTTCTAGTTATTAAAGAGAAGTTCATTCTGAGGGCAGTTTATGTAAGACACATGAATAGTGTATGTCTATGCACTGTGTGTTAATATATATAATATGTAATTATTGTTTTGTATGAAAAAAAATTTCTAACGAGGTTGGGGGGATTGATAATTGTCGAGGCTCTGCCAAAACATTTATCAATTCCCACAACCAAGTTAGATATTTTTTTCATACAAAAGACTAAGTATGATTTATATTTATCTTATTATCTCTATTTACCACATTTTTGTAGATGTTTCTAACAGAAATGCAAGTTTCTAAAAATAACTGTGTTATGTCATTGTTCTTAAAATGTCCATGTGATATTTAAAAAAACATTATATATGGTGTTATAAATGGATATTTGTATAGTTATAAGTTAAATTATATTCAATTCTATTTTTAGTTGCCAGTGAGTTGTTGATTCTCAGTCTGGATCTGGTTAAGAATCGTGTTGTAGTAATGTCTGTTGAGATGAGGAAGAGTTTTATTGGTCAGATCCTAGTTGGTCTGATAGAGAAAACACCAGACAGTAAAGTAATGAAAGCCATCACCAAGATGGTGGAAGATTGGGTGAAAACAAAGGTAAGTATTGTAGATCTTCATTTATTACTGTATTCCTTTGTTGTCAATAGCTTTGTGAATTCCTTTCCTTATTTTGTTATTATGCTATAACTTGTATCTCTCTAGAAATTCTATTTAATCCAGTGCCTGACATTTCTAAAAATTCATGTGTACCTATCTAAGAAACATTGATCAGCAGGGCTTGAAAATTCCACTCGTCCGCTCGTCATGGCGAGTTAGCTTTGGGAAAGGACGAGTGATAAATACTATGTAGTCGTCCTGCTGGACGAGTTAAAATTGTGCCAGTTCTTTGTTCTTTACTTCTTGATTTAATCATTTGGCAAAAATATTTCAAAATTTCTTCTTTTTTGATAAAGGGACTGCAAAAGGGGTTGCGAAAGTCAAAGGAACGAAACCGAGATAGAACCTTATTTCCAAAATCCAATCTAATTGGCTCATAATTTGGCAACCAATAGGGGCTCTGATAATTCAAGTGAATCCCCTAGTGTTAAATGTAAACAAAAACAATTGGACTTCAGGTGATTTTGCCCTTAGAATTCTTCGTACGTATGGCCCGCCGATTGCATTTGGAACGCACATAAAGACATACTAATATATTTTCAAAGACCGGTTTCTATTTTTATTGCACTTATTCAATAATATCACGTTTTGGCAGAATTTTAGGACATGATTTTGTTGTAGCAGAACTTAAGTAAGTTTGGGAAGACCGAAAATTTTTACATATCTTACGATTTTTGCGCGAATATTTGATAAAAGATTAAGTCTTAAATTGAAAAAAGTTGTCCTTTCAGAAAATGTCACTAAATATTTTGAAAGTAACTTCATGTGAAATCTTTTGAGGATTTAATTTCTAATTGTTAGTCTCCCATTGGTACTTTTTAATTTCCATTTTTATGAGGACAAGTAAAAAATAGTAAGGACGAGTTACTTTTCCAACTCACTTGTCCTACAGGACAAGTGGATTTTTAAAGAATTTTCAAGCCCTGATCAGCCTGGATAATCATACAGGGCATTTGAAATATTCTGCAGTAGTGAACATACATTGTTTGTCAATAGTTATCCATTTAGCGCTTAGTAAAGACTGATCAGACAAACTGAATGCACTGACTAATCAGAGTCTTAACCTAGCACACACAAGAAACTGTTGGGTTGGAAATGTCATACACAGGCTCATTTGATACTGAAAGAGCATGCAATAAGAGCAAATTTTTCAATTTCAAAATTTTGAGCATCAAACAATATTCTCTCTTTTATCATTTAGGGCACCATAGCCTTAAACCAGTCCCCAATTATCCGAGAGAAGGCTATCTTGTTGGTCAAGCTGATGGTTCACATAGAGAAGAGGTTCAGTGATGACCAGGATTTGAACGCCCAGTTTCTAGAACTCGTCATCTATATCTATCGAGATGAAGCTCTCAATGGGACAGAACTGACGTCTAAACTAGAACAGGCTTTTCTGGCTGGACTCAGATGTAACCAGCCACACATCAGACAGAAATTTGTTGAAGTAAGTAACAACTTAACTCTAATATATTTTGCTGTATGCACGCTGTATATTAAATTAATAATACAGAAGATAAAAATGTAAAGGTCCTATACCGGGGAGTTAGTGTTTAGGCACTCACAACAGTTTTGCACTGAACTCTGGATGTATTCAGTGTTTAACCCAATACTGGAATAAATGACTATATAAAGATATTAATAAAAGCATAGTAGTAATGGGTATGTGTTTGAATATTTCTATAGTCAAAAATGATTAAATACTTGATTTCAAACATTCCTCGAGCATGTAAATTTGTAAGCTTGATTTAAAGACAGAGTGAATAGAAATATAGGAGAAAAGGTAAAACGTACATCGTGAAATTTCTGTTTTCTGTTTCTGTTTCCTACTTTATGAATAATTTCTTTAAAAACAAATTCATTGAAGAAACTTTGAAATGCTTTGCTTGTGTAAGAGGAATCCATAAGAGTTTCTATAATTCTTTCTCAACCCAACCCTGTACAATTTCAGGTGTTCAACTCAAGTATACCAAGACGTGTGTTTGACAGATTGCTGTATATTACATGTTCTCAGAACTGGGAAGCCATGGGAGGGCATTTCTGGATTAAACAGTGTATAGAGGTTAGTGTTAACCATGTAGGGGGTCAGTGCAATACTATTGTAAGTATCTATATATTTATAGACACTTACAATAGTTTTGTGGTGCATCCTCGATGTGCTTATAAAAAATTGTCAAAGATTTGTTGTAAGTGATTAAATTCAATTTGGGTTACCATCAGGAGATATTTACAATTAATTGGACAAATAACTCAACTAGGTAAGTATAGGTAAATATGACAAAGGGAAAAGGAATTTACTTCATAGAAAAGTCGGCTAGAAATTACTTTTCTGATTTTCCGCATCTGCTGATACCAAAGTCAAGGTCATGTGACAAGGTCAAGGTCATCTGTCAAGGTCAAACTTTGAAAAAAAATGCTGTGACGGGGGCATTAGTGTTTCACAAACACATCTTGTTTTTTTTCAAAAATATATTCATTGCTGATGTACACTGTAACATTCTTTATCCCTGTCTGTAGCTGTAAATGTCCATACCATACTAAGTTCCGCATCTCTGAATCTGCTCCCATCTGCCAGAAGTATAGAAAATATGGCTGACAGTTAGAAGAGGGTACAGTAAGTTATAACATAAGTAACAACAATTATCTATCCCACAGTTACTTTTGCTGAAAAAAGCCACACCGTACAAATTTCCTCACCCCTCAATCTACTTCAGTCTACCAGTAGTATAGTTAATGTGACAAAAGGTCAAAAGAGGGCACAGTTTGCTATAAAATTAACTTATTATAATTCTTTTTTCCTCAGTTACTCCTGTCTGTAGCTGTAAATGGCCACACCATCCAGAGTTCCTCACCCCTGAATCTGCTTCCATCTGCCAGTAGTATAGTAAATATGGCAGACAGTCAAGAGAGAGCACAGTTTGTAACAGTCATGAGAATGAAGGAAGAACCAATGGATGTGGAATCACTGGACTCTAACAAAGAAGAGGTAGGACTGCAGAACATTTAACCCATTTCCACACAGTCCTGATGCTTAAGAAAAGATAATAAGGGAAAAATGTGCTTAATGAAGACATTGTTAGTTAAAACAATGTGGAAACGATTAAATTGCTGGGTACAAGCAATTTCTTCATTGACCACAGTGTTTTCAAACCAAGGCGAAGTCACAGTTTGTAATTGTTATGAGAATGAAGGAAGAACCAATGGATGTGGAGTCACTGAACTCTAACAAAGAGGAGGTAGGACTTCGAGAACATTTCACTCATTTACACACAGTCCAGATGCTTTTTAAGAAAAGAGAGTTAGGAAAACATTCTGGTCAATAAAGAAATTGTTTGTTAAAACATTGTGGAAATGATGAAATTTCTTGGTATAAGCAATTTCTTTATTGACCATAATGTTTTCTCCTCAAGAAGTGAGCACAATTTGTAATAGTGATGAGAATAAAGGAAGAATCTATGGATGTAGAATCACTGGACTCTAACATGGAAGAAGTAGAACTTGTTAAACCTTATAATGTATTGTGACTTGTTTTATTCTGCCAAAATTTTACTCACTGACTTTCCATTTTTAGAAGCTTAAAGTTGTTTGAGGTACAAGTAACAATGCTTATACATTGAAGATGGTATGAAGGCACATTTCATCAAAACCTCTCTTATGAAGAACATGCCTAAGGTCAAGGAAATATTTTTAACGCTTTGCCCCAAAACTTTACCCGAACACTGTAGGTCAAAGGTGAAGATCTCATTTGAAGGTCAGGCTCTTGTTGGCTTGAAAAGTATTGTCCATGGACAATCTTTCTAGTCACAAAGGTCAATTGTATTCAAGTTTTAGTAAAAAGGTCCTTATCATTTATATCTACCGGTATATGACAAGATCAAGGTCAGATTTGCAAAAAATTGCTGTTACAAGGGGCATTGGGTTTCCTGTTTTGACTAAATTGTTATATTGACCAAAGAAACTGATTGCTTAAACCTCAAAAAAGGTTAGCTATTTTATTTTTTGTAGGATGAAATAGACATGGAATTAGGAGTATCCCCAGATGAATCCATACCAAAAGAATCTCTAAAGAAGGAGACCCAAGATCTCAAACAGAATTTACAGATTTTATTACAGAGACAGGCCAAGTTTCTTGAGAGCTGTAGAGATGTTAAGGTAGTGGACGTCATGGACGTTTTAGAAAAGTCATAAACTTCAACAGTGTTAATTAAGGTTTCCTAATGATTTTCATTAGGAAACCTCGGTTAACATTGTGAAAGATCATGACTTCAGAAATGTTGCAGAACTATTAGGTTCCATTACCTTATGGTAGCGGAATTGTTTAGTTGAGAAATATTTTTAAGCCCAAGCATAGGCTTTGAGTTGTTAGAACTAGGCCTTCATGCAAATGAGCCTTTACAAAGAGAATCTCAGCAATTTTCCTCAAAAGAAGGGAACTAAAGTTTATAAATTTAAAGATATTTTATTTTCAAGAAATACAATATGAATACAATTTACAGATCTCTCATAATTTTCTATAAAAATGAGGTTTTAAATAGTTCCTCTTATATAGTTTGCTATATTTTCACAGACATTGAATCATTCAAGTTTACATATAAAGATTGTGTAAATTGACAAAAGATAAATGAGGCAGTGTCTGGCATCGCCACCATTTCACATGAGTGTAAAGCAAACACTCTAGCCAGCTTGTACATCAGTGCAGTCTGACAAAAGTCTTCACTACACTCTCTGTAGATAAATAGGTCTTTCTCCTCACCAGAGAGTCGGCAAATGCAGTCCTTCTTGCTCGAGCAACCACGTCTATTAAGCGACCGTTTGTATTAAGCTACCGGTTTCAAAACCCCCTTCTTTTTTGGAAATATCTTAAGAATTAGACATAAAATTATTGTAAATGAATCATATGGTGTTGAAACTCAACAGAATCGTCTCTAAGACGATTCTGTTGAGCTTTAACGACTGCTTTTTGACGGTCCCGTAAGTGGTCGCTTAATACAAGGTTTTCTATATTCTTATTTTATCTTATTGTTGTCTAGATTGTTCCCGTGCACACTTGAAACCGTTGGAATTGTCATGCACTACAAAAAATATTAAAAGTTATCTTGCAATTTGGTTTGTTTCCATTTCAGACTGTCCAATACCTGGCCTCACTGGCTCAATTAAGCCACAGTTCTACAGATCTGAGTCACACCACATGGCTAGATCTGTTCCCAAGGATATGGAAGGTCTTGTCAGAGAAACAACAACAGGTAAATGTCAACAACTCAACATTTTCTAAAACATTCCTGTATTTAGTGTCCAAATGGTCTTCATACTTGAGATTATGTTTGAGATGATATTGTAGAAAAGGCAAAAATTTATTTTAACGAAGAATTCCTCCTTTTCCCACAATATCTTCTGTAACATCATAAGATGCTTTCTTAGAAAATTGATCACCTTACCATTTTTCTCTGCAACCTGATAGAATTTGAATCAGTCATAATTTTGATAAGGACAAAAGGTTTCAAGCTAGCTACCATCCCCAGTTGCGCAAAATATCCTTTCAAAATTGGTCTCCCACTGATGGATGGATCAGATGGATGGATAATTGTAAGGCTTACAAAAAAGGAAAATATGCTTTCCAAATAATGTTGACTTATTCTAATTTGTATTTTTTTAGATGTTGGGTGCAGAGTTGGTTCCCTTTATGTGCAGTGGAAGTCATGTGATCCAGAAAGACTGTCATCCAAGTGCAATACACACATTTGTAGAGAGTCTGGCATTGTGTGTGCCACCTATTCCTATTAGACCAGTGGTATTAAAGGTAGGTAATCCATTTATCATAAGAAATGTAAATGACTATAAAGAAATTACAATTTTAAAAATCAAATTTATTCTTCTATTTGTAATGAAATCGGAGATGTAGATCTTGTGCGCAGGCTGAAAAACCCCAAAGAAACCTCAGCGTTTCTGGCTGCAGCTAACATGAAATTAAACCAGGAGGACCCCAACCACATGTGGCACCCACCACATGCGCCTATTGCACCTCAACACCCATTGAGGTCATATGCATACCAAACATTGCAATGTTAGCACTCTTATAGCACTAAGTCCAGAACCAAATAAAAATGTAAATGATTCCAACGAAACTTGTATCCTTCAAAGATGTCCTTTGCAACCTGAAAATAGAATAAAAATTTAAAAAAAGGAAAGTTGATGCAAGATAAGGGAGGATGGATGGGTATCATAAAATAAACTTGAATTTTCATGAGCAGGCAATGCTGTTAAATGGTACAGCATGAGAATCACTTTCGTCTGTTTACCAATATGACACCCTCCAACACACACCCCAGTCATTTTTGTTAGAAATAGTCTGTTTTATTGTTGTTTGGGCAGAGTTAGTGATAATGTAATTTTGCCTTCTATTTAGATTATTACTATTTTGAATAGTATTGAGCCTTCTATTCAGCTGGTTCCTATTTGAAAAGGGAAGGTTCTGAGTTACTAAAGTATAGACTTTGTAATCACTATTTTATTACACCATGCTTCAAACTATGTAACTCTGCAAATTGAAGCTTGACATCATTTTTATCAGATGAATTAGTTTTATTTTCAATCACTATGTGGTATTATGTGATTTTTTGTAGCATTTTTCTCAGCATTTTATACCTTGATATGACTGCAAACTGAACATTTTCCTATAGCTTCAAAAGTATTTGAGATACATTGTTCCTATTTCATAAGATGCATACCATTTAATATCAAGGACAAGGTCATTTATGAAGGTCAAACTTGGGGGAAAAAAATGTTTTGGGGGCATGCCAGCTCAGATTTCTTCCATAATTTCTACTCTCCCTCCCTTGGCCCCTTGTATTCATTATTTATCCAGATTTGATTTATATGTTTATTTCTTATTTCAGTATTTAGGCAGAACACACAACCTGTGGTATAGATCGTGTCTACTGTTAGAACAGATGATGTTTGAGAATGGACCATCAGCCCTGGCTAAAAGTAGAACAGCTACCGAGTATGAGTTTGAACCTACAAACTCACCTGTGCAGGTATATAGTTGTTGTATTTCTATATGACCCAAAGAAAATGTCTGGAAAATGTGTTTTTACCACATCAGGGTAACACATAGAGATATATACTCAGAACATAAAGTTAAGCGCCACTAAGTTTTAAGTTAATAAAATTACTATCGAAAACTTTAATAACGTATCTATGTTGTCAAAAGGTTAGAACAACCTTGTAGCTATTGATTAAAAACGTTTCGGATGCATGTGCATATTCAGCAAGTCTCGTGCAATGACTTTAAAGCCAGGGCTCGTGCAAAGTGGAAAATCAGCTTTTCTGTCAGAGATACTTACGTCGTGAAGCTCGTGCAATTGTTTACATTTCGATTTGAAACTCAGTCATGACAAGGCGTAGATTGTCTACAAATGAAAGATGGCGAATAATTGGAATGCGAGATTCTTGAATGTCTTGTAGAGCCATTGCCAGACAGCTGGGGTATCACCACAATGTCATAACACGTTTGGTACAAAAACACGCACAGACAAAAGACGTTAAGGACTGTGTCAGATCTGGACGCCCTAGAGTAACGTCTATTATAGAGGATAGAGCACTTTTGCGTCATGTCAGACGTCTGCCCTTAACCAGTGTGCCTGTACTAAGGGACAACTAGAATACACACAGACGGGTCTCTATTTCAACACTGCGAAATCGACTTCGGATGGCTGGGTATAAGGCACGAAGACCCCTCAAATGTACAAAGTTACAACAGAGACACATCAATGAACGTCTAATATGGTGTAGAGCGAGAGCACATTGGAACTTGGCATCATGGCGTCGGATCCAATGGTCAGATGAGTGCAGGATGTTGTTGCATGTCACGGATGGCCGAATTCGTGTTTGGAGACAACCTAACACCCGATTTGCACCAAAGTACGTCTAACCAACCTATCAGGGTGGAGGTGGCTCTGTTATGATATGAGGTTGTGTCTCCTACGGCTGTAAACTGGACCTAGTGACAGTTCCAGGAACATTGACTGGCGATAAATATCGCGATAACATCCTTTTTCCTGTGGTAATTCCACATTTTGACAATCACCCTCTTCGAATAAGACCATTGTACATGGATGATAACGCCAGACCCCACAGAGCAAGAGTCGTGGCGGACGTTATGCAACGTGAAGCCATCACCACCATTCCATGGCTGGCTTGTAGTCCCGATCTTAACCCCATCGAGCACCTCTGGGACATTTTAGGGCGCCGTATACGTCGGAGAGAGCCTTCTGTACAAAATGTGGTTGAGTTAGAAGCAGCACTGCACCAGGAGTGGCAGCAAATGCCTCAACACATCATCCAGAGGCTGATTCGTGGCATGCCGAGGAGGGTGCGCGCAGTGATCAATGCTCACGGATCTTACACACGCTCCTGACTGAGATGTGACTGAATTTAATTGCATTTGTGTTATCTGACTTCTAAAACCAAGTTTCGTGTCATAGACAACACCGTCAGTCTGCTTTGACAATTGTTTTTCATGTTTTAAAAAAAGGTGAAAATACGTCATTTACATTTCAAGGTACGAAGTCAATAAAATTTATCACCACCCATGAATTGTTGTGAAATTGTTAAGTGAACATACCATTTTCAACATTGGAACTCAATATTTACATCTCTGTTATTTTGAATTAATGCAGGCTCCCTGCCTTTAAAAATCGTCTGTCTAAAAACTGGTGGCGCTTAACTTCTTGTTCTGATTATAGTTAGATTTTTGGATTTTAGATTAAAATATTTCAATAATACTTCAAGAAACCCTATGTTGTGAATACTCATTGGAATGTTCTCATTAAGATTATTCAAATAAGTTCCTAATACAAAGGGTTTCTTTAAAAAAAATAAAAGCCTTAGACTGTATCTTTTGTAAAAAGTATATTGTAAGTTTGATAAAATAATTATTTTAAATAATTATTTCTTTTCTATGTTTGACAAATAAAATGAGCCTTTCTTTGTATAAGTATCCAGTTGAGCAAATGAAATAGGCAGTTTAGAAGAAATGAGTTAAAATGAAAACATATTCGTAATTACCCAAATCAAGGGAAGATGATAACATACACATTTATTTTTCTAAACAGGAGACCTTGGATGCCCTATGTGACCTGTATTCACTGTTGAAGGAAGAAGATATGTGGGCCGGACTGTGGCAGAAACGAGCCAAGTTCTCCGAGACAAACACAGCTATAGCATTTGAACAGCATGGATTCTTTGAGCAGGCTCAGAACTCATTTGAGGCTGTAAGAATTTAATCAGGGTCAGAGGTTATAAAACTTTTCTCAGGCTATACTGAGAATTTTCTCAAATTTGAATAACTGTATGAAAATAAAAAATGTTATTAATAAATTGTTATTTATGACAACTTATTAATATTATCTTTTATTTTAATACAGTAATAAATTAGTATTAAAACAGAATTACTACTTTAATCTCAAATTAAAATTTGAGAAAAATTTTGAATTGAGAATGAGAAAAGTTTTATAATTTCTGGCCCTGAGCTCAAGATAAAGGGGAGATCTTGATTTCAAATTGAAAAATTCTGTTACTTGTCAATCAAATCCTATGTTATAGGTACTCATTTGAATTTTGTCATGAAGACTTTTCAAATGAGTACCGGCTAATAAGGGTTTGCTTTAAAAATTACAACCCGCTGTCATAGTGCAGTTGGTAACTAGCACGTCAGACTGTCAATCTAGACGTCCGGGGTTCAAACCCAGACAGCGGCACTCATTTTTACTGACTATTTGTCTCTCATCAATGGGTCTATAATCATAGACCTTTGTGAGATAGCAGCTGGGGGCTAGGAATGAATGTGATACAAACACTGAAAAATCGGTTTTAATTGGAATCGTCTAGCTGAGACAATTCCAATTAATACCCATATTAAAGGATGCATTGAGAAATAAAAATGCACCAATTTACCTAGGCTTAATACAAATGAGTTATTTGTTTCCTTATAAATTTGTTCTATTTTCAGGCAATGTCTAAAGCCAGAAGTGACCATAATGCAGGCCCAGCTTCTCCATCTGTCCTTCCTGAATATAGACTATGGGAAGATCATTGGATAAGGTCTGTATCAAACTAGGTCTCTATGGTCCATGTCAGTCTGTCTCTCTGTACACAATTTACAGGGTTTGACTCTAACTACTTTTTACCACCAGTAATCCTAAATATTATAGGTACTCCCTGATAACAGCAGGTCCTGCATGAAAACCATGTTTGATTTTTAGCAATTTAAGGGATAAATTGCAAGGAAAACATTGTTGGAAAAGAAGAAATGGTTTTGACAAGCAATTTCTTCTTTTTCTTCAAAGTTTTCCATTTGAAAATGCAAATAAAAGTATTGGAAAGGCAATAATTATTCAAAACTGGACAGATTTGAAATACTAAGTCCTGCATTTAGTACAGGCCTAAAGGACCTGCAGCATAGTAACATTTACCGTCCCCCCAAGATCCACAGGTCTTGGGCCTGAGGACTTGAGTTAGTGACAATCCCTGACAATGAAGACCCAGCTTCTCCATCAGGCCATATCTGTGAATAACTGACTGATTAGAGTACAAATTTAGGACCATGGAAACCTCTGTCTGTCTTGTCAAATTGTGGCTTATTTTGCAAGAGGGCAAGTTGATTTCTTTGGTCAATTGTAAATCTTCAGTATGCAGAATGTATGGTAATTTATTTAAATTCATTATCCCATGTCAAGATGCCAAAATTAGCAACTACCATTCCATATTGATTACATTACTGTACTTTGATTTAGAATCTGATTTTAAATTTTCCAGTCCAATGCTGTGTTGATAGTGTCAGATAAAAGAGATATAACTTTTGAAAATAGAAATATATAGCTTTTGAAAATAGTGAATGGAAAAATTCATTGGTTAGGTAAAACTTTTGAATTATCTGTATTAATACTGACATTTCAATAGCTTTGCACTAACCTGTCAAAGTTGAATCAAATTTGATAAAACTTCCTTCTGTTTCTTCTAATGTTGAATTCTAATTTTGTGATCTAGGTGTTCGAAAGAGTTAAATCAGTGGGATTTATTACTGGAGTATGCCAACTCTAAAGGCAACACTAACCCACATCTAGTGTTAGAGAGTGCTTGGAGGGTACCCAACTGGGCACTGATGAAGGATGCTCTATCTCAGGTATTATCACCTTTTAATTTATAATAGGACCAAATTATAATGAGCCAGTGTCACATTTTCAACAATTTTACGCTTTTGTTATAGACATAGAGGTTAATCAAGGTACTAATATGATCCAATGTTAGATATACAAATACGAATTACCAGGGACAAATTGTTATACCCCCACCTATGTAGTAGAGGAGGTATATTTCTTTCACTTTGTCTGCCTATCTGTCTATCTGTTCACTTTCCATCTGTTTGGTCATCCAACAATTATATGTATAGTTTCTTTACGTTTCATGACTCTTATTCAAAAACAAAGTCAGCTAAAATCATGAAACTGTACCCATGAACCAAGGAAGTAATGTATTAGTTTTTCGGTCTCAAAGGTCAAGGTCACAATTGAACTTTTTTCCGAAAAATGTTTCCTGAACTAAGACAGAGTGCTGGCGGAGGGTATTAGTTCACATTGCAACAGATCTAGTATCTGATTGTCATGGAAGAAAGACATAAGGATAATTTCAAAATGAGTCAAAAGTTTAAAGAGTTTGATGCTTGACAGTTCAAGTGCAAAGATCCAGCTTTGGTGTTATTTGTCTTAGATTTTCCTTTTAGTGTGATGTGTGCAACCATTGCAATGAATTAATGATGTTCACATGTTTGATATCTGTAGGTTGAGTTGAGCTGTCCAAAAGAGTTAGCTTGGAAGGTGAATCTGTATCGTGGTTACATTGCCATCTGTCACCCTGACGACCATCATTTAAACATGGTAACTATGGTAATATTAACTCTTGGTTCTAGGCATGAGCTTAGATGTTGTGCCTTCACATTAACATTGTACAGCCACTTGTAATAGTCACAAGTATGTATGACGTAATCACAGCTTTAAGTTGTTTCCATCCCCCTGCATTGATGAGGACATATTTTGTTTGCACTATCTGTTTTGTCTGTCTATCTGTTCATTACCCCAAATAACTTTTACATGGGCCATAAGTTTTGACTGGTTAGTGGCACAGTGTACATATTTCATATGTGTATTGCTTGTGTCGTGACCTCTCTGTTGGTACCAGAATCCAAGTCATCAGTCGGGTCATTTTTCAATATTTTGAAAATTTAAACTTGAACATGACTTTTAGTTCTGAATTTACTATTTTACCAACCACTATTTTTGAACAAGAGCTGTCACTGTAAGATGACAATGCCCCCGACACCGCTTTGATAGTAATAAGGAAGTTATGGCCAATGTTAAAGTTTTTGGACGGAATGACGGACGGACGGACAGACGGACGGACAGACGGACGGACAGACGGACGGACGGACAAGTCAAATTTATTATGCCTCCCTATCGGGGGCATAAAAATGGTTTCTTATCTAATCGTAACTTAAATATTTGTTTTTTATGCCCCCGTATCGAGAGATCGGGGGCATATTGTTTTACTCATGTCCGTCTGTCTGTCTGTCCGTCCATCCTTCCGTCCGTCTGTCTGTCCATCCGTCTGTCGGTCCGTCTGTCCGAAAACTTTATTTCAAGGGGATAATATATTTAAAAAAAATGAGATGGTCATAATACACTAACTACAGCTTCATATTAAAGTGAAACTGTATTGAAGTATCTGTAAAATATTATACAATACTGAGATAATTGTATTTCTATTACCAATTTGTAAAGCAATTGCTTGATGAAAATGAACTGCCCTAGATTTCAAATTTTATTAGCTCGGCTGTTTTCGGAGAAAACCCGAGGTATTGCTATAGCCTCTGTGGCGTAGTTGTCGTCGTCATCGTCGTAGTGTGAAAACTTTGACATTTTGTTACATCTCTGGTTCTACTGAAGGCATTCACTTGAAGCTTGGCTCACTTGTTCACCATCAAAAGAGCAGCCTATACTATCAAAGGGGATAACTCTAGATGCATTTTGTACAAATTATGCCCCTTTTTCAACTTAGTTTTTTTCCCACCATCCAGCACTCGACAGCCGAGCGTAGGTACCCGTGGGCGGTGCTCTTGTTTGCCACCTTTTAGTCCACCTCAGCAAGAAGTGCATAAGGTGAACTATTGTGATTGTCTTATGTCTGGGGTCCTTTAGGGTGTTGTTATCCTCTACTCTTTAATCAGTAGGCCATTCTTGATGAAACTTGGTAAAATTTTTCCTTGTGTTATGCTCTACCAAAGTTGTTCAAAAAAGTGTAGTCCCTACACTCTTTAGTCTGATTACCATGGCATCTAAAAATGCAATGAAAATCTTCTCTGAATCAAGATGGCAGACAGCTTTCATATCTGTTATGTAGCTTCACCTTGTGGACCTCTACCAAATTTGTTTATATCATGTCTTTAGGGTAATATTTTGGCTCTGCATGGGCACAACTCATATTACATAGAAATGAAGGAGAAAATCTAAATGTATGTTTGGTATGTAGCATCATGTAGTGGATCTCAACTAAGTTTGTTTATATCATATCTTTGGGGTAATATTTTGGCTCTGCACGGGCACAACCCATATTACATAGAAATAAAAGAGAAAGTCTAATTTTATTTTGTATATAGCAACATCTTGTGGATCTCTACTAAGCTTGTTTTTATCATGTCTTTGGGGTAATATTTTGGCTCTGCACAGGCACAATCCATAGTTCATAGAAACTTTTGTATTTTGTATGTAGCAATATCTAATGGACCTCTACCAAATATATTCATGTCATGCATGCCCTTATGGTCAAATTTGGGCTCTGCCCAGGTGCATCCCTGTTTTATATAGAAATAAAGAAGGAAATCTTCAAATGGTTCTCTGAAACCAGACGGCAAAAACTTTTCATATTTGATATTTATCACTATCTATTGGAACTCTACCATATATAAAAGCACTGTGTTCAATTTTGTATGTGGCTTCATCAAGTTGACTTAAACTAAGCTAATTCATATCATACTACTATTATCATATATATTTGCTCAGCTGGTGTGTATCCCTTCTTCATAAAAATAAAGTTGAAAATTATTCAACTATCATCTACCATGAATAGTCTCTGGAATGGATATTTGGTGCAAATACTCTCCTCTAAATCTTGTTCATGTGGTGTCCCAGGGGTGAAGGAGACTCTGGTGAGCAAACTAGCACCATATTGGTCCTCTTGTGTAAGTTCTCATGATGAGCTATTGTGATATCTCACTGTCTGTTGTTTGAACATCGACTGTCTCTCTGTCTGTCCATCAATCAACAATTCCATTACACAACTTCCTGGCCAGGCCAATCAAGCTGAAACTACCAAGGTTGTTACTAGACACAAAATCCATCAAAAACAACAACAACAACAAAAAAATAAATAAATAAATAAATAAATAAAAATCTTAGAAAAAATTATTATCCTCCTAAACCGTTTGGCCAACCAACCATATACTTGGGAGGGTTATTTCTTGGGTGAAGCTCTACCAAAATTGTTAAAAGACTTTAATTCTATCTAAAACTTGGTTGCCAAAATTAGTGAAAATCTTAGAAACAATTCATATTCTCCTAAACCACTGGGCCAAGCTGAAACTTGACAGGGATACTTCTTTGGTGAACTTTTATTAAATTTACTTAAAGATTCAATTTCATAACAAAAACATCAGTTGCCATGGTAACAGATAGATCTAAAATTACGAAAACCTTCTAAATTCATTCTTTCAAAGTCCTCTTTTATCTGTTTAGCAATATGCTTTAAGCAAATTTTAGTATACTACTATTAAAAGGCATTTGAATGTCTAAATATTTTGTTCTGTTGTATTAATTGTTCACATTATTTCATCTTAAAATATTTACTTTGTACGTAAGAAATAATAATAAAATGATGGGAAGGGATGGCTTTTGGGATATTGGCGCCCATAAGTATTGTCCTATATTTTTACTCTGAAATGTCCTATATTTTTATATATTTTTCAAAATATTGAGTTGACGCCCTGGACATACAAAGCTGTACACCAAAGTCAAGGTCATCTGACAAGGTCAAGATCATGTGACAAGGTCAAGGTCATCTGTCAAGGTAAAACTTTAAAAAAAAAGCTGTTCCGGGGGCATTGGTGTTTCACAAACACATCTTGGTTTTTTTTTATTTCTATATTTTATCAACCACTGAGACAGTGCTGCTTAAATGTTGTGCCTTCACATTATTGTTGTATAGATATATGTAACAGTTTAAAGTATGTATGACGTTGAAATACTTACAATAAGTAAAGTTGTTTTTTCCCTATTTGTCAAAATGTAAGAATCCACTGATTACAGAAAAAAAGATCCGTTAGCAGTCTTCACAATCTAACAGAGTTATAGGTCAACTTTAGAACTGTATAATTGCAATGTATCTGCTTTGTGTTCTGACTGTCGCAAAACAAAGAGTTTTCATGTTGTGTCCTGAAATATGTAGCCTGTCTTGCATAAGAGGACTATCCAAGAAAATGTCAAGTCAACATTGGCAAAGAGATTTGAGATTTCATTGACGAAACGGTCCTTTTTCTGCATGACTGGCTACTGGATACATATTGGTGTTCTCTTTAACCTATTAAGCATTGATGTTGTGTATTAAGAATCTATATATAATTGTACATGTTATTCATGTTGTGTATATTTAGTTGTTCATGGTCATAATGTCGTCAAAAGTATAAACTAAGCTGTTATGCTTTAATCTAGCCATGTCCAAAATGATTACTATCAAGTAACCAAACTTCAATTGAAAATACAACTGTTTCTTTAAACAATTTTTTTTCTCAAATGATTTTACTAGCTCACCTGAGCGCAAAGTGCTCAAGGTGAGATGTTGGGGTTGTGTCATGTCCAACATCCCTAGTGAATCATGTGTCATCAACATTAGGTCAAGAGGTCAGATCTTAAAACAGTAAACACAGGTGAGAAATATAGGGCCACTATGGTCATCTTGTATAGATAAGATGCTATAGATCTAGTTTTGCCAGTCCAAAATTTCCATATTTGTAAGTTGGATTTGTTTTGTTTGAATGGGGTTTTCTGCCACTTTCAACATTTTATTAGTTATATTGAGGCTGGAGCACCTAACAATGGATTCCTGGTATTTCTCACACCAATACTACCGTTACATTCTTTCCTAGCCTCCAGCTGCTATTCCACATAAGTCTGGGTTGTAAGTTGAACACAATGCTTGGAATATTACAAGCACATCAGGTTCAGATAACTACATAACAGATACAATGTCAAGTTTACAATTTACAGATTTGGCAGAAATACTGAATCTTGAATGTGAATATTGGACATAATAATTTTGAATACATTTAACTTATTAATAAGAGTAATTTTCAAAATCAAACCCCTATAGTATCAACAAATCTTATTGATTTTATTTGAGGACAAACAAATATTGTTGGAAACATTGGTATCCTTTTAACTTGATAAAAGCATCTTAGCTAAAGATGATTATTTTGAAATAAGATAGGGCTTAATGACACACAAATTTACTGATTAATCCACATTTTTTTCTTTGTTTATGCCCGACTTTTGTTCGTTAGCATATGCCTATAACATCCCAAAAACATACATTTTATGCAATCATATTGTAAGTATTCCCTGTGAAACAGATCTTACTTTCAGTAATTGTTGATCCTTGAAATTACTTGGTGTTAAGTGATAGAATATGAATGGACAGTTAGAATTGGTGCATTAATATGCAAAACAACAATATCACTTAGGTTAAAGGAAATGTCATACTAAAGAATGAACATGTGTTTAGAAGACTTTAGGAAGATATTATAAGAATTGTATGTATTGTTTGACAGACATACAATTTAATTATAGATGATTCCATCAATGTTCCTGCATTATGATTGGCTGGAAAATTATATTTAATTCCAAATGAAAACAATTTTGAGTATGAATCTATTTTGTGAGCTTCTGCAAAAAAGTAGTCCGGGAGGAAATCTATTTATTATTGACAAATCTTTACATTTTCTTTTGCTTCACAGTATTAAATTATAAGATATGAAAAGAAAAAAAAGTAAAAATCTTATCACACTTGTGTATGAATCGGCTTCGCATATTCATACAGTGTGATAAGGTTTTTAGTTTAATACCTAAATTAAATCAACAAATACTCTCTTCATCTCTTAGATGAATGAAATCTTATTTTCAGATTGAGAGACTTGTTGAGCTTTCCAGTAATTTGGCCATCAAGGAATGGAGACGTCTACCACACATTGTAACACATGCACATGTACCATTACTGCAGGTAAAATATACTCTATTTATTGTTAAAATGTATACTTATTGATTTGATTTTAGTTGATTCACACAATTTTCCAATTGTTGTGCATTCTGATTGGCTTAAAATTTGGTTTTAATTCTGAATGAAAACAATTTTGAGTAATGCAGCTATTTTGTTAGCTTCCGTAAAAAGTAGTCCTAGAAATTGTTTTCATTATTGACGAATCTTACATATTTGCTTCATCATATAAAATTATAAGATATGAATAGAATATTTCTTGATTTCAAGAAGACATGAAGCTAAAAAAACCTAAGTACAATTGTGTATGAATTTGCTTCGCATAATCATCAATGTGAATATGTTTTTAATTTCATACTTCCTTAAAATCAACAATACTCCCTTCATCTCTTAACCAATTTTAGTTTGATTATAACACATGCTTCAGCTGATATAATCACTCTCAAACACTGAATCTTGAGGTATTCATGACCCTTTGAGAGAAGCATTAGCTTAATCCACAGCTACTTGATTTTTCATCAAGGTTATTTTGGCTGACCATTAAGTGCCTTGCCAATGATATCCAAGTAAATGAGAGAGCTCAAACAAAGGACCTTCAGGTCATAAGTATTAAATGAGCTATTGCAATGCAAAATCTAACAATTAAAGAAAACAACAGGTATGATACGTGATTTTGACTTTAAGATTAATTTTTTCGTAAAACTTACTTGTTTAGTAAAATGGGCCCAAGGTTTCTAAGTATATGTGGTTTGAGTCTATTTTATATTTAAGTTTATCACTCAATCACTTTATTATTGAATTGATAAAAATGCCTGTTTCTGTCATAAAGGCTGCCCAGCAGATCATGGAGCTTCAGGAGGCAGCACAGATCAATCAGGGTCTACAACCTGCAAACATTACACGCAGTTCTAGTCTACATGATATGAAGGCCATTGTGAAAACATGGAGGTAAGATCTGATAAAGTGCGCTAGATGTATGTTTTGAAATAACTTTTAAGTTCATAAAAAAGGGATTATTAAAATCATATTTTTTAGACCCTCACTTCAAAGATGAGAGGGACAAAGTGGTTTGCCCTTCCTTCTATCTATCTGTCCTTCCATCTGTCCGTCATGAAAATTTTTGTCACATTTTCCATAGAAACTATGTATTACAGCCACTTGAAACTTGTAATGGTGTATCAGATAGAGGACTTGTATGTCTCTTACAAAATTTAAATATGAATTGATTGACCAATAAATTGGTGGTATTTTATAGATTTCATACCTTAATTTGAAATCCCCTATTTTAGACACAAGGGACCCACCAACATGCCCCTTAACTTAAGGTAATGCCCTACATGTTATCAGCCCTTGAAGGGGCTGTATGTGGTTTTATGACAGGTCTTTTTATGAAGTTTAATTCAACTTTCACTAGTATTTTAGTTCTACGGTGGCTGCAAGTGCACCTACCCTATGTCATCTTGTGGTTTCTCACACCAGTACCACTGCAATAGTCCATAAAATCTACCAGCAGCATAATTCAACAAAGTGCACTACAAAACAACACCTATTTGTGGTTGACAAATAACACATGTCACAAATGCTTTTTGCAGCATGTCAGATGAAAGTTGGACAAGTCAGGAATCAAACCTATGAATCTAACAATAGTGGTCAATTTTAAGAAAAAAAATGGAGGTGCAAAAGACACATATTCACATTAAAATTTGATCTGGCTTTTCAAGGTAATTTTTTATTGGATCTCTGATACAGGAATATATTCTATATATCTCACAATTGGAAATTTTATAGCTATGTTGTATCATCATTTCAGGAATCGTCTCCCCATGATATCAGATGACCTATCTCACTGGAGTGACATTTTCACATGGAGACAACATCATTATCAATTTATTGTGAACCATTATGACACACATACAGGGCAAGACCAGGTATGTGGATTGCATATTTAATATTTTTTTATGCAGAAACAAATATGTGACATATCAAGGATCAAAGCTACCTGGTATAATGAATCAAATAAAAGTCCTGTAGGTCTCTCACAGAATCCAGGGGCCTGTTTTACATCTTATGATCATTTATGCATAAGACCAAAAGTAAAGTTGCTCTACAGTAATACCTAAATAATGAATTCCTCCATACATTATCTTATTGGAATCGCCTTCTACAGATGATTCCAATGAGATGTTGCTAGACAGAATCTAACAATGAATGAAAACACCAGGAAGGATTTGTAATTTTGACTTTTTTGAATTTTTTTTCATTAGAAGTTTAGTAAAATGGGCCCTTTGAGAGGATATGGTGAGAGTGCTGATGTGAGAAATACTAGACAGGCTTTGACTGAAAAACAGCACCTATTTTATGTAATTCTACAGTTTGTTTGCTAGGGGCATTTTTATGCCCCCGTATCGAGAGATCGGGGCATATTCTTTTACTCATGTCTGTCTGTCTGTCCGTCCGTCCGTCCGTCCGTCTGTCCGAAAACTTAACCTTTGCCTTATCGAGAAATCGCTATTACGGGGGCATTCGTGTTTCACAAACACATCTTGTTTTTTTTGTTTATTTTTTTCTTTAATCAAGATTTAGGATATAAACATTAAAAAATGAAAATATTTAGACATGTCTTATTACAGTCAATAAAATGGAAAATGAAAGAAATAAGTGTAGGTAACTGTCGAAAAAGAATAAAGTAATTTCATCTGTCTCACTCTCATTTCATTTCATTCAGTTTTGATTACAATTGATTATAAGGAAAAATACTACCGGTCTGAACTTTTTTTTAAATCATTTCCATATTATCATTCAATTTTATGCTAGTTAAGAAAATGCTGGTAAAGGAAAAGTTGGTGACAAAACTTATACAGGTATAATACATACTTAGTATTTTGTATGAATGAAAATATCTAACGAGGTTGGGAGAATTGATCATTGTTGAGGCTCTGCCGAGACAATTATCAATTCCCACATCCAAGTTAGATATTTTTTTCATACAATACACTTAGTACGCATTATATTTATCTTATAACCTCTATATGACTTGTTTTCGTCGATGTTTCTTACTGAAATGAGAGTTTCTAAAATAACCACATTATATTATTGTTCTAAAAATAACTATGTGATATCATGAAAAATATCATTCGGGTTGTTATCACACAGATATTTGTATAGTTATAAGATAAATAGTTATTTCTATTTTCCAGCAAAACAATCATTCCATGTTAGGAGTCCATGCCTCGGCTCAGGCTATAATACACTTTGGTAAGATAGCCAGAAAACACAACCTTTCTGGTGTCTGCCTGGACTCTCTCAGCAGGTAAGTCAACTTTTTTCTCTTAATAGTAAACTGTGTTCACCAAGCTTAGCATTACATTCTAAAAAAATAAACTTTTTCTGAAATTTATTTTTACTATAATTCACAAGTATTGAATGTGCAAAATTGTCGATATCATTTATGTCTTAGTTTAATACAGAAATGAAGAAGAAAAGATACCCTCTCACTAAAAGGTAACTTGTAAATACCTTTTGTCAGTCCAAAAGTAATAAAAATTCATTGACTAAAAAAAATTGGATTAATGTAATTAGTGGAAGTTAGTGTTAGTTAACTGGTGTTAAGCCTAATCCTGCTGTTCACTACATTTTGCTGCTAGCCGCCGTAATAGCACAGATAGTAGGGTGTTGAACTGTCAATCTAGAGGTTCTAGGTTTGATCCCTGACAGCAGCACTCATCTTCTGACTACTTGTCTCTTGCCAATGGAATGATGTGAGATAGCAGCTGGATGCTAGGAAAGGATGTACAAGCAAACAAACTTTTTGCTGCATTTTGATCTAATCTTAGTCTAATTTGCCTGCTTTCTACTTTCATTATTGTGGGAAAATCTTGAGTCAGACTTGTTGAAATCTGGCCAAAATCTGAAATTCATTTGAAACAAAATTTAAATCAAACATGACAAGAGTAAAATCTAATAGCATTATATTTCAATCTAACTTTATCATGCTCGATTGATTAACAAATTTCTCCACATCTCGGGCCGGTTTTACTTAACTTCTTACAAAAAAATATTAGTACGTCAAAATAACAAATTGTACCTGGTGTTTTCATTCATTGTTAGATTTTGCCTTCAATATCTCATCGGAATTGTCTTTAGACGATGATTCCAATGAGATGTTGTATGGCAGAATTCCATATTTAGTTACTACTGTAGAAGCAACTTCAATTTTTGACTTACGCAAAAAATTATTGTAAGATGTTTAGTAGACCATCAGGTAACTTTTTATTTACAGTATGTGAATGTCTACGTTGCTCAATGTAATCACCTCATGACAAATTGTTGGAAATGTCATGCACAGGCTCATATTTCAATCTAATTTCATCATGCTCAACCCTTTCCTGTTTTACAAAATTTTGGACCTGTCCAAATTCAAAGGTTTTGCAGACGAAAATTTAAAGTGGATTTAATTTGAGAAATAACCATTCAGCAGGGTAGAAAATAGTGTGGAAAAAGAAGAAATTGCTTGTCAGAAGCAATTTCTTCTTTTTTCACAATGTTTTCACAATCATAAAATCACAGGCACGTAAAAAGCAGGGATAAAACAGCAAAGGGTTAATTGATTTACAAATATCTCTACACCTGTTGTTTTACTTTCAGAATACACACCATCCCTAGTGTACCTATAGTAGATTGTTTCCAGAAGATTCGACAACAGGTCAAATGTTACCTACAGATGGCTGGATCCATGGGAAAACATGAATTTAATGAGGTAATTTATTGGCATTTGGCTACTAAAACATTGAAACTACAGCTTATTTAAGCTGTAGTTTCAATGTTTTGGTAGAATTATGATGCTTAAGCTGTATATGGGCCTAGTCTTAGGAAAAACATTGGGATGATAAAGAATTTAAAGTTATTTAATGAATTTTATGACAACAGGTCAAAACTAAACCTTCAGATGACAGGATCCATGGGAAAACATTAATTTACTAAGGTAATATATTCTTAAATTCTTAAATTTAAAGTCTTAAATTTCTAATCTCTGGTAAAGAATCAAACAATTTTTTGCTGTCTCATGTAAAGGATTCTATCCATGATAAATAAGACTGTATAGAATGTGGATTTAACATTTTCTTCAGGGATTGGAAGTGATCGAGTCCACAAACTTGAAATACTTCACAAAGGAGATGACAGCTGAGTTTTACGCCTTGAAGGGCATGTTTCTTGCGCAGACAGGACGGTCAGAGGATGCTAACAAGTCATTCTCCGCTGCTGTACAGATGCATGATACTTTAGTGAAGGCCTGGGCTCTGTGGGGTGATTATCTGGAGTCTGTGTTTACAAGGGACAAGTGAGTTATTAATAAATTCTAGCCAGGTATATGTTGGTACACCCATCTCTGCTGTTTATGACATTTTCCTGTTATACCCAAAGCTTTGTACGACAGTAAAGACTAATGGTAACCTGCACAGATGTACAATCTTACCTTAGCCTACATAACATGCTTTTCTAGCTTGATATAACATGCCATTCTAAACGTTAGTATGGAGAAAAAATAAATAAGTCTGATTGGAATGTCCAAAAATTGGCAAATTATTTGAAACTTAATTTTTATTAAAGTAGGATAACAGTTAAACTAGTACAGAACTTGAAATACTAGATATTGATTTAAATCCTTAAAAGCAAGAATAACATGCTTGTACTTGGTTCTCTTCAGGACAATCTACAGAACGTTATTTTCAAAGTAAACAATCACTCTAATTCCATTCCAATCAATCTCATTTGCTCAGCTTTTAATTCAATGCATCCAAGATTTTCCAATCACAGTTCAACTAAAGCATTCATTCATGTACATTACACAATTAAGATATTTAATTTTGAGCTTAATGTGTATTAGTACACATTGAGACAAGTCTAGTTTAAATTATTTCATACTGTGAATTTTCAGTGTTTTGTTTTGTAAGCCTGAACCCAACATGAAGCCTTTCAGGTCAATTTTATTGATCTTACATTAACCACTGCCAATATGTCATTTTACTGTAAATCAATACTCAACATTCCAGGAGCAATAAACAAAATTTCCTTTTATAAGTATCTTTAGATCTGTGTATATCAATTGATAAAATTAATCAGTTGAGGAAATTTGATACTCATTTGCCATTAAGATCAATCTTAGGTTATGTAAACCAGACTGTACATAATAATCGTTTTTTTCTTTTTTCAGACAAAGCAGTATTGGTGTATCAGCCATTACATGCTTCCTGCATGCTTGTCGACATCAAAATGAAAGTAAATCCAGAAAATACCTAGCCAAGGTCCTGTGGTTGTTGACTTATGATGATGATAAATCGTCTCTGGCAGAGGCTGTTGATAAATATTGTGTTGGTGTACCTCCAGTACAGTGGCTGCCTTGGTTAGTATGATTTATACTTTTCCAGCTGTTCACAATATATTCCTGTTGCTCACAAAACTTTTGCAGACAGTATAGACTTAAATCAGCCTGCACATCTGTGCAGGCTGATCTAAGTCTACAATGCCTGCTTTTTAAATTATGATAGTGGTAGACCTTGAACTAGACTTATTAACTAATAGAGATTTCTTTTGAAACCAAGTTTTAACTTGAGCGTGGGTAAAAATATACTGTAAAGGCTCAGATCTAGATCAGCCTGCACTGGTGTGCAGACTCTTCTTCATGCTTTTCGGTGGTTTATCGAGAAATAATGGTAGTTTATCACTTGATAAACTCACTGTAAAAGCAGTGAAATTATCAAAAATTTATACCCTGCTTTTGTGCATTTCATCCTATCTGACGTCATCTATGCGGGGCAAAATAATTGACGTCACAATGAACGTTGCATAGCAATCTCGCGCAAAATGACGTACTTTATGAAAATATGTCCCAGAAATTTCACATTTTGTCTCATTTTTGCATCAAAGAAATAGAATAATCGTTTGTTTTTCGAGTAAGATCGATTAATATTTAATTTCATGAAAAAACAAAAGCTATATTTTCACTCGTGGCTCTGCCACTTGTGAAAATGTAGCTTTTGTTGTTCACTCAATGAATCGATCTTACACTTAAACAAAGGATTATCCTCTATATCTTTGCTTTTAATACCTGATTTCTTCAAAATGAGTCTTGGAAATCTTGAAACAGACTTGTTGAACGATCTTAAAAGTTTGAAACTTTTTTGAAACAAAGTATAAAATGAGCTACATTAGGGTTAAAATAAATCTGAAATTGCTTTCAACCTTTGGTGTATAAAATCTGGTCTTAATTTTGTTATTTTACTACATGATGATAAATTGTCTGCGGCAGAGTCTGTTGATAGATATTGTCTTAATGTACCACCGTTGCAGTGGTTGCCTGTTTGTATATTTAAGCATATTTCTTGATATATAGTGGAATGTTTACAAGGCAACACGTTTTTGGACTTGTCCAAATGGATATTCTTCATGACTTTCTTGCCAGAAGTCAATATAATTTCAGACTTGTAGAACCATTGTGGAGAAATTTCAAATGATACAATACATGTATAGCAATAAAATAACCTTTTCCATTTCAGTCATTGAAATTTACCTCCCTTTGATTTCATATCTAAAAACATACCGAGAAAAAACTAGAAATTGCTGCAAGCAATTTCTTTTCCCACAGCGGTGATTTTCCAAGGTTTGGAAGCAAGGAGACAATGTTCCAATTGTCAGAAAAAGAGGGAATATTTTACAAAATTCATGGGTCACTCTATCAATCTAGCTCAGCAAGGGTCATGTGAACAAGGAGACAATGTCTCTATGGTCTGAAGTAATGTTACAAAAACACGGCTTTAGCATATCACTGCCATAGTATATCCTACCACACAGGATGGGTTTATTTCAAGTTGAACCCTCTTTGAATGACCCTGCAACTTCTTTTAAATTGGATAAAACTAATTCTTTCAATAAAACAGGAAATGTGTAAAACTGTTGTTCTATTTGTTACAGGATCCCCCAGCTGTTGACATGTCTGGTTAGAAATGAGGGCAAACTAATAATGAACTTACTCAGTCAAGTAGGACGGATGTATCCACAGGCTGTATACTTTCCCATCAGAACTTTATATCTGACTCTCAAAATAGAGCAGAGAGAGAGATGTAAGTCAGCTAAATCAAATGTTTGATATTTGAACAGTTGAGGTTATAAACTTATCTCATGCTCACTGAGATAAGTTAGACTCAAGGTTGGATAATTAGTTAATAATTGCTTGCTCATTACATTTAGCTTTTTGAATTTCTTAATGATGTTTCAAAAAAAATAAAGTTAGATATTTCAGGAATGTGTAGGTTTAAGTGACTCTGTGGTTAGAATTTGAGATTGGAGTTTATTCACAGTTGAGTACCAAAAAATGCTTTTCTATGATACCTTTTGATGGTTGTTCACTCAATGCAGGTTTAATCGATCTAATATTGAAACAAACAAATATCTTCTATATAATCTCAGGCCCTGATGACTGTCAGATACTCGTCACATGTCTTATTTTCACTCTACATTTAGTGATGAAACTCCTTAAAAAGATAAGAAGTTCAATGGTCTTGGGTTAATGTGTTATTGAGTGTATCATAATAACTGCTTTACTTGAAATGATCCTTCATTGTTTACAGACAAGAGCAGTGAGGTCTTCTTCTCATATTAAATTGCTTAAAGGCCGGAAGTGCCCATACACTGTACAGTGTACAGGCACTTCTAGCATTTACAGACTGGGACATAAACTTCTTCAAGTTGCTGTCATTACGCAGTGGTAGTACTTCAGACTATCATCCAAAAGATCTTAGGTTCGGTTCCAGACAGTGGCATGCATCCTTTCTGACTATTTGCCTTCTATTAATGGGTTGATAATTGTAGACCCATGTGGGATAGCAGCTGGAGGCTAGAAAAGGACGTAATGGTAGTGCTGGTGTGTGAAATACCTGGAATCTATCCTTAGGTGCTCCAGCAAGAATGATATAACTGAAAAATTATTGAAAGTAGCCTAAAATCCCATTCAAACAACAAAAAATAACTTTTCCTCCATTTTATTGCAGACAAAAGTAGTGAGGTTGTTGCCACACTTAACAGAACTGCCTCACAAACATCAACCCTCACACCAGCCACACCTGTCAGTTCAGCCAATCAGATTCTCTCTCCATCTTTAGCCACACCCACTACACCAGATCCAGCTTTACCATCTACAGGTAGACATTTACCCCTTTCCCATTCCTCATAATCTTAAACTGGTCCAAATCGAAAAAGGTTACAGATGGTAATGAAAAGTTGTTGCAATTTGGAATGAAATCATCCTATTTGGTAGAATATACAAGTAGAAAATGAAGAATTTCATTATACTTACAATATCTTATTTTACCTTATGTCTCAAGTATAGATCAAAGAGAAATAAACTTCAGGGACTGTAAAGGGTTTAAATATACCCCTTTAAAGGCTTTATCACTATGTTAAGTCTTTTCATGACATAGGAATGTCTCAGTTTGTCCAGTAACTGGGCACTCAAATTGAGACCATGAATCTTCATATCGCTAACTAAACATCTTAATACAATATCACAAAATTATTCCAAATGGCATATAATCAAATTTAATAATAACTGAGTGTTTTTATTAAATGTAAAAATCTTAATGTTTTTAAGGATGGAATATGTTACATATCCCATCCTTCAAAACATTAACATAATCCATTGCATAACAGGTTAACTGCGATTGGTCACAAGTCAAACAAAATAAATAATTGTTGTTCAGCCACTTTAAGAGTGTTTAAATTGTATGTACAGTAAACTTCCATTATAAGGATGCTTAAAATAGTTATTTTGTATTACAAAATCACCTTTGCTAATACTGATAAAGTGTTTTTAACTCAGCCTACTGTACTACTGTTGATGTTGATACTGACACATATATTTTCAGATCCCAACACCTCGACAACCCCTACAACATCCACTCCGTCAGCTACTGGTCGTCAGACAAGTCAATCAGACGCTGGACCAATCAGGGCACCTGCGTCCATGTGGAGATGTAGTCGTATTATGCACATGCAGCGTGAACTTCACCCAACAATCTTGTCGTCACTGGAGGGTATCGTGGATCAGATGGTATGGTTTAGAGAAAATTGGTATGAGGAGGTTCTACGACAACTGAGACAGGGTCTAGCTAAATGTTATGCTGTAGCTTTTGAAAACAGGGCATCAGGTATGTGATACAACTTAATAATTTTACTCCTGGTAAGCAAAATGATGTCATCTGCCTAAGACAATTCTTTCCAAGGTAAATGTTGGGGCCTAACAGATTTACTTATTACCATAAAATGTCATGCTAATTTGAATTGAAAATAAAATACAGTCAATATTGCTCAACAGACCATTTCTATTAAATAGCCGTTTTTATAAAGCAACCCTTATAAAAAGTCCATTCAAAGAAACAAAATCTCTCAAAAAGAGGGCATTTTGTAACAAACATCGCAAAATAAGCTAGAATTTATTGAGGCGGGCAATGCTGTTAAACGGTTGTGTGTGAGAATCACTTTCACATGTTTACCAATACGACACCCCCACAACCCCCACCCCCGTCATTTTCGCACAATAAATTGGACTATTTGTTAGAAATAGTCTGTTTTATTAAATCTCATGTTGTTGAAACCCATTTGAATCGTCTCAATGAGATCATTCCAATGGGTTTGTACATCATAGAATTCATTTAGACCCACCTGACAATCTTTATATACTTTCAAAAAGGCATATTTTTTTGCCCCCGTATCGAGAGATCGGAGGCATATTGTTTTACTCATGTCTGACTGTCCGTCCGTCCGTCTGTCCGAAAACTTAACCCGAAAACTTAACCTTTGCCTTTTCTCCAAAAGTATTTGACATACAAAGCTGTACACCAAGGTCAAGGTCATGTGACAAGGTCAAGGTCATGTGACAAGGTCAAGGTCATCTGTCAAGGTCAAACTTTAAAAAAAAATGCTGTTACGGGGGCATTCGTGTTTCACCAACACATCTTGATTTTGTCATGAAATATTGTTTTAAGTGACCATTTCCATGAGAGACAGCTTTTAGCGGCCCCAAAAGTGGTCGTTTTATACAAGATTTACTGTAGTATCATTTATGTGAAATATAAGGATCAATATGACTGAAAACATTTGCAAAAAGGATAAATGGTATAATTCTGCTTTTCATGTAGAGAAAATTTCTATGGCTCAGCGCAAAACAGTTGTGACTCCCTATAAACATATAGGGAGTTACAACTGTTTCATGCTGTTTCATCGATTTATTTTTATTAGCTAACAGTATGAAAAAAGTGTTTACTTCTTGAATTATTTGTACCCATTTGATGAAATGAAATTCCAGGATCCATAAATAAGAGTGTCATCTGTGAAACTTGTAGGTAAGAGAGACAAAATTGTACTTAATACTTTCCTGTTTTACAAAATTTTGGACATGTCCAAATTCAAAGGTTTTGCAGACGAAAATGTAAGGTGGATTTAATTTGAAAAATAACAATTCAGTAGGGTAGAAAATAGTGTGGAAAAGAAATTGCTTGTCAGAAGCAATTTCTTCTTTTTCACAATGTTTTCTCAATCACAAAATCACAGGCACGTAAGAAGCAGGGATTTAACATTAAAGGGTTAAATGAAAATCAAGATTGTTCATGGAAACTCTGTTCTAAATATTCCAGTTGCTGATGCTACCATTACTCCACATACACTAAACTTTGTGAAGAAGTTGGTCAGTACATTTGGCGTGGGGATAGAGAATGTGTCTAATGTGGTCACTACATTCTCCAGTGCTGCATCTGAATCTCTTGCTAAGCGTGCACAAGCAACAGCCCAAGATCCTATCTTCCAGAAGATGAAAAGTCAGTTCACCACAGATTTTGACTTTAGGTTGGTACTGTTGTTTATTCGCAATAAATATTGCAAATGAATGCTTTTTGAACCTCAAAGTATGATTTGAAATGCAAGAATAAAGATCTGGGTCATAAAGTGTGGCCAGTGGTCACCCATCTGTCTGTCTGTTTATGCAAAACTTAACCTATAAGTTTAACATTTCCAACTCAATTATACCTATTCAAGATACAATTGTCATATTAATTGAGAATAAATCTCACTGATAGGTACCTACAGATACTTAGGTTAATCAATTTTGACCACGATTAAATCCTTTCAGGACTGCTATTTTTGATATTACATGAATTTAGTGGAATAACTATACAAATTAGCTAAGACAAGCCATCAATGTTATATCTTTGTTATGAAAATGAAGTCATGATGGATTTGCTGACGTCATTTCGCAAATGGCATTATATGTTTCTTGGAATAATTTGAATAAATAGATATCTTGATTCCCTCATTTATCATAAAATTAGAGAATATCAAATTTGTGGTCAGAAATTACGGAATTTATTAAACTTGTCATCTAAAACAGATAAAAACATGGTGCAGCATTGTTTTTAGCTCACCTGAGCACAAAGTGCTCAAGGTGAGCTATTTTGATCACTCACCGTCCATCCGTCGGTCTGTCTGTCTGTCCGTCCGTCCGTCAACAATTTCTTTAAACATCTTCTCCTCCTAAACCACTGGGCCAATCAAGCTGAAACTTGGCAGGGATGTTCCTTGGGTAAAGCTCTTCAAAAGTTGTTAAAATAATTTAATTCAATAAATAACTCTGGTTGCCATGGTAACAGAAAGGTTGAAAATCACGAAAATCTTAAAAAAGATCTTCTCCTCCTAAGCCACTTTCCTCAATTTCCTCAAAAACTCTGGTTTCCATGGAAACGGAAAGGTTGAAAAATCGCCGAAAATGGCCCGAAATCTTAGAAAAAAATTCTTCTCCTCCTAAGCCACTAGGCCAATCAAGCTGAAAAGTGGCAGAGATATTCCTTGGGTGAAGCTCTTCAAAAATTGTTAAAAGAATTAAATTTCATCAAAAACTCTGGTTTCCATTGAAACGGAAAGGTTAAAAAATAGCAGAAAGTGGCCGAAAATCTTAGAAACAATTCTTCTCCTCCTAAACCACAAGGCCATTCAAGCTGAAACTTGGCAGAGATATTCCTTGGGTGAAGCTCTTCAAAAGTTGTTATAAGAATTCAAATTCATCAAAAACTCTGGTTTCCATGGAAATGGAAAGGTTGAAAAATCGCCGAAAATCTTAGAAAAAATTCTTCTCCTCCTAAAACCACTAGGCCAATCAAGCTGAAACTTGGCAGGGATGTTTTTTGGGTGAAGTGCTTTAAAAGTCATTGAAAGAAATCAATTTCATCAAAATCTCTGGTTTACATGGTAACAGAAAGGCTGAAAAATGGATGCAAATTGCTGAAAATCTTAGAAAAACTTCTTCTCTTCCTAATCCACTGGGCTAATAAAGCTGAAACTTGGTAGGGATGATCTTTGGGTGAAGCTCTTCCAAAACTGTAAAAATAATTTTATTCAATCAAAATCTCTGGTTTCCATAGTATTGGAAATGTCAAAATATTGCCGAAATTATCAGAGAAGGTTGATCTTTGCCTAAACTATTTGGCATATCTTAAACTTGGCAGGGATATTCTTATGGTTTAGGTCTACTAAACTTGATAAAAGAGTTCAATTCCATCAATAACTTTGTTGACAAGTTATGAGTTGACTTACTCAGGTGAGCGATATAGGACCATCATGGTCCTCTTGTTATCTGTTTATAGATGACTTGTTTAATTAATTCGGTATTCAATGACCTTGCATTTATTATCCTCTAATTATCTACTTGAGATAAATAATATTTTTTTTTCCTTTCCAGTGTTCCAGGGTCGACTAAGCTACATAACCTTATTAATAAGTTGAAGAAGTGGATCAAGATATTGGAGGCAAAAACTAAACTTTTACCAAAGTAGGTATTTGTGTAAGCTTTTGAAATATAAAGATTTGATAAAATCATACAATCAGAGGTACAGATAAGAGGGAGTAAAGCAAGTCTTAAATCTTTATTTTTCATTTAACCCCTATTTTAAGGGTACCCATTTGAATCGTCTCAACAAGACGATTCAAATGAGCACCCACAATATAGGATTTGTGCAAGTTTTAGTGGAATTATTTATTTCGAAATCCAAAATACCCCCTTTATCTATAGTTCTGACAATGCATTTACTAGTTAGACTCTTTTATGTACCAATGTTCTAAAGTTTCTAAAGAAAGTTTATTGATAGCAGACATAGTCAAAGATATGAATGTTGCTCTTTGGTCGAAAATGCCATGCTGTTATGGTTTGAAGTCTATCTACAAATACTTTTGAAAATGGTCCTGCTGTTAGAAACTGTACATATTTGCAAAATAAAGACACAGATCATTAGGACAGTACCTGCCCATCTGATCGATGCCTTCATCTTGGATAAATAGATATAACTCCAAATTTTCTTTCCTCAACATTTCCAGTCTGGTTTTTGCCAGAAATGATTGGATTTGAAAAAAATTGTTTTCCTTGCAAGAATGATTTAAAGGTTTTAATTATGCTTCCCCTTCGAAGAAGAGGAGGTATATTACTTTGAACTTGTCCGTCAGTCAGTCCGCCTGTCTGTCTAGTATGCAAGCTAGAATCATGAAACTTCACAGGTGGATAAATCCTATTTCGGAGAAGTGCAGTGTACAAGAACCATAACTCTACTCATCATATTTTGTGAGCTATTGCCCTTTGTTAGTTGACAAAGAATAGGCTATAGACCTGCTTTTATGGGGGCATAAATGTTTTACAAAAATATCTTGTTTATTTAATGGTTGTTCTTAAGTTATGTTTGTTAGAGACTGTAATTATTTCTCTGTTCCAGGTCATTTTTGATCGAGGAGAAATGTCGATTTCTCAGCAACTTTTCCTTGAATACAGCTGAAGTTGAACTGCCTGGGGAATTTCTATTGGCAAAAGTAAGACTCATTTTTTTGGTTCTATAAAAAATTGTAGGCATAATTATTATCCTGTAAAGAATCTTGGGATCAAATGTTTTCACCCCATCTCTTATTATCATGTGAATGGCATCATTATACTGTAGTGTTTTTTGCAAGCTAATTGCAAGGTAAAAGACCTGTACGGACCTTTTTGGAGTTTGTAGGATAACTGAGAATACTGATCGCCCTAATTTTTTAGCCAATGATTGATGGCCATTTCATTTGAAAATCAAAAAAATATATTGCATAACTTGACAACCTGCTTGAATAAGTATTCTTCGTGACTTTAGGTCATAATGGGCGGGTGCAAACCAGACACAAACATCATATCCTGTCTGGTCTTGGAGGACCCTTAACTAATAATCAAGCATGTGAAAATGCTTAACGAATGAACAATATGTACTTCTATTGTGTTTTCAACAACTCTAACACAGTCTTGGATTTAAGTGACTCCAGGTCAGAAATCTGCTGGAGAAAGTAACTGTAAATGAATTTTCTATGGTCTATTAAATAAACAAACTGACCCTCAAATCATCCCCAGGAGACCTGTTATTTATTCAAGGTATGTTTACTGATAAGCCCAATGTGTAATTTGAGCTACTCAAGTAACCCTGACAATCTTATAATAGATCAACTTAGAAACTTTTATCAGTAAAACTACATGTTTTATAGAATTGAATTCATTGGTTATTTGGCAATACTGACACACATATTTCTAGATATCGGATATAAATATCGTTTAAAAAGGAGATTTCTTTGGATATATTATTTTTCCTGTTACAAATGAAAAGTTCTAGTAAATTTTTGTTGTTGTAGATTTGTATACCATTTACAAACAGTATTTTTCGGTGTGAGGTTTTACGTCATTTTCAAATGAACATTAAAAGATGTCACTCGGTAATTTCAGCTGTCTTACCCATATTATACTAAATGAATAATTCTACACTTATCTAAATTCAACAATATTCAAGAGTAAATTCAGTTGTCATTAAAATTGAAAAGATCCTGCAAAATATGACAGAGTGCAGTAAGGGAAAGAGTTAATATGCTTGAAACAAGCAAGTTCTCTTTTTTTTCCTCAATAATTTCCCACTTTATTACCTTAGGTGCCTAAAAATCCCCCATTGTGTGAAAATAGTTACAAGGAAAGGTACAATTTTAGTATCTAATTTTTTCTAGAAATAAGATAGCAATTTCCATTTTTTTAAGAATTGGAATAAATTATAACGTATGCTCCATTTTTTATGGTTTATGATTTTTAGCTCACCTGAGCACAAAGTGTAGGTGAGCTATCGTGATCACTCACTGTCCGTCGTACGTCCATTGTCCGTCCATTTGTCAACAATTTCTTTTAATATTTTCTCCACCTAAACCACTGGGCCAATCGAGCTGAAGCTTGGCATGGGTGTTCCTTGGGTGAAGCTCTTCAAGAGTTGTTATAAGAATTTAATTCTATAAATAACTCTATTAGCCATGGTAACAGAAAGGCCGAAAATCGTTTTAATCTGAGTATAAATTCTTCACCTCCTAAACCACTAGGCCGATCAAGTTTACTTGGCAGAGATGTTCCTTGGGTGAAGGTCTTCAAAAATTGTTAAAAGAAAATGATTTCATAAAAAATCCTGGTTTCCATGGAAACAGAAATGTTGAAAAATGGCCGAAAATTGCTGAAAATCTAAAAAAAATTCTAAACAACAAGGCCAATCAAGCTGAAACTTGGCAGGGATGTTCCTTGGATGAAGATTTCTAAAAGTTTTAAAAAGAATTTAATTTCATCTAAAACTCTGGTTTGCATGGTAACTGAAGGCTGAAAATTGGCAGAGAATTACTGAAAATCTTAGAAAAAAAATCTTCTCCTCCAAAACAACTGGACTAATTAGGCTGAAACTTGGTAGGGATGTTCTTTGAGTGAAGCTCTACCAAAATTGTAAAAATTATTTTATTAAATCAAAATGTCTGCTTTCCATGGTATTGGAAATGTCAAAATATTGCCAAAAATCTCCTAGAAGGTTGATCTTTGCCTAAACTATTTGGCATATTTATGCTTCCGGAAGGGAGAGCATATAGCCGCCGCTTTGTCTGTCCGTCCGTACGTCCGTAATTCTGTCCGTCCGTCCGTCCGTCCATCCGTCCCCACCTATTTCTCCATAACCCCTGGGCCAAATTGAATGAAACTTACCATGTGAACTCCCTATGATATAGTGATGATGCATCTGTGACGGTTTTTGTATTTGAGGCCTCGTCACGGGAAAAGGGGACTTAGGGTAAAAAACAGTTTTTCCCAAATTTCTCCTAGTCTAACAGTCAGAATTTAGTGAAATTTCATATTTGAGTAGCAAATCAGATGCCCTTTACTATAAACAATTTGAAATTAACGTAAAAAAAAGTATATCATGGAAAAAGGGGGCTTAATGTTTGTTACCTTTACGTTAGCGCGTAAAATACAGTTATTCTCTCATTTCTCCTAGTCTTATGCTCAGAATTTGATGAAACTTCACATTTGAGTAGCAAATCAGATGCCCTTTACTATAAACTATTTGGAATTTGTGTCTTAGAATATGTCATACAAAAAGGGGGTTTAATGTTTGTTACCATTATGTTAGCTGTATATGATAAGCTCATTTGAGTCTTTGAAATCTGACCACAGAGCATATCTCCTAAAGTATAATAGCTATCAACTTGAAACTTTATGGGTGGATAGATTTTATGGAGGAGAAGTGCAGTGCACAAGAACTACAACTCTTGCTTGCATAATTGTGGAGTTATTGCCCTTTATTATTTTTGATACTTAGATTTTATCTGGAGCATATCTCCTAAAGTATAATAGCTATCAACTTGAAACTTTATGGGTTGATAGATCTCATAGAGGAGAAGTGCTATGCACAAGGACTACAACTCTTGCTTGCATAATTTTGGAGTTACTGCCCTTTGTTATTTTTGATACTTAGATTATATCTGGAGCATATATCCTAAAGTATAATAGCTATCAACTTGAACATTTATGGGTGGATAGATCTCATGGAGGAGAAGTGCAGTGCACAAGAACTACAACTCTTACTTGCATTATTTTGGAGTTATTGTCCTTTGTTATTTTTGATACTTAGATTTTGTCTGGAGCATATTTCCTAAAGTATAATAGCTATCAACTTGAACATTTATGAGAAAATAGATCTCGTGGAGGAGAAGTGCAGTGCACAAGAACTACAACTTTTACTTGCATAATTTTGGAGTTATTGCCCTTTGTTATTTTTGATACTTAGATTAAATAGGAGGTAAATCTTGGACAGTACAAAAGAATCTTTAATCTATTAGGCTTCAGTTTACTATCAAGCTTTTGTGGAGGGGGATGTCCATGTCCAACATGGATCTTGTTTTTGTGACAATGCCTTATTCGGGGAGCATAATCCGTCTCTGACGGCTCTTGTTTAAATTTGGCAGGGATATTCTTAAGGTTTAGGTCTACTAACAAGAGCTGTCGGAGGACAGCGAAGCTCGACTATTCCTAGTGCTGGATATCAACAGCAAATCAATATCGACATTGGAAATTCAATAAAATTTAAGTCAAGAGAAAAGAATCTTTGTCTAAAGGCTGATATTATGGTCACAGAAGCATGTGCAAAGTTTAAAAGAAAAAGCTTTAGTAGGAACAGAAATACAACTTACATAAAACAGTTGCACATAAAAACATAACCAAGATTTTTAAGGCCCAAAAGGGTTAAAATTCCACTAAATAAAATATCAGAGTAATTAATCCTTTTCTGTGGGCTAGTATTATGGTCAAAGAAGCATGTGTAAAGTTTCCAAGCAACAGCTTTAGTAGATACAGATATTACAGATTACAGATGTACATCAGTTGCACATAAAAACTTAACCAAGATTTTTAAATCCAAAAAGGTTTAAAATCCACTAAATTCAATACCATAGAATTGAATCTTTGTCAAGAGGCTGATATGATGATCACAGAAGCATGTGCAAAGTTTCAAAGCAATAGCTTTACTAGAATAAGAGATATAACTGATGTACAACATTTGCACGTAAAAACTTAACCAAGGATTTCTAAGTCTGAAAAAGGTTAACATTCGATGAAATTCAATATGAGAATAATTTATCTTTGTCTAGAAGCTGATATGGTAACAGAAGCATGTGTATAGTTTCCAAGTAAAAGCCTAGGTAGAAATAGAGCTATAACTGATATACAACATTTGCATGTAAAAACTTAACCAGGAATTTCTAAGTCCGAAAAGGGTTAAAATTCGATGAAATTCAATATCAGAACATTGAATCTTTGTCAAGAGGCTGATATAATGGTCACAAAAGCATGTGCAAAGTTTCAAAGTAATAGCTTTAGTAGAAATAGAGATATCACAGATATACAACATTTGCACGTAAAAACTTAACCAGGAATTTCTAAGTCTGAAAATGGTTAAAAATCAACTAAATTCAATACCATAGAATTGAATCTTTGTCAAGAGGCTGATATTATGGTCACAGAAGCATGTGCAAAGTTTCAAAGCAATAGCTTTAGTAGAAATAGAGATATTGCAGATACACAACATTTGCACGTAAAAACTTAACCAAGAATTTCTAAGTCAGAAAAGGTTTAAAATTCCACTAAATTCAATACCAGAGTAACGAATCTTTGTCAAGAGGCTGATATTATGGTCACAGAAGCATGTGTAAAGTTTCAAAGCAATAGCTTTATATAAACAGAAATATTACAGATAAACAACATTTGCATGTAAAAACTTAACCAAGATTTCTTAGTCCGAAAAGGGTTAAAATTCCACTAAATCCAATATCAGAGTATTGAATCTTTGTCTAGATGCTGATATTATGGTCACAGAAGCATGTGCAAAGTTTCAAACCAATAGCTTTAATAGAAACAGAGATTTTAACACTTGCACGTAAAAACTTAACCAAAGCATTACGCCAACGCCGACACCCGGGTGACCGGAATAGCCCCCATATTCTTCGAATAGTCGAGCTTAAAATGTTAAAAGAATTTAATTCCATCAATTAATTAGTTTGCAATAAAAAAAGAAAATCAAATTGTAGTAGGACGAAATTAAAGTATGTTTCTACTAAATTCATCCTAAATGTACATCCAACAATCTCTGGTATTTATATCATAGTTGTCAAGTTATGAGTTGACTTACTCAGGTGAGCGATATAGGACCATCATGGTCCTCTTGTTACAAATTTTTAAAAGACGAAGAGATTATCTTAGAACTCATGAACGTATATGAAACTAAACCCTAATTACACTTTTGAAAACCTCATTGTGTTATTCATACCGTGTGATAAGATTAAAAGTTTTGTTCCTTCATAAAATAACCAGAAGCCAATGAGGGCCTGAGATCGCTCTATTAACTCTTTGAAAAGCCTATGTCTTGATAGTGCTGTCCAATATATAACATGAAATCTGTAATCAATAGGTACTGCTCACTGACTACTCCGCTACATGGGGATTTCATATAAAAATGGGTTAAATGTACAAGAAACTTATCTGATATATAAGGAAGAAAAAGATAAGGACATCCAGCATGAGTGAGGTTCCAGAAACCGATATCTCCTATCATTTTGAATGTAGAATTGGTCTTTTAACACTAACTTGAAATTGCTCGTCTATAGCATATCTTAATACTGATATTGACCATCTTTTATGACCTAGTTTAGATTTAAGTAACAACTTGAACAACCTATCGGCCATAATTATAAAAATTTGATTGAATTCTGACCAGTAGTTTCATAGAAGAAGATTTTTTTATGCCCCCGCATCGATAGATCGGGGGCATATTGTTTTACTCATGTCCGTCTGTCTGTCTGTCTGTCCGTCCGTCCGTCCGTCCGTCTGTCCGAAAACTTAACCTTGCCAATATCTTCAAGCCTATTCAAGATACAAAGCTAATATTTGGCATGATGATAGATCTCAATGATCCACATCCGCTGGTACCAAAGTCAAGGTCATGTGACAAGGTCAAGGTCATCTGTCAAGGTCAAACTTTGAAAAAAAATGCTGTTACGGGGGCATTCGTGTTTCACAAACACATCTTGTTTATACATGTATTTCCCAATTGCAGTCCCCTATTTTGGGACATGTCAGCGCCCAAAATATCAGCCCAATCCAAATTTAAGGAAGGAATCTGAAAGGGCATGTCCTGAGGACCATTTCTATAAAGTTTGATTGAATTCTGACCAGTAGTTTCAGAGAAGCAGATTTTGTTATATTTCACCATTGGGGCCCCTATTTGCTGACTTAACTTAGTGCCAAAGTTACCAACCCGAACAAAACTGCTTGAAGGAATCTGAGAGGGCATGTCCTAAGGATTATTTCTGTGAAAATTGGTTACATTCTGCCCTGAAGTTTCAGAGGAGAAGATTTAAATGAAAAGTTTACACACTGACGCTCAGAGGCATGGACTAACGACTGACGACCCGTCACAACATAATCTCCGCCAGACTTAGTCCAGTGGAGCTAAAAACAATAATCATAATCAAGTTATGGCTAATGTTAAGGTTTTAATTTTTCACAGATTTAACCTTCAAAATGACGACCTTGAAAATGACCTTGACGTAGTCATATGACCTTGGGCTAGGTTTCAACAGAACGGTCTTGTCCAAAGCAGTCACTATTTGAAATATGAAGGCTCTATCACTGACCAATCAAAGGTTATGGCCAACGTTAAAGTTTTTATGTTGAAAAAAGTGACCTTGAAAAAATGGCCTTGACCTTGATATATGAAGGCTGTATCACTTACCATTCAAAAGTTATGACCAATATTGAAGTTTTTCTTGGACAAACGGACCAACAGAGTAACATACAAAAAGATTAACAGAAAAGTAGGCAGGCCAAAAACAATATGCCCCCGACTTATAGATACTCTGTGATATTTCTATATTTTTAATAGCCAATGAAATATACAGTAATTTTTTTCCTACTCTGGATTATGATCTCAGTCTTAAATACCGAAATCCCAAATTGGATGTGTAACTTAATAAAAGGAAATCCATGGTTCAAGTTCTATCAAGCCCGGGGTTTTGTTTATGGGCACTTAATGGCAAACGAAATGGGTAGTATACTCAACTTTTCAACTTTATAAATCTTGAGATGAAAAGGATAATTTTCAGTTTATCTAGGTATAACAAGATTGCCATCGTCACAAAATACGCCGCTACTTATCTGCTGTTTCACGAAAATAATTGTAGACACTCCTTATTTTGACAGAACCAAATTGAAAATGACCAAGTTTCATTTAAATCAAGACAAAAAATTAGGAGGAGTTGCCTTCACAAGGCTGCAATTTCAATAAGCCCTAGATACTAAGTTTTAAGGGGGCATAATTTAGGGTAAAATTAATGAACCATAAAATCCTTACTTCATGCTCATCTACCAATTTCAGTTATAACATCCACCAAGCTTCATTTAGATCCAGCCAGAAACTTAGGAAGAGTTGCATTCACAAGGCTGCAATTTCAATAAGCCCCAGACTAAATTTTAAGGGGGCATAACTGAGGCAATAAGCCCAAGAGACTAAGTTTTTAAGGGGCATAACTCAGGCAAAAATCAACGAACCATAAAATCCTTCCTTCATGCACATCTACCAATTGCGGTGATAACATTGACCAAGTTTCAAGAAGATCCAGCCAGAAACTTAGGAAGAGTTGCATTCACAAGGCTAAGTGGACCCAGAGACTAAGTTATCAAGGGGCATAACTCAGGCAAAAATCAACGAACCATAAAATCCTTCCTTCATGAACATCTACCAGTTGAGGTGATAACATTGACCAAGTTTCAAGAAGATCCAGCCAGAACTTTAGGAGGAGTTGCGTGGACAAGAAAAGTGGACGGACGGACGGACGGACGGACGGACGGATGGACGGACGGACGGACAGACGGAGAAGATGATGCCAATATACGTCCGCCTCCGGCGGCGTATAATAATAAAAATAATGGCTTTATTCCAAAAAGAAAGCGAGGTTACATGTAAGAATGATTAAGTTTTTGTTTTTTAAACCCATTTCTAACTAAAAATCCAATAATTTTAGAAAATGCAAAGAAAAGGTGAACTTAATTTAACTTTTAATTAGGTAAATTTAAGTTCTGTTTCAAACAATGGCCATGTTTGTTTGGAAATTTCAATGTGGTCTTCACTAGATAATCAAATAGAAAGCAGGCAGAGTAGGCTTAGATCAGACAACATGTTCAACAGAATGATCTTAGCCTATACTGTCTGCAAAGGATTCGTGTTCAGCAGAAATCTGTCATGAACATTAGGAGAAAGGTTAGGTTGCTTTTGTAAATTAAATGGTGCTGTATTGACTAATCTGAAACTAAGATAGTGATTGAAAAGTCTGCATTTAAAACTCCTTACAATTTACTTGTAAAAATATATGATTAGTGAATTAATCATTATATGTAACAGTGTAATACCAACACTCCATTCAATTTCAAAGTTAATGGAGTTCAAGACAAACACGGCCATTCAAAATCTTTTTATCTTAACAAAGCCCTATGCTGTGAGTACTCTTTTGAAACGTTACTTTGGTTCAATTGTAATGAATATTATTACGCAGTATAAAATAAATTGCAGCATGATTAAAATATTACAAGATTTAATCCAATGCATGTACTCAAACCATATGTTAGCTCTGGTGATGGCAAATATAAATTCAGTAGAATAAAAGTTGATTTGTTACACTGATAAGAACACACATTATCAGGATTACTGATCTATAGTGGCCGGAATGATTTATTGCTATCATGCTGTTAAACACTCCAAGAATGCAAGATTGACCGTCAGGGTGATTAGGAGAACTGATTTTATCTCGGTCCTCTGAAGGGACCATTCTAGACACTTAAATCCATGACTGAACATTCAAATGAAATATAAAATGGATTTTTCAATATGCATGTCAACCAATAAAGGTTGGACTAAATTGATATACGGATTCTAATTTTTAGGAATTACTTGAATTAAACCTTCCTTTAAAACCCTTTTAAGTTGACATAAAAAAAACTACAGAGTTGAAATGATCTAGAATCTAGCCTTTTGTTAAATATGAATACTTTTGATTTAATTATTCTGCAGTGCACCTCCTCCCTATTCCCCACCACACCTCTCTAAATGTTTTTAGCTCCACTGGCTGAAAGCCACTGGGGCTATTGTCATGGCATTGTATCTGTCATGCTTCCAGTCGTAAACTTTGTCTTTAAAAATCTTCTCCTCAGAAACAACTGGATGAATTTCAACCAAACTTCACAAGAAAGATCTTTGGGTGACCCTTTTTCAAAGTTGTTCAAGAAATTAGGATCCAATGAAAAATATGGATTTAATGGGCGTGGCTAATTTCCATATATGGTAAAAAGTGAGTTTTCTCAGATTCTAATTGATGGATACTAATTAAATTTTACCTGAATGATCCTTTGGTGACCCTTTACTAGTCTACCACAAATTATTGTGATCGGATGAAAAATATGTATTTTATGGGCGGAGGTCATTTCTCTTTATGATATATAGTGGAAACTTTGAGAATCATTTTCTCAGAATGGAATTGACTGATATCAACCAAATTTCATTGGATTGATCCTTGTGTGACCCTTTATCAGTCTATTAAAAATTATTGTGATTGGATGAAAAATACGTATTTAATGGGCGGAGGTCATTTCCTATATGTTATATAGTGGAAACTTTGAAAATCATTTTCTCAGAATGTAACTGATGGATATCAATCAAACTTCATTGGTATAATCCTTTGGTGTCCCATTATCGTGCAGGCAAAAATTCATGTGATTAGATGAAAATATGTCATTTATGGGCGGAGGTCATTTCTCTCTATGTTATATAGTGGAAACTTTGAAAATCATTTCAACATCAGTAGAACCCAAAATATCTAAAAATCTAGTCAAAACTTAGATTTGCTATTACAAGAATTTCAAGCCTGTGGAGCGACTCAAGCCATTCATGCTTTCTAGTTTTTAAAAGGATTCAAAAATACATATTATTCATTATAAGATGGGTAATGCACTATGTGCCATACATTTGTAAAATGGATAATCCCAGTGTGTTAAAAACTCAAAACCACACCATACATTTAGCTTTAGTGATATGAAAGGAGATCAATTTAAAGGTAACATTTCAATGGGGTACCAAAATATACCCGAGATTAAAACAAAAACATTAGTGAAAAGGTGCTCCGCTTTAAACTTGTGTTATTAGCAAAGCAGGGCACAATTTACTATTGTTCACAAATCGAACAAGGGGTTGATTACCATAGCTTTCAGGGAGTCATTTCAGTTGCAACTAATACTTGCAAGCATTATTGAAAATGAATATCACATGGTACATAATTGGTATTTTCTCACAAATAAATTCCTTATAGATGTAGATATTGTCCGCCAAAGGCTTGCTAAATAGAATCATTATAGCTGCAACCACCCAGTATTGACCGCCTTAAGCGACTTCTGGGAAATTAGTCCATTGAA
Organism: Fragum whitleyi; assembly: GCA_948146395.1. Classification (NCBI taxonomy): domain Eukaryota; kingdom Metazoa; phylum Mollusca; class Bivalvia; order Cardiida; family Cardiidae; genus Fragum; species Fragum whitleyi. The sequence goes on from OX411556.1 coordinate 6,189,534, forward strand.
ACCGTCTTGCCAAATAGCAAAATATAAATGAGAGCTCGCTGATGATGAAATTACACCTCCTCTTTTTGTTTTGATTGAAGAATGTATAATTCAACAAAATTGACTGACATCATTGATTGACACACAACTCAATGGAGCTAAGGTTATGTGGTGAAAAATCAAGTTGAACGGCAAAATAGTTTTAGTTCATATTCTGACATGTTATGCATATAACCTTTTGCTCCGCTTATATCACATAAATTGTCAGAAATGTACTATAACTATTACATATTTGGAAGTTCTTCAAAAAAGAGCTCTTAATTCCTTAAATGGCCATAATGGCATGATTGAGAAAATAAGGATTGGATGAAACAGAGTAGTTGTTTTTCTTACCACCATTGCTTCGCCTGACTTTAATTTTGAGATCTATTATTAGCTCACCTGAGCACGAAGTGCTCAAGGTGAGCTATTGTGGTTAGGTGGATGTCCGTCGTCCGTCGTCCGTCGTGCGTCGTGCGTCGTCCGTCGTCAACATTTGCCTTGTATGCACTCTAGAGGCCACATTTTTGGCCCGATCAACCTGAAATTTGGTCAGAATGACTGTCTTGATAAAATCTCGGACGAGTTCGAAATTGGGTCAACTGGGGTCAAAAACTAGGTCACGGGGTCAAATCTTAGAAAAACCTTGTATGCACTCTAGAGGCCACATTTTTGGCCCGATCAACCTGAAATTTGGTCAGAATGATTGCCTTGATTAAATCTCGGACGAGTTCGAAATTGGGTCAACTGGGGTCAAAAACTAGGTCACGGGGTCAAATCTTAGAAAAACCTTGTATGCACTCTAGAGGCCACATTTTTTGCCCGATCAACCTGAAATTTGGTCAGAATGATTGTCTTGATAAAATCTCAGATGAGTTCGAAATTGGGTCAACTTGGGTCAAAAATGAGGTCACAGGGTCAAATCTTAGAAAAACCTTGTATGCACTCTAGAGGCCTCATTTTTGGTCCGATCAACCTGAAATTTGGTCAGAATGATTGTCTTGATAAAATCTCGGATGAGTTCCGAATTGGGTCATCTGGGGTTAAAAACTAGGTCACGGGGTCAAATCTTAGAAAAACCTTATATGCACTCTAGAGGCCTCATTTTTGGCCTGATCAACCTGAAATTTGGTCAGAATGATTGTCTTGATTAAATCTCGGATGAGTTCGAAATTGGGTCAACTGGGGTCAAAAACTAGGTCACGAAGTCAAATCTTAGAAAAAACTTGTATGCACTCTAGAGGCCTCATTTCTTGCCCGATCAACCTGAAATTTGGTCAGAATGATTGTCTTGATAAAATCTCGGATGAGTTCCAAATTGGGTCAACTGGGGTCTAAAACTAGGTCACGGGGTCAAATCTTAGAAAAACGTTGTATGTACTCTAGAGGCCACATTTTTGGCCCAATCAACCTGAAATTTGGTCAGAATGATTGTCTTGATAAAATCTTGGACGAGTTTGAAATTGGGTCAACTGGGGTCAAAAACTAGGTCACGGGGTCAAATCTTAGAAAAACCTTGTATGCACTCTAGAGGCCACATTTTTGGCCCAATCAACCTGAAATTTGGTCAGAATGATTGTCTTGATAAAATCTCGGACGAGTTTGAAATTGGGTCAACTGGGGTCAAAAACTAGGTCACGGGGTCAAATCTTAGAAAAACCTTGTATGCACTCTAGAGGCCACATTTTTAGTCCAATCAACCTGAAATTTGGTCAGAATGATTGTCTTGATAAAATCTTCCCTGAAGAAGACCAAAACGTTGGTCGAAACGTTGGAAATAAAAGTACCGTCATAACTAGCTGTGGTTAGTGTTTTTCCTACTTACCTCTCTCCTCTAGACTTGATAAAATCTTGAACAAGTTTGCAAATGGGGTCAAACACTGGGTCACAAGGTCAAATCTTAGAAAAACCTTGTACGAACTCTAGAGGCCACATTTTTGGCCCAATCAACCTGAAATTTGGTCAGAATGATTGTCTTGATAAAATCTAGGATGAGTTCAAAATTGGGTCAACTGGGGTCAAAAACTAGGTCACGGGGTCAAATCTTAGAAAAACCTTGTATGCACTCTAGAGGCCACATTTTTTGCCTGATCAACCTGAAACTTAGTCAGAATGATTGTCTTGATGAAATCTTGGATGAGTATGAAATTGAGTCAACTGGGGTCAAATACTAGATCACTGGGTCAAATCTTAGATAAACCTTGTATTCATGCTAGAGGCCACAATTTTTGCTAGATCATCTTGAAATTTGGTCAAGATGATTGAATTGATGCAATTTTGGATGACTTTGAAATCAGGTCATTTGGGGTCAGAAACTAGGTCACAGTGTCAAATTATAGAAAAAACTTCTAAGTTTACCTGAAAATTGTAAAAAAGGATTCTCAAGTTTTATAGAAGCAACAACATTATTTAGCTAAGTGACATTTAATCAGCATTTTCTTTCTAAACCTGCTTTTGAAAATTTTAGAAAGTTCATTCAGGTGAGCAATTTAGGGCCACTATGGCCCTCTTGTTGTATACATACCGGTAAATGAGCACTGTACTAGTATTTTGTACTCTTATTGATGACATCCTTAATTGCTCTTTCAGCACAGCCATTACTATGTAAGAATTGCCAGGTTTATGCCTCGGGTAGAGATAGTACAGAAACACAACACAGCTGCTAGAAGGCTTTACATTAGGGGACATAATGGAAAGGTACTTTGCCATGCTACAATGCCTGTATTGAGCCAATATCACCTGCCTCATAACATAACCATGCATTTTCATGATCTAAACAAGAATCATTTTCACAAGTCGTCGTGACCCCCCCATTCTCCCATCCCTTCGAAGAAGAGGGAGTAAATTGATCTGCACTTGTCCATTCATCTGTCCGTCGGTCAGTCAGTCTGTCTGTAGACCATTTTTTTTGTCCAGAGCATATCTTAAAAAGTATGCTAGCTAGAACCATGAAACTTCACAGGTGGATAGATCTCATTAAGGAGAAGTACAGTGCACAATAACCAAAACTCTACTCATCATATTTAGTAAGTTATTGCCCTTTCTTGATTTAGAATAGGCCATTGACCTACTCTTATTTTGGGACATAAATGCTTTACAAACATTTCTTGTTGACATTAAGGTTCCTCTCAAAATACCCATCTTTAAATGTCGAGGTTATCTTACAAAGTCAACTTCAATTTAAAAATGTACGTGAATAGAAAGCATTTGCAAATTTAGGGGCATAAGTGTTTTATGACCACATCTTAGACAGTTCAGATTTTAACAGTTATTTTCATCATAACCATGGGCCTATTCTTAATTATAGATGCTGGTGTTTGTGATGTGCTGAACTTTAAACTTCAAAATACCTTAGTTTTTACAAGCAAGGGGGGTGGTAATTACACAACTTTTACAAACTAAAGAGAAAATGTTCTATATTTTGACTATCAGACTAGTGCAGACATTGATCACTGTGTTAAATTCATTATCCCTTGTGTCATTAGATACATAGAGGATAATCTTTTGTTTCAGTGTAAGATCGCTTTATATTTTATTGAATGATCATCAAAAGCTACATTTCACGAGTGGTAGAGCCACGGGTGAAAATGTAGATTTTGTTGTTCACGAAATGAAATATTAATCGATCTTACTCTAAAATAAACGATTATTCTATTTCTTTTAGGAAAAATTGAGACAAAATGTGAAATTTCTAGGACATATTTTCGTATAGCACGTCATTATGCACGTGATTGCTATGCAATGTTCATTGTGATGTCACTTAATTTGCCAATCATAGATGACATCAGATAGAATGAAATGCACAAAAACAGGGTATAAGTTTTTGATAATTTCACTGTTTTTGTGGTGAGATTATCAAGTGATAATCTATCGTTATTTCTCGATAAACCACCAAAAAGCACTAAAGAAATTATTGTCTTGGTCCATCTTTCAGATTTATCCTTATTTGGTTGTCAATGATGCCTGTTTGACAGAATCACGCAGAGAAGAAAGAGTATTACAGCTGTTACGAATGTTGAACCATTTCTTAACTAAACAAAAGGTAATTATGCTGTTTTCTATCTGTAGTGTTTGTATATTTTACAAATACCAGTTACTAAATGTCAATTGTAGGACTTGCTGTATTCAAAGAAGTTGAAGACATTATTGGTAGAATATTTTTTAAAAGTTAGCCATTTTATTTCATGATTGAAATTAACACTTTCCTGATTTACAAAATTTTGAACCTGTCCATATTCAAAGGTTTTGCAGACGAAAATTTTAAAGTGGATTTAATTTGAAAAAATAACCATTCAGTAGGGTAGAAAATAGTGCGGAAAAAGAAGAAATTGCTTTACAGAAGCAATTTCTACTTTTTTTACAATGTTTTCTCAAGCATAAAATCACAAGCACTTAAAAAGCAGGGGTAAACAGGAAAGGGTTAAATTTGAAAGGATTAAGATTCTTGCTACAAGCAATTTGCCATTTTCCAGTGTGTTTCCCAAGATTTTGTACCATTATATATTTAACTATAGAGAAATTGTTATCTAGAATATAGGTGACTGTCTTTGAGTCTATTATTGTAACAGAGTTTCGCAATAATGATAAAATTGTGAAAGTGAATTGTGCTTACATCAATTGCATCTGTTGTTCAAAGTGACTTGATATTTTGAAGTTTGCTGTTTCTTTATATTTCTTAAACCCTTTTAGGAGACAAGCAGAAGAATGTTGTATTTCACTGTACCGAGAGTAGTAGCTGTGTCACCCCAGATGAGATTAGTAGAGGATAATCCATCATCTGTATCTTTATTAGATGTGTATAAACAGGTGTGTATCTCATTATTATTATATGTAGACAAATATTGTATTTCACTGTACCAAGGGTTGCTTGGAGGATAACCCATCATCTGTATCTTTATTGATCATGTTTACAAACAGGTGTGTATCTAATCTATTATATGAATGTGAATGTTGTATTTCTTTGTACCAAGAGTTGCTTAGAGGATAAGCAATTATCTGTATCTTTATTGATCATGGTTACAAACAGGTGTGTATCTGGACTTTTATATGAAGATGAATATTGTATTTCACTGTACTGAGAGTTGATTAGAGGATAACCCATCATCATTATCTTTATTAGATGTTTATAAACAGGTGTGTATCAAATGATAATTAGTTTGACCACACAGTGTTAGTTATGAATCCATCTTTACTTTAAGCCAATTTTAGACCTGCAAGATTATAGCACAATTGGTAGAGCATCAGACTCTTAATGGACATACATGGGTTTCCACTGCAAAAGCAGTGTTAAACCCCATTAAAAAAAGCGAGAATGATTCTGCAATACCCAGATTTAATAGAGTTTGATGACAGCAAGGCATGAGGAATGTAGGCTAGACACTGAATGTTGTTCAATTTTTAGCTCGACTATTCGAAGAATAGGGGGGCTATTCAAGTCATCCGGGCGTCGGCGTAATGCTTTGGTTAAGTTTTTATGTGCAAGTGTTTAAAATCTCTGTTTCTATTAAAGCTATTGCTTTGAAACTTTGCACATGCTTCTGTGACCATAATATTAGCATCTAGACAAAGATTCATTTCTCTGATATTGAATTTAGTGGAATTTTAACCCTTTTCGGACTTAGAAATCTTGGTAAAGTTTTTACGTGCAAATGTTGTTTATCTGTAATATTTCTGTTTCTATAAAAGCAATTGCTTTGAAACTTTACACATGCTTCTGTGGCCATAATATCAGCATCTAGACAAAGATTCATTACTCTGATATTGAATTTAGTGGAATTTTAACCCTTTTTGGACTTAGAAAATCTTGGTTAAGTTTTTATGTGCAAATGTTGTATTTCTGTAATATCTCTATTTCTGCGAAAGCTATTGCTTTGAAACTTTACACATGTGTCTGTGACCTTAATATCAGCCTCTTGACAAAGAATCAATACTTTGAATTTTAATAAAGTGGAATTTTTAACCCTTTTTGGACTTAGAAATCTTGGTTAAGTTTTTATGTGCAAATGTTGTACATTGTATATCATTTATAGCTCTATTTCTACGTAGCCTTTTGCTTGGAAACTCTACACATGCTTCTGTTACCATGATATCAGCCTCTTGACAAAGATTTATTACTCTGAATTCAGTGGAATTTTATTTTAACCTTTTGCAGACTCAGAAATTCTTGGTTAAGTTTTTACGTGCAAATGTTATACATCAGTTATATCTCTAATTCTATTAAAGCTATTGCTTTGAAACTTTGCACATGGTTCAATGATCATAACAACGGCCCCTTGTTTAAGATTCAATTCTCTGGTATAGAATTTAGTGGATTTTTAACCCGTTTTGGACTTAGAAATTCTTGGTTATGTCTTTACGTGCAAATGTTGTATTTCTGTAATATCTCTATTTCTACTATAGCTGTTGCTTGGAAACTTAACACATGCTTCTTTGACCATAATATTAGCCCACAGAAAAAGATTCATTACTCTGATATTTAATTTAGTGGAATTTTAACCCTTTTCGGCCTTAAAAATCTTGGTTATGTTTTTATGTGCAACTGTTTTATGTTAGTTGTATCTCTGTTCCTACTAAAACTATTGCTTTGAAACTCTGCACATGCTTCTGTGACCATAATATCAGCCTTTAGACAAAGATTCTTTTCTCTTGACTTTCATTTTATTGAATTTCCAATGTCGTTATTGATTTGCTGTTACTATCCATCACTAGGAATAGTTGAGCTTCGCTGTCCTCTGTCAGCTCCTGTTTAGTGTTACTATATCATTGTATTTGTTTCTTACTTTAGCCAGATATAATGAGAGATTATTGAGGGAACAGGCCAGCTATCAAATTTTAGATTATTTTATAGCTCTGCCTGAAACAGTTGTAACTGCCTATATATTTATAGGCAGTTACAAATGTTTTAAGTTGAGCTATCTATGTCAAAGTTTATAATTAACACACCTGTATTTGTTACTTACAGAGATGTGGTAAGAGAGGTATCGAACATGATTCTCCAATAGCCAGATATTACGAGAGATTGTTAACAGTACAGGCTCGAGGGACCCAGGCCAGTCATCAAGTTTTACGGGATATTCTGAAGGAAGTGCAAAATAACATGGTTCCCCGTGGATTGTTGAAGGAATGGGCCCTGCATACTTTCCTGGATGCCACAGATTACTGGATCTTCAGAAAAACAGTATGTTTCTTGTTGTTTAAAGGATATGATAATTATGACCCAGTTTATCTAGAGATTGTGCAAATTATTATTTGTACCAAAATACTAAGGCTTTCACTAAAGTTCTGCACTATCACTTCAATATTAAGGTGTGAAGAAAGTCCATTCGAGTACAGAATTGGTGTATTTATTAACAATCAACATAGATTTGTGACCCGCCACCCAAGAAGGGACCATCAGGGATTTCTGTAAAATAGATAGTTGCAAAATATATTGACTCAAGTACAGGACAACCTGACGTCGAATTTCAAAAGTTCTTTCATAGGAATGCAGATTGATTATTCTGGATTATGAAAAATTAGAAAAGTGCAAAAAGTTTCGACCCTTGTCAGTTTGCACCTTCTGTGCTGTCCGACAAGGGCCAGCACTTTACGCACTGCCCAGATGGTCCCTTTTGTGTGACAGGTCACATTTGTATTTATAAATTCTTTGAAATTAAAGAAACACTTTGCAGAAACAATTAGATAAAATATGAAAATAATCAGATTGAATTCCAGTTATTTGAATAAATAACATTTATGCTCTTGCTTTGTGCTTTACAATTCATCCTTTTTCTCTTTCTAGTTCACTATACAGCTAGCTCTGATGGGATTTGCCGAGTTTGTGTTACATTTAACAAGAATGAATCCAGACATGATGTATCTTCATGAAGACTGTGGTTATATAAATATAGCTTACTTCAAGTTTGATATTGATGACCAAACTGGTAGGTTTGAATCTTACCTTGCCTGTTTTCAGAGATAATTGAAAGAATAGCTATGACTTGAGGATTCAGTTCAAGACTGTACTAAGTGTATATACATTGTATATACACTTAGTACAGTCTTGCACTGAATCCTCCATATATGCTATTGTAGTAAGAGTTTAAACTAAATTCTGTGAGTAAGGAGTCCAGTGGACTCACAATTTATAAAATCAAGGAGTCGAAGAGAAAAATTAGGAGTCCAAATTTTCATAGTGGGGAGAACTTTTGTGGAAAAGAAGAAATTGCTTATTACAAGCAATTTCTTCTTTTCCACAATAATTCCTCTCTAAGTATAAGCTGGCTTTCTGTCAAAATGACCAGTGCATGTAGATAAATTTTGTCTGCAAAAGCAAAAATGAAACTGCTATACTCATTTGTTTGTGGATAGTTTGGCATATGATCAGGGATACAAATGGACTCCTAACTTGTGATTTAAAGGAGTCCTGTCTGAAAATGATGAGTCTTGGACTCCCATCCTCCCCTTAGAGTCTAACCCTAGTAGTCGTTGTCATTGTCTTCATATTGCTACATCTCTGGTGTTACCAAATACAATCTCTTGAAACTTGCAGTGTTTTCAATACTAAAGTAGCAATTTATACTATCAAGGGGGAAACTTTCCATGTATTTTAGGCAAATATCCCCTTTTTATACACCTGTTGAATGACAGGATGTATTAAGGGATTACATGTGGTGTCTGTCAGGCTGGCGGCATCCACTTCTTTATCCAGAGAGTAACTCTGTCCCCTTATGTCTGATTGACTTGAAACTTTGCATATATATTCCTCTCATGATTATGAAGTGCAGTGTGCAAGAACGATAACTCTACCTAGCTTAATTTTTTTTTAGAAATTTCCCTTTGTTGTTTTTCAAACTTGGGCTTCTAGCACTTCAAGGAGAGTATTTTGTGACAATTTGCCACCTTGTTTAACTTAAATTTTGTTTATCCAGTACCTGATAGCTAAGTGTAAATAACCCAATGTGATTCCCTTGTTAAATGCAAAAAAGCTTTATAATTTAATTCTATGTCATTCTTATTCAAGTTGTATTTACTAGATAATTATATAATGTGACATTGAAAATATGAAGGGGGTAATGATTTATCTATGATTCTACTTTCTTTAACTTGTTTTCGAATTTGTATTTTAATATTTTATTTGGCTTTGTAGGTGAATTGGATGCTAACAGACCTGTTCCATTCCGACTGACCCCGAATATAGCTGAGTTTCTAACAGCAACAGGGGTCAATGGCCCCTTAACAGCATCAATGGTAGCTGCAGCAAGATGTTTTGTACAACCACAATATAAACTACCAAGTTTTCTGAGGGCTGTTCTGAGAGATGAATATATTACTTGGCATAAAAAGGTGAGACAAGGAAGGTTTATATCTGTACTGTCTAAAACATTTCCAAATGACTTCATTTTAGACTTGTCCAAAATCATAATATTTTCTATGCATAATAATAATTTTCTCAATTACCTAACCTTAAGGATGTGTTCTATAGCAAATTTTCTTTACGGATATCTTTTTATCTTATAACTATACAATTATCTGTTTGATAACATCCTGTATGATATTTTTTATGATATCACATAGTTATTTTTAGAACAATGATATGATTAGGTTATTTAAGAAACCTGCATTTCTGTTAGAAACATCTATGAAAACAAGGCAAATAGAGGTTATAAGATTTATAGAATACATACTTAGTGTTTTGTATGGAAAAAATATCTAACTCGGTTGTGAAAATTGATAATTGTCTCGGCTGAGCCTCGACAATGATCAATTCTCCCAACCTCGTTAGATATTTTTTCTCATACAAAACACTGAGTATGTATTATATATTTCTCACATGGCAACACATGTCCTTCATTTTCATAACAAGAAATCATTAGAGTTCCATGGTTTTGTTCAGAATTGTACCAGTTATCTATTATTGTTTACTGTTTCTCTTTGGATTTTTAGAAATCATTAAAAATTGGGAAAGTGTTAATAGATAAAATGGGATATTCTATTTATAGAAACAGGAGGAGGTAAATCCTGGTACAGAACCTACAGAGATGGAAGGGGAGCAACTCATCACCATGGTTAATAAGGCAGTATCTTCTATAACAACTAGATTACAGAGTGAGTATTTAGGGGTCAAGGTCATCTGTCATGGTCATACTGTAGAAAATAGCTTTGTGTGTGATTCTAGTTTAGATAAAATCATTTAGAGCTTGTATGCAAACTGTAATCTGTGTCATAATTTTTACATTATTCTATAAACATGTTTTTGAAGAAGGGAAAATATCATCTTTAATACGATTGAGACTAGTATGGTATACATCTTTTTTAAAGCCTTAAATCTGTGTTTTGTGAAGATGTCAACATAATAATTATGCCAGATGGTTTTGAAGAATATTGTTTTTACACTTGTCTCTCTAGAACAATTTTCACTTAACAGAGAATAATGTGACAACAATATCAGACACTCATCCATAATTTTGATTGTAAGTGACCAATTTGAATTCGATTTGAAGTAAGTACCGCCACCACAGCGCAGTTGGTTAGGCATAAGAATTCCAATCTGGAAGTTGTGGGTTCAATCCCCCGTGGCGGCAAATATCCTTTCCAATGTTTGGTTCTCACCAATGGGTAGATAATTGTATACCTATGTTAGATAGCAGTCGGAGGGTAGGAAAGGGTGTAATGGTAGTACAGGTGAAAGAAATACCAGGAATCCATTGTTAGGTACTCCAGCTGCCGCAATATAACTGCAAAATTGTTGAAAGTGGCGTAAAACCCATTCAAACAAACAATCGATTTAAAGTAGGGAAAGTGGAAAATGTCAGACTCTTGCTGGTTGTGGCAAATCTTTTAAAAAATCTTCAAGGCTCATGCTAGTGTTTGTAATTAGGGAATCATTGACCCCATATCCATTAAACTCTGGGGGTCAAAATGGATTTTAAAGGGGTCAAAAGACAAGAAAGAGCTAATAATTTGTAAGAATTTTATATTTTTAAGAGTCGTTTGACCTTTTCTTTTAAAGAAATGAAGAAAGGAACTGATTTGTAAATTTTGAGATAATATATCAGATGCATCGTAAAAAGTTTTTATCCATAGAAACTTCTCTCAAGGGGGTCACAATGACCCTGTTTGCAGAATTATCTAAGGGTCAAAATAAGACATTATCAGATTTTCAGGTTCAAAACCCTGGTTTAAGGTTCAAACATGATCCCTGTGATGCTGATAAAAAAGTAATTGACGACAAAATAAAATTAATTTGGTCCTCAATTACATTTTTATTTGTAGATTTTTTACAGATCGACAGAATTCAGCAAATCCTTCGCATTTCCCACCTTCTTTGCTGCAAACTTTTTTCAAATGAATCAATCATTGACAGAATTATTGAAAAATTGTTGTCACATGTTTTCCTGCTGTGCTCAAGTGGATTCTGGGTTTATTACTCAGTTTTGATAGATAGATATGCACCTAAAATGAGTCATATAAAAACTGTTATAGGTGTATTTTCAAAACTGAGCTCTGACTTAGGCGCCGAGCCCATAACCATAGGTATATTGGGTATTATGAAAAAGCATATGATAGGAATTGAACATGATCCCTTCACTTCAATTTTGAGAGTACATGTATGATTAAATCTTCCGATCTAAGACAAGCAATTTGAAAGGTAAATTGTAAAACAGTTGTTTAAACCTGTTTTATCTGTTTCGAAAGAATAACACAGGCATCTAGCTGTTAATTGTAGATTTCATGGCTCTCAGCGCAAAATCTACCTCTATGCAAAGTATTTTTATGTATCTTTTAAATACAAAGCAAATGTCCTCAATGAATGAAAAAAAACCATGAGAACAAGAACCTCATTCTCATTAATGCAGATCTGCTTGCAACTAGGTTAAGGTAGTGGATCCACTCTTCAGATGTTATTAATTTTAACAATGTTAAGCAAGGTTTCCTAATGATTTTCATTAATGAACCTTGGTCTACATTGTGAAAGATTATAAGTTTCAAAATGTTTTGGAACTATTATGGGTCCACCTTAATTAGAAACTATTGAGGTTGATATTTTTTAATTCACAGTAAAACTCTTTGATAGTCTATAAAAAGAAACATTTACTGACTAAATACTGAAAGTCATGATTTCTAATTCTTCTTTTAGATCTTGCAACCTTTGAAGGAGCTGAAAGTCGAGTAAACACACTGGTAACGGCAGCCAACAGTCATGATAATTTGTGTAGAATGGACCCAGCTTGGCATCCCTGGTTGTAACCTACTAGGCTTGTTGCTCATGTTCAACAAAAACCTCGTAACTACAGCTTTATTCAAGCTATAATTATGAGGATCTGGTGGCCAATTGATGATTTACATATATTCAACTGATGGAAAGTTTGCACATTGAAAATAGGGCATTTCCTGAATTGAGAGAATCTTTTCCCCAATTCCCTTTCATGGAAAGTGAAAAATGAATTGCTGAAATATAAAAGTCATTTGAGTTTGTGAAACATGAACAAGAAAATCTTTACATTTTTATCATGAGAAGGGCTATGAGTGAAGATTTAGCTTTTCATATTCGCAAAATTAAACAGCCTTGTAATCAAACAATTACTGTATTTCTTTAATGCAAAGCCTTGGTATGAAATCAGACAGTTGCCACATTACCCCAGTTGGTAGAGCTTGCAACTGTTGATCTAAATGTCTAGGGTCTTTCTCTGTTGGCAGCAATCATACTTTGAAATTGTTTGTCTTCCACCAATCGGTTGATAATCAAAGACCTATTTGGGATATTTGGAGGTTAAGAAAGGATATAATGGTAGAACTGGTCTGAGAAATACCAGGAATCTATTGTTAGGTGCTCAAGCCACCAGAGTGTGAGAAAAATAATGTAAAAAGCTGCTTAAAACCCTAATTGAATCAAATTCATGAGAAAACAAATAAAATACTTCATATATTGATGGCTCAGAGGGAAACAGTTGTAACTGCCTAGATGGTTAAGGCAGTACAACTGTTTCACACTGAGCCATCAATATGAAATTGTCTTTGTAAAAGAATTCTTCTTTATAACCGCCCCCCCCCCCTTTTGGAAGAAGAGGGGGTATATTGCTTTGCACTTGTTGGTCTGTCTGTCTGTAGCCCGTTTTTTTGTCCAGAGTATATCTCAAAAAGTTTGCAAGCTAGAATCATGAAACTTCATAGGTCCCATTGAGGAGAAGTGCAGTGCTTAAGAACCATAACTCTACTCATCATATTTTGTGAGTTATCGCCCTTTGTTGACAAATAATAGGCTATTGACCTGCTTTTATGGGAGGCATAAATGTTTTACAAACATCTCTTGTTGCTTTTGTTCTTCACAGTATAATAGGGCAGAAGAAATGAAAGGGGGATGCCAAATCAAGTGTAATTATCATGTAATTTAACATTGATGATTCACTGTAATTTACTTTATAGATATTTTAAAGGTATGTGGTCAGTATTTTGGCACCATGAACAATGAGGACAGAGGTCACTTTCATTTACAGTTATAGAGTGAACAAATTGAAAATCACACTATAAAAAAAATTTTGAATGGTTTTTAAGTAAATTTTTACAGGTTGATTATGAATCCATATGATACTTCTAGTTTTAGTATTGAAGTAGTATTGAAATGTTTTTCGCATAGGAGTTGCCTATTTTGTTTTATAAAAACCCTTAATATTTTCTATGTACTTTTCAGCATGTTTGGGCCTATGGCGAGAATGAGGCACTGTTTTCGGTGCATTTTGCTCAAATAACGCCCCCTTTTTTCCCTTAGATATTTTATGCACTATCTTTAATCCGCTATATAGCAACCAACAGCCGAGAAAAGGCACTTGTAAACCACCATTTTTCTAAAATTTCTGTTTGTGGGTGTTCAATTTATCACAAGGAGACACAAATTTTGCATACCCAATCTTGGTGGTTGTAGAAAATAGTTCAAAGTTAATTTAAATTGGATAGATAATTGTTTTTACCAAAAAGTATCATGTGAAAAACTGATGAATTATAAATTGGTTAGGAATTCCTCCTTTTCATACAATATTATTTGTATGTTTTCATTGACTGTTGTTCCAGAAATGCATCCAATTTTGGTATTATGATTAGGAGTTAATATTGTGTTTAGGAGTTAAATATTGTCATATTGCAGGTTTAAATAATGAATTAATTACACCATGTATCTTAAGCATGTTTTCATAGAAATTAAAGTTTTGACCAATCAGTGTAAAAATATTTTTGTTTATGTCTTACTTTTTTTCTTTTGAATAAAGAAGTATGGAATATTGATAGATACTAAATAACAATTCTTTGACTTTGTTTTTCGCTACCACACCTGTTCGAATAATCTGTGGCATATTCTTTTACAATTGTCTGCCTTTCCATCTGTGGATACCTTTTGTTGCTTTACCTGCAGAATTTAAAATTTGTTTCAACAATATTTTTGAAAAATTCAACCAGTCTTGTTCATATTTGACCCGTCACGCGAAAAGGGACCATCTAGGAGGTGGGTAAAGTGTTGACCCTATCCAGACTGCACGAATTGCGCAGACTGACTAGAGTCAAAACTTTTGCAATATACTTATTTTCTGAATCTAGAGTGATCAATCTACCTTCCAGTGAAAGAATTTTGAAAAGCGACCTCAGGTTGACCTATGCTGGACCCAATCTCAAAATATTCATTTTACAGAGTTCCCAGATGGTGACGGATCACATATGTTTTCCACAATCATTAAACGAAAAGCAAGGATCACAGGCTTTGATCAGACTAAAGGTCTGTACAGGCTGGTCCTAACAAAACAGTCGACCAAAAGTTTGTGTACCACAGAGGTGCGTTATTTTAGATTAAGATTTTTCAGATATCTTAAGATTTTAAATCGAATTATCTCGCGCGATTCAGTTGTAATTCTACGATGCAGCCCGAGATATCCCGACTAAAAATCTAAAGAAATCGCAAATTTCTTAATCCTAAAAAACGCACCTCAGTAATCTGTCCTGAACAGCACGAGAAATTTTAAAATGCAAAATCAGTGCCTTTTCTTGGAAGGTGGATTGTGTATTTTTTACACAAACTTTTGAAGAATCCCTCTTGAATTTGAAGGCGATGGGGGATTATTTAACATAGAGAAAAATTATAAGTTTACATCTATTTTGGAAGGAAGACGATTTTCAACAGAATTCCCCCCCTACTTTTCGAATCCTAGAATAGAAACTACGAAATGTACATTGGGAGTGGCTTTTGAGTACATTTACATTCAAGTTAGGGGCTTAAGGTGGTAAATCCGTAATAGTCTCGCATTATTTCGGAAGTAATGAACTTTAACAGTGTTAACGGAGGTTTCCTAGTGATATTCATAAAGAAACCTCGGTCAACATTTTGAAAAAGCATGACCTTCGAAATGTTGCGGAAATATTATGGGTCTACTACCTTAAGGTAATGGTTATTGAATTTGAAAGACCAAACAAGATTTTTTGAACTCTCACCACACCCCCTTTTCTAATGTGGAAAAACACACAGCTGGGAGAGATTGACCAAATTCAAAAGCTTTCCACCCTGGTTGGTCTACGCAGCCCCACTGTCGTTTAGACTAGATGAGCTATATTTCATGGATCAGAGTGAAACAATTGTACCTATCCAAGTGTTCATAGCTAGTTATTACTGTTTCGTGCTGAGCCACCAATCTTTGTTAAATGTTTACCTTCAAAATCTATTTGACATTTCTTCCCACATTTACATTACCAGCGGCGGATCCAGGGTTTTTATAAAGGGGGTATGATGTCAGCCTAGAATTAGAGTAATTAGTCCCATAGTGTCCCTATCTATAATGCTCAAACTTTTTACACTAGATACATTTTTTGTCGAATTTCAAGTTAACACGATTCGAACACTACACAAAAGGGTGGTTTTTTTCTTGTGTTGTAGCCGCCGTCATAACGCAGTTGGTATTGTGTCGGACTGTCAATCTAGAGATCCCGGGTTCGATCCCCGACGACCGCACTCATTCTAACCGACTATTTGTCTCTCACCAATGGGTTGATAATCGTAAACCTATGTGAGATAGCAGCTGGAGGCTAGGAAAGGATGTGATGGTTGTACTGGTGGGAGAATACCAGGAATCCATTGTTAAGTGCTCCAGCCGCCGCAATATAACTGAAAAAAATGTTGAAAGCGGCGTTAAACTCTATTCAATCAATCAATCAATTTTCTTGTATTGCAAAGTTTTGATTGAATCACCCACAACAATGAAGTAATTTGGATATAGAGGGTAATTGTTCGACCCCCCCCCCCCCCTTCGAATTCCCTCTGTATCTGCCACTGATTATAAAACAGAGATAGAAATACCCTTTTCCTCATTCCGAGAAAGTTTAGACCTTTTATTTTTTTTCTGCATTTAGTTTGACCTTTTTTCCGCATTTAGTTCATTACAACACAGCGACCATTTGACATTTCATTATCTTTGCTCGCAAATGGGTGGATGTCTGCCATCACATGACCTGTCTGCCCAGTGAAAGTTACTTTCCCTCGCCGTGTCAATAATCACACAATTTGCCTGCGGTCCATCATTGGGCTGACCCTTAAACCAGTTCTGAAAAGTGAGTTGATTACCGGTACTGTCCCATATCCACTCACCCTCCCTGGCTTCGTCTGTCAAGCCGATCCATGGCTCGTAAACTGTGGTGAGGAAATAGCAAAACAATGTACATGTACTTGAAAAGATATTTTATAAACAGAAAAGGCATCATAATGAGTTAATGAATGATAATGAAATTGAACTTATACTCCAATTGACGTTACATCATTATGCCTAGTCTTCCCTGCTTTCTGTAAAAACTAAGTGTTCTAGAACGTCTTACTCTTAAAACTTTGGTTGTGTACACTACTAAAAAGAAGCTATTGGGCGTTCCCTTAAATTGAAGGTATGGATGTCTTGTAAACTCGTTTGGTTATTTGAATGGCTATTGATCCTTTGGTCATGAGTTCGAAGATAGGTCAGACATCTTTAGTCAGTCATTGTGATACACGTCCGTTGCATTATGTAACATGAATAGGGATAGTCGGATCACACTAAAATACGCCGTATGGCCACATATGCCATACGGCGTATTTAAGTATGACCTTGGTAACCAGCTAGTTGTGTTTGGTGAAATAAGGGTAGGTCGATGTGTACAACGACATAAAATCTTGTGTTCGGATACTTTAATAGAAATCCTTGAATAAAAGTTAAATGTACCACAAGACTTTAAGCACGAATGTCAATTCTTCTGCGACGCAAAATGCTACGATAAGCGTCGAGGATCATTCGTTGAAAATATCAGAGCAAATGATGAAAGCGTTTAAGGCTAATGGACAGACAGCGCTGTGCAAGAATATTGGTTTTCTGACACGTCATGGGATTTTTCGTAAGGTAGTGGAACCGTAATAGTTCTGCAACATTTCGGACATCAAGATCTGTCAAAATGTTAACCAATGTTTCCTAATGAAAATCATTAGGAAACCTCGGTTAACACTGTTGAAGTTCATTTCGTCTTAAACGTTGCACAACTATTACGGGTCCACTACCTTTAGGCATCAAACCAAAATAATGAGAAAAGGGGCGAAACAGATAAATACCTACTGAATGTAGATCGCAAGTATTCCTGTAGAAATAACTGTTCTGGTCCGGACTCTATAGCAACCAGATGCGATCCACGACTTGCGCAAAATTTCTATAAAAACGAAATGAAAGAACATAAATTTAAGGCTGTATGCATGTATCTTGCCATGCTGCCACCAAAGTTCACACCAGCACTGGTAAGGTTTCAAGTAATGCCCTTTTTCTATGTTTTCTATGACACAACATTATATTTACAACATATTTGACATAGAGGCCCCTTTTTCTGTGACAAGGAAGGAATCCTCATACAGTATGAAAAACTATATTTACTGAGGAATATACTCTTTAAGTTTCGTGAAAATTCGTGGACAGATGGATGAGCAATTGCGTTCAAAATGTCAATGGCTTGAATGCGCCCTTTCCCCAAAGCGTCATACTACCAATTAAACCCCGACAATATGCAAAAGTTTACCTTATCCATGCATAATTATAGGGGTTGCGTTCAAAGGATTTCGATACAAAAACCCTTTTATATGGCACTGCATAAAACAACTAAACTCCGGCAATATGCTTAAGCTCAGGTAATGAGGAACATTGTGTGAAAAAATTCATGCAAATCCATGCATATCGGTAGGAAGTTGTTTTCACAAGAAACTGACGGATAGATAGGCGGCATAAAGAACGGGTAGATGTCGAGATTCCTCGTATGTCCCAAGCCATTGAATAGAATTGCTAGCTAGCGGAAGATAATGTTGTTTTTCCAGCTGACCTAAGCAGAACGTGATCAATGTGAGCTTTTGTGATCACCTTTTATGCGTCGTCCGTCGGAAGCCATCAACAATTCTTAAAACATCTCAGTAACATCCTCAGTAACAGTTCGGAGGGTGGATTTAAACCAAACTTGACAGGAATTTTCCTTAGGTGACCCTTAACAAAAATTGTTTATGAACTTTTGATTGACCCCCAATTATGGGCTTGGCTGGCTGGGCAGTTTTTGACTCTGAAATCTCTGAACATCTTCTCCACGGTAACCGATGGGCAGATATCTATCGAACCTGGCAGGAATGTTTTTATTGTGTGACTCTTCTCAAAAACTTGTTCATGAATTTTTGATTGACCCCTCAGATATGGGCGTGGTAGGGCAAGTCAGTTTTTTACCCTGAATTCTGTAAAAATCTCCTCAGTAACAAAAAGGCGGCTTTCAATCAAACTTGGCAGAAATTTTCCTTGTTTGAGCCTTCTAAAGCGTGTCAGGGCGGGCCAGTTCTTTATCTTGAAATGTTTGAACGTTTTCTCTGTAACCCTAAGATAGAATTAAACCAAACTAGGCAGAAATCTTCCTTATGTAACACTTCCTTAAAACTTGTTCGTAAAATTTGATTGACCTCCAAATGTGGGCGTGGCAGTGCAGGGCAGTTTTTTGACCCTGGAATCTTTAAACGTTATCTCCTCAGTAACCAATGGTCGAATTTCAACAAAATGTGGCATAAATGTTCCTTGTGTGACGCGTCCCAAAACTGTTTTTGTAAAATTTTGTTTGACCCCCAAATATGAGTGTGGCAGATTTTTACATCGAAACTTTAAATATCTTCTTATGTTACCAATAGGCAGATTTCAAGTTTTTGACCCTGGAATGTTTGAACGTCTTCTCTGTAACCCTATGATGGATTTCACCCAAATGTGCCTCTTCTAATAACTTGCTTGAGAAACATCTATACCTCTCTAACCACTGGACCAATTTCAACCAAAATCGACAGAAGTATTCCTTCGAATGCCTTTAAAATGTGTTTTATGAAATTTTGATTGCTATTTTAATATGGTCATGCTAGTATGTGGTTATATTTACCCTGAAATCCTTAAACATCATCTCAAAAACAAGTGGGCTTATTTTAACCAAACTTGGTCTGAATGTTCTTTAGATGACCCTCCTTAAAACTTGTTTATGAAATTATGATTGGAACCAACATATGGGCATGACAGGGTGGAACATTTTTTACTTTTACATCCTAAAACGTGAAATTCTTTTTTTCGATTGCAAGTTTTTTCTGATTCATCTTGAATTATTCAGGTATGCGAATAAGGGCCAGTCTGGCCCTCTTGTTATGATAATTGTACATGTATGTCACTATACGATTGTGTTTTGTTACAAAGACAAATTATGTTTTGTTACGAACCTCGGCGTCGTTGAAAGACATCTGATCCTTGGTGAACAAATAACACGAGCCGTTAAATATGGTCCAGCCATCTTGACAACAGTACCTCTTCCCGTCTGAAAATGATATAGACGTATTTCGGAGGCTCAAATCATCCCCCGAAGATTGCAGACCAGGATGTCTTATCTACAGCTCGAATAATCAATTTCAACAATATTTGAAATAATAGATACATTAAATTATTATTTTTAAGAAAACTCAAATAGTGTTTAAAACTTTGATTTATAATTCAAAAAACCCTTATTTAGACTAAAAAAAACTTTGAAAACGAGGAATACATATTTAGCATTTGCCCGCGCATAGTCGCAAGAGAAGTGAAAATGTATAATTGTATTATTGTTTGTGTTTGGTTTACACATGATATGGTCTCATTCATGCAATTTGAGAACCGCTTTTTACGAGACCCGAGTATGCGCACAATTGACACACAGATAAATTTCCGACCAAATTTTAATTAAAAAAATACGATGATTACTTGTGAAATGTTAATATTTCTATGTAACGATATCGCATAGATAGACATTCTAAAAATGAAATAGAAGCAATAACCAGATGGCTTCGCCCTCAAAATCAAATCTGGCGATATCCATTAGGCATTCTTGGAAGCGGTACTTTGCCATATAAGGTTTCTACAGGATTTGCGAGCACTTGGCATCAATTGATCTCTTGATAAATCGTTCGAAGTCGACCATGCTTTCTCCTTAACCCTAGTCAGACACGTATAACGAAGCCTCACGAGGGACATTGCATCGTCAAACGTCACATTGCATGAAGAAAGTTCGACGACGCACCCACTCGCTCCTTATGTTATTAACTACCTGGAAGCTTTAACGCCAAGTAGAACATAAAATGACAACGAAATTAGGACCAAGGAGAGCAGTTTTGCTTTTCATGTAATGAGGAAAAAACAAATTCAGCACCGATATGAAATTGCAAAATAATGTAACATTCAATTATTAAATTGCTGTTAGCCGTTATAAACACAATAGATCTATTGTTCAAGACATTATAACAACAAATACATGCAATACTTTTTATGCATATTTATCAGTTTATTAACATCAAAGGATGAGACGTTTTGAATGCAATTCAATATATCTTTCAAGCAGCCATGCGTTTAGGATGACAAAACGGTGCAAACAGTTAGCAAATTATACCCCGCTTTGCACGTGCACTTACGTGCAAAGCGGGGTATAATTGGCAAACTGTTCGCACCGTTTTGTCATCCTGAACGCCTGGCATGTTTCTCCTAACAGCTGGTATTGTCGATGTTTGCTACTGTTAGGTCGATAAGTCAAAAAGAAAGGCAACGATACAAACCACACAGGGAGAGGAAAAGTGAAGCTATAAGACACTTCATCGTGACAACCATTATGATGGCCTATATATAGACGGAGATGTCACAGAACCTAGATGTCACGGAGAGATAAGAAACAGGACGTCAGTGAAAAAAATGCACAACGACATAGTGCATAATTGAAATCAAAGTTCTGTAAGTCCAGGCCGATTACGCTTCACCAAAACGAAACTTGCACGTAGCCATAAACAATTGGTCTGTTGATGATAGGACACACTCAGGACGCCAAAAGCTGACGTCAACACGAAATGATAGTCAAATCAACCAATTGCATGTTCGCGACAGGTTCCAATCGGTTTCGAAATCCCAAGGGACACATAAGATCCTCAAATGGGATGGATGTGCGCATCTACTAAACGTTATATTTTTAAGCAGGTTGTGCTACGCGCTAATAAGGCTATTCGGGGGAACGTTTAATCACCGGAGCGCCAACAACATCATACATTTTTATTTATTTAGGTAATCGACATTGACAAAGTGTTCTTTTCACAGAAGAATCAAGACTCTATCTCGATATGGACGACGGTGTCAATGTGAACGCCATGCGAAATGTTGTGATAGACATGCTATGCGTTGGATGGTCACGTTGGTGGGAGTTAACGTTATTTCATAAAGACATTAAACAAAAGTCTCGATTTGGCCGATCGAAGTTTACAACGAAACGTTGTTTAGAACATCCCGAGACCATTTGTTTGCCCTTTCTCAATGAAACACGTTAACATTGACGTTTTCCTACAGAACAATGCTCGGCCGCATTTTGCAATGTTGATTAAGATTTCTTAGAGTTATTATTTTTTTTTCTTACAATTATTCTTTATTTGTAAATAAAGGCCACCGGCCCACAATACATCTACTTTTACATATGACAATTTATCGTCGTTGTTATTCTAAAACCTCGTAACTACAGCTTTGATCAAGCTGCAGTTACGAGGTTTTAGAATTACGTCGACGTTATGGAGTTGTAATCCCGAAATTTCAACAATTAAGAAGTAAGTATCTTTAATTTTTGTAAAAAAAAAATATCATAAATATTTGAAAAACTAGACCAGTAGGGAAATATATATAAAGTTCTGCATTAAATCATTGTCAGAAGAAGAGCCAAGAAAAATGTTGCCTTTCGGTTTTTTCTCTACTTCCAACATTGATTCAATTTTAGGGTACATGCAAGTTCACCGTATCTAAGAAACAGAGTTTTTAATGTTCATAATTGCAGATATATATTTAGCAACCTTTTTAATCACAACAATATTTTCACATGATAATAATCTGTAAAAACTGTTGATGTCATCTCGACCAGGATACCATGCATATAGTAAAGCCTATCTTTCTGCCAAGTATTGTTCGCAATGAAAAAATACATGATACTCATCCTCAATAATTTCCAGATCTTTGGTATTTAAACAAAATATACATAATCGATTTTCTCTGTCAATATTCACGTGTCGTCCTCGTTCGATATTAAACTTGTGACTTGAGCAACGAAATCTCGACATAGCTTCTCTTAGGTACGGAGACATATCTATAAGAAGATATCTCTCCCTATCCAACAAAGAGCGTATACATTTGTAAAAACTACCTCTGGATGAATCGGTCATTCGTTCATGAAGATTTTGTAGACTGCAATCAGAAATTCTTTGTTTAAATTGTCTTATAAATTTTTTAGCATCTCCGCATTCCTGTGAAAACCAGGCCTGGCCAAATCCAATCATATTTAGAATATTTTTAATTTTTGAAGCCCAGTTAACCCTACCTATATCATTTAAAGATTTAAGCATTAAATAACACTGTTTTGGTATACGCGAATTTGGCATTTGTAGTAAGTTACACCAATAACTAATAGCTTTTGTTGTATATATGACACATAGAGGTAACCGTCCGCATTCGGATAGTACAATAGTGTTATTTGTTGACGATTTAACCCCTAGAAATTCTCTATAAAACATTAATTGGACATTTTCTATGACAGAAGAATATTCTATTCCCCAAATTTCGCCCCCAAATGTTAAAATTGGAACAACCATAGCATCAAACAGTTTAAAATATTCCTCATTAGGAAAATAGCCAAATTTATACTGATAAGACTTACTAGCATACATTGCTTTTTTGCCTTGAGCGGCAAGTTTATATTTTGACGCAGTTCAACATAGCTTAGGAGTAAAAATAAGCCCCATGTATTTATAAACTTAGGATGTATTAACTTTATTGCCTTGAAATAACCAGCGTTCATTAAGCCTTAGAGGACCACCATTTCGGAAAACCATTATTTCCGTCTTTTTTAAGTTAACTGTAAGCTTAAAATCTAGACAAAAGTCAGAAATACAATTTAATTGTTGTTGTAAATTATTGATAGTATCCGCACAATGCGCTACATTGTCTGCATAAAGCAAACATTGAATTGGGCTTAACTCATTTGTAATGAAAATTCCCTTACATTTTTCTTTAAACAGTGAAGACAACTCTTGTATGAAAATTATAAAGATAATTGGGCTAGTTATGTCCCCTTGTCGGGTTCCAATATTACACATGAATGCGTCCGATATCTTATTGCCTACCTTTATACTGGATTTAGTTTGAGAGTACATAGACATTAATAAGTTTAGTATATTACCATGTAAGCCTTTCTTCATAAGAGTTTGAAATAATTTCACATGATCAATTGAATCAAATGCCTTATGGAAATTTACATATAGGACATAGAAACGACCAGAAGGCTTGGAAATATACTTGTGAACAAGACTTTGTAGGGTAAAAATATTATCTATCACAGAATATCCTTTGCGGAATCCTGACTGATTTTCATCAATCAAATTATATTGTTCAGCCCATTTATAAAGCCCGTCATTAATGATATTCGAAAAAATCTTGTACATGGAGCTCAAAAGCGAAATTCCTCGATAATTGTTTGCATTATCTGTACTTCCAGATTTATGAATGGGAATTATAATGCTTTCGCACCAAGTTTCAGGGAAATTGCCTGAATTAAAAATCACATTAAACAGTAGAACAAGATATGGCGCTATTAAATCACGCGTATGCTTGTAAAATTCGGCGGGAATTCCATCTTTCCCAGGGGATTTACCCATTTTCAAACTATTTATACTCTTGCAAACTTCTTCAATCGAGATAGGTATATTTAAGTTATCATCCTGTCCTAAATGATTTCGTAGCTCGTTGAAATTCGCATTATTTAAAATTGCCTGTTCTGGTTTAAACAGTAATTCCTGAAAATATTTCACCCATTTAACAAAATTGTTTTCATTAATAGGAGTCACAGTTTCTTGACTATTTCTGGTATTTTGCTTTATAGTTTTCCAGAATTCTGTAGGGCAATTACTTTTTTTAATCAATAATTGTCTTTTTTGAGAAAGATAGGACTGCTTCTTTGTCCTACAATGTCGTTTAAAAGCTTGCTTTGCTTTAATATAATTTTCGAAATCGTTGTCATTATTCGAAACTCGAAATCTACGCAACGTAGCATACTTTTTTGTTTTGGCGACTTGACACCAATTGTCCCACCATGGTTCAATTTTGTTATAAAATAGATTGGTTCGAGATTCTTTCGAGAAATTGTTTGACGAATAATATAAGCTTACAATAAATGATATTGCTTGATCAATATCAATATTGATAAGTGATTCGATATAATTCGAGCTGTTCAAAAGCTTCGCAGGGAAATTATTTATAAAATTATCATGAAATCTCGGGTCATATCTACTTATGTTCAAGGGAGATAATCTATGTTCTTTCGTAAACTTTAATTGGAAAGTCCTGGCCCCTTTGAGGCATCGGACAAAAACGTACATTATAAACAATTATAAACTACAACAAGTTAACAACATAATCAAATTCACTAGATTTTGTTTGGGTAGCTTCCCTTGATTTTTTGAAATTTAATTTTGTCAATAATGGAAAGTGGTCTGAATCATCTCTATCAATTACCTTAAAATGATCAATGCAAGTAAATAGATCGGTTGATGCAATATGATAGTCAACCATGCTTTTTCCACCGTTGGCCGTGCATGTAAAAGTACCTTCAAGATCGTCAAAAATCCGCCCGTTTAGTAAGTGTAGATCAAATGTACAGCATTACTCGATCAGTGACTGTCCAAATTTATTAAAATTGCAGTCTTTGTTGACTCGAGGAAGTTCCAAATTATCTGAGCTATAATCTACGTTTGCATTAAAGATAAAATTTAAATCGTCGTTTGGGATAAAGTCCAAAAAGTTTTTAATGCGCGCATTGAAATCGCCAGCTAAAAAGAAACTGCAATTAGGATATTTATTCTTTAACAATTCGATCTTAGAGCTAAGCATATTAATGCCATTAGTTTCATTTGCTTGGTCGTATATTTTAGACCCCTCTGGTGAAATATATGTTATTATGAGAATAATATCCTGCATAGATTCAAAAATACAACTATTCATGTATAAAACAATACAATCAGTATACTCATGACATATTCTATTATTAAAATTACCATGTAATAATGAGTTTCGAACAAACACAGATAAACCGCCACTATTTCTAACCGCATATCTTGGTTTCGTACGAATACAATCAAATAAGGTAAAATTATCAATCAAATATTCAAATTCGTTTAGTCTTTCTCCCCAAGTTTCGATCAATCCGATGATATTGAAATCACACAAAAATTCTTTAAACTCTAAATTATCGGCATATTTTCTTAATCCTGCAATGTTCCAAGTCAGTATATTTATGTTTATGTTTTCATAATCAATTTCAATTGGACCTTGACCTTCGCCCTTTTCTGAAGGGTCAATCTCAATTTCCTCGTGCGAATCGCCACTGTATTGATTTTCGTCAGTTCCGTGAGATATCGTAGGTGATCGTGGTTTTGATGTTCCAACCCGAACGATTTTCCGTTGGTAATCGTCATAAATGAAAACAGCATTGTCTATAATTAGCCTGTCAAATCTCATGCTCGCCTGCTGCCCATTTTGTTTAGCCTCGACCA
The DNA here is from genome assembly GCA_948146395.1 of Fragum whitleyi. Taxonomy (NCBI): domain Eukaryota; kingdom Metazoa; phylum Mollusca; class Bivalvia; order Cardiida; family Cardiidae; genus Fragum; species Fragum whitleyi. Next base: position 6,215,659 of record OX411556.1, read on the forward strand.
TCTTTTCACCCAATATCCGCCTTTTATATCTAACTCTATCTGAAAAGAGTCAATTATGTCTACCTGCTTCCTTGTATTGCCATTTCTTCCGATCGCAATCCTGCAGGGCATGTGTGGGTCTATTAGGACGTATGGTGTTTGACAATTGACGTCATATCGGGAACCGGCAGCAGATCGTCAATGCTCTTACGGACAAATGGTAGGTCATTCTCTAATAACGTATTTATAGCATGCAATAAGAGTTTTTGGCGCAAAATCACTGCAGTTCTCCAAGAAAACGGTGGAAATAACCGTAATTGATGTTAGTGTCTTTTCAGTTTTATGCAAGTTTCATTAAGCCACAAAAATAAGACATTTGCTCCTAGCCACTGATTAAAAACTATACTGTGTTCCATAAGAAAGTGTGCACTTTCACTTTTTGTCAATTGTCTTGATTTTTACAAAGTCGGGGGAAAATATGGAGTAAATTTGATCACATACTTTAGGCAAGACCTTTGAAACTAAAAGTCAAATCAGATTCGGATAAAGTATCGCATGTTGCATACTCGATGGTCAAACCATACAGTTTTGGAAGCCATTCTAAGCCGTTTCCAAGCAAAAGGTTTAATTTTTAATCTGGCGTTACGTTTTCTTCAACGTTAGAGATTACTACGTTGTTAGGCCTGTAATTTGTCGTTGAAAGGTGCTATGGCGTCCTATGACATCTCAATTTATTTATTAGAGGCCTTACAAAATGATGACCCCCGAATTCTATTGGAACATGAATGCCCAATCAATTTTAATGACGTTCTAAATCTGACCAGGTTCGATTTTATTCAACAACGTTTATTTGTCGTCAAACCATGCTGTAGCCTCGTGTACAATTGTATTGAAGAAGTGGTTTTATGCTTAGGAAAGCCACAAAGATTCAACTGAATGCATTTTCAGACTAATTATTCGTTTAACGTGTGATGCACATGCAAAACATGCAGAATCAAATGTCTCGATTTAGCAGAAAAAGTTTGCTCATCGCGCGATTTTTGTTTTCAAATATCGTTTGCATATACTCTTTAGAACAGTCATACGAGGTTTAACGACGCTAGATTGTGAAATTTCAGAGATATTCAAAATTCAAAAGTGCATAATTTCTTTTGGAACGAAGTGTATTGATTATTTTTTCCTAACACTCAATTGCCAAAGAGTTTAAAAACTTTTTTTGCTACAAATAACATGTTCAATTTTGTAAAAGCCAAGTTTTTCTGGCGGTGTTTTAGACTTACATTGTTTGGAGAAACTTATTGATAAGAAAAAGAGGGGGAAAACATGTTAATGCAGTTAAAAAAGGTTTGATGCCTCGACGTTATAATCTTTTTGAATTGCAATATTAGTATAAATTGAATTTGAATCAAGCAAAGGCTAACCAGGGTTGGCATGTAAAAATTATAAAAGAAGTTTCGCGGTAACCCGGCTATATTCAGGTTCAAGTCCTCGCATGATTCGAATAATCGATACGATCAAGCTGTTCAGGCTTCCACGCAGACGTCTCACTGCCTTTTATTTTTCTCTCTTTATAAATTTTCTATGTTAACTTCACACGACAATACACATAAGAAATCGGAATTCATTATATTTCGGGTTTTTTAGAATACGTCGAATGTATTTTATAAAAATTTTATTAGCATTTGAGCGGAGATAGTGCATAAATAACCAAAAAGTAAACAGAACAAAACGGACTGGAACCGAGAAGCGATCCTCGAGTAGTCGCTTGAATTCGAGAGACAACAAGTTCGAGGGAACGCGATAATACTATATATAGAAGAACAGTATAGAAAAAAAATCATAATTCAAATTTATTACGTTATCTTTATCTACAAAATTACTGTAATGGTCCTGTGCTAATTCTTTAAGTTGTAGTAATATTCTTCAAATATCGCTCCTTAGTTTTTTCTAGCGTCAGAAATATTCGTTTGTCATATCAAATTGCAGAAGGGAATGATAATGAAAGACGGAGAAATGAAAGAAGGCATCTTTAATTTTTATAGCTTAAAATACTTAAAATGATAAAGAAGCAGCTTGGTATTGAAATATTTCATTTCCGTGTATCTTCAACCAATCACGTTGTTAGCTACTGGAGTTTGTTTGGAACTACTGTAAAGAAAGAAAAACATCCGTATGTTTTACTCCATGATCATAGTTAAAAGAAACTAAAGTAAAAAACTCTAAGAAACTAGACACAATTACTCTCTATGATGTCAAGTTGTGCATAAGACCTTTGAAATTCAAATCGCTCCTGTCATTCCTGAAAAATCTTGAATTATCTGCCCTTGAATTAAACAAAAATCACGGTATTTTGTATGTAACTCCTCCTTAACTTTCAATTGAAATGAGCTGAAACTAGCCACAATTACTTTCTATGATGTCTAGTTTTGCATAAGACTTATCAATTCAAAATGCTCCAGTAATTCTTGAGTTATCATGGATTATCTGCCCTTGAGTTGATGAAAAACAAAATTGCTTGTCAGCTCATTTTCTCCTACATTTTGGATGGGAATGCAAGGAAACTTTACCTAATGACTCTGTAGGTTGTCCAATTGTGCTTAGGACTAAATATATTTTCATATTTAAAGTAGTTCCTGATTTATCTGCCCTTTACTTCACAAAATTGTTTAAATTTACAGGTTTTTTTTGCGTGTGTGTGCACAACTCCAACAAATTTAATTGATGTGAAATGAATCTTGCCATAATGTAACCCTGATATTTGGTTATGCATAAGACTTCATAAATTCAAAAAGCTTGGGCCTTTCTTGTATTATCTGCCCTTGAATTGATTGAAATTCACTATAGTTCTTTTGTGAGCAACTCGTCACACTTTGAATTGGAATGAACTGAAACTTGCAAAATAACTGTTTGGCATATAGTCGTACATAAAATCATTTTCAATTTACACTCAAAAGGTCATACTATGTTATGGCACCAGTTGTCTGTCTGTCTGTTTGAAATATTTTTAGCTATCATCCAAGCTCACGCTCTTACTGACAAGCCAAGGTTACTGACAAGCCCCATCGGGCGTATATGCGCCGCTCTGCGAAGCTCTTGTTACTACATATGGACACCCAAAGCTACACTGCTTTAAAGAAGAACTTTTTGGTTGCTCACAATTATATTCGGCGTGTTTCTATTTACATATTTATGTGTGTGCGAATGTGTGTTTTTATTCTATCACAGCTTAAACATAATTCCTTCATCTCTTAATTAAAGAAATAATCACTGGCCATCATCATGTTGCAGTCAGTCTTATGTAGAACTGAGAATAGAATTCCGGGCATGCACAGCAGTATCAAATGAGCCTGTGCGTGATATTTCCAACAATTTGAATTATTCGTGACGTGTAAACATTGAGAGGCCCGGACAGCGAAAAACTGTGAATATAAAGTTTACCTGATTGTCTACAGATACATTGAGACCTTATCTATCCACTCAACGCAAAGTGAAGACTCTGGTCAGACTGTACAAATGCACGGGCTAGTGAGAGTCTTTTGTTTTTCGCATACTTGAAATTGTTAGAAATCTCACGCACTTGCCGAAAAAATATAGATAATTATGAGTGAGTGGTCAAGACTCAATTTTGTCTATACCTTTAGGCTATAGACAAACTTGACATGTGATAAACCACTCTAACTTGTGTACCTTTACCTTCGTTCACAAATAAACTCATGCAGCTCTGTACGTGGTCTATCCGCCCACCTAAACAGACATGTCGGACATCTTGTAATGATGACGTTGTTTATAGACTGGTCACCATTAGGCTGGTCCACCATCCAGTATTGATATCCCATCGGTTTTCCAGTACCTTTCCAGAACCAAACATTTTCTCTACCATCGTCTGTCAGTGAGATCCACGGATCTTTCACTATTAAAAGAAAAGAATAATAACTTCAGAAAAATGACAAAAGAAACCGACTAAAAAACAGATTGAAATTCAGTCCAAGACATGTTTTTTTCTGAGCAAATGTTTAATCCACATAGTACCTTTCATCCCTATAAAATTGTACACGTAAGCCAAAGTAGCTGCACCTTTGCTATCCTTTAACAGTCGACTTGTAACTCGTGGATATAGCACGAGTATTAGTAACATTAATTTGGCTTGAAAGTTAATTATAAACATTAAACTAACATTAGTTTACTTAATTTGCTATGCCTTCAATTTGAAATACCAACCTGAAAGACCAGGTTTTTTCTCGATCCCTTTAAAGTATCTGATTTACAAGTTTCCTTTTACTCTTCTTTTACGGGAAATTTAAAATTGCTGGATGTTTTAATCTATTGCAAATCCTTAATATAAGAATACCTAATGCGATATAGTATTCAAATAATAGTTTTCTTCTTCTAAAGCAACATACTTATTCAATACACAAAAAAAAGCAAAATAAGCTTTTTTTATCAAATACTTATGAATGGCTTTTATATTTTTGGCCGACTTCTTCGTTTCTAGAGGAACTCACTTATTAAATACTCAAGAATGCGCATAATAAACTTTTGCTCCGCCTCCGTTTCTATAGCAGCAACATAAGCTTCTCTCAGTTTGCAGAAATTCTGAAAATCCGAGAAAAATGTTTTATACAATTTTATGCATTACGGTTTGCACATTAAAGACAAATCACTTCATAATTAATGGATAACCACAATAAAAAGTCTCATCCTTAAACTTATGTTCTTGTAATGTTTAAGGTAATTGAAAATATTTTTTTGTCTTGTCTATCAGAAGCTGATATTCTGATTGGACAATGTGCCTCTTTTTAACCAATTTAAACTAAATTAAAATCACGCAGCTAATTCTATGCTTGCACCTAGTTTAAATAAATGAAACTAGTGTAATGGTTTAAAGGGAGGTATCGTTCATTGGATATGCAAATGAGAGAGGCTTGCCCTTAGTTAAATGGCTATTTGATGCCCATATAGACAGCGGAGACCATGTCAGAGTTGGGGATCCTTTTCTCTGAATAGATCACGTCTAACTATGGGCTAGGTACGTTACACCAGGAACATCAAAATATCCATACTACAAGAAAATACATTCATGAGTTTTTATTTGTTTGTTTTCGTGGAGGTTTTACACTCACAACCTTGTTAAATCTATGCGTGAATCAGCTTCGTTTTGTCATTCTAGGTGTTTAGTTTTATATCTGTCATACATATCCTACCTCTGCATCATCATAAGTAACATTTTGTGACACGAAAATATAACAAGATTCTCGCAAATAGGTCCACGAATCTGGACAGCATGGTCTGGGTGGAGCTGCAGTTAGAAAACTATATGTATGCTGACTAATACCTTTCTTGACCTTTGTGCATTTGCGCTAAAAAGAAGCTTATAGCTTGACCGCTGCCATGGTTTAATATTTGTTAGAACGAACAGGAAGGGTGACCGCTGGCCGCAAAAAGCAATAACATAAAACACAGTGTAATTACAGAAAGATAAATTAATTAATAAATTAAATGATTAAGGAATGAAATTGAATGAGTACGAGGAGTGAGTTTTTGAGTGAATTTAATTTATTTTGAATGACGTTGTTGATTCTATATTTTTCAATGGGCTTGAGAGTTTTTGAATGGTTTGAGTGAGTGTTTGGAATGAATGGATGGAACGCTGAGTGAGCGATTTAGAATGGTTTTGATTGAGTTGAATGTCAATTTCACGATGTAACTAACTGTACATTAAGTCGTTTAGTGAACCCTGATTTGAAAAATGACAAAAGTTAACTTCTAAATTTTTGTATTCTATAACTTTGTTTCGTGGCTACGGGAAAATAAGATGAAAGCTACTTTAAAGAAAATAGGTTAGAAATAAGACACTGTTTCATCCTGATTTTACGATACCCAAGAAAGTGATATTTTCTTCCTGGAGTCTCGTAATTGCAGCTTGTTACAAGCTCTAGCTGCAAGATTCTTTTCTTACCCAAGAATGATGAAATAACCATCTTTATTGCCATCTAAAATATAAAGCTACTTCACGTTATATAAAAACAACAACAAACAAACTAGGATTTAATATAACAATGTGTTATTGGTATTGTTCAAATGTAACCCGTCACGCGAAAGGGGCCATCTTGGAACTCCATTGAATAACATTTGAAAAAAGTGATTGGTTCTTATACAGACCAACCAGTGGTCCCATTTCAAAATGTTCTTTCAAAGCACTACCAACATGGTCCCTTTTCGCGTGACGGGTCACAAATCAAAACAGCTCAAATACGACTTACTCAGAGCAGAATCGCTGTTGGAGTAATGTTTAATAATGCTTTGTGGAGGGACAGTATTACTAGTTTGAAGAACAGTTTTTGTTATTATTATTATTATTATAATTATTATCATTATTATTATTATTATTAAAATTATTATTATTATTATTATTATTATTATTATTATTATTATTATTATTATTATTATTATGGTTTCCTTTTTCTTGCGAAACCCCAGATCCAACAAAGTTCTCATTTCTCATTTAAAACAATCGCTCGAAAAATTTGAAGGACAAAGAGACGATGCAAAAACCAATGTTGGTTTGGGAGCTCGAATTTTTCTACTACATTGCCATAGCAACCAGATCTCTTAATGGCTTCTATTTCTGTGAAGTATTTCGAAAGGACTTGACCTAAAGATCATTTATGTAAAATTTTGTTGAAATCCAATGGCGAGTTCTAGAGGAGAAGATTTTTTGAAAATTCTTGTTGGACGGATGGACGCTGGACATTTCACGATCACAATAGCCCACCTTGAGCAGTTTGTGCTAAATGCTACTCACAGCTGTTGTGTCAGAGAGAAAGCTCATGTGACTATACTGTCCAAAACAGTTGCAGGGATAAAAATCGTGTAACAAAGAATGCGACAACTGAGCTCTCTTGCAAATAATGCTTATGAATACTTTATAAGTCACACTAGCATGGAGACTTATCTTAAAGGCTTTCAAAACGTGCATTTCAAATCAAATTTGGGGGTCATACAAATGTAAAACACTATTTTTGTGGACGTTTCTTTTTGCAGCTGTGTTATTTTGCGAGAGTTAAAATTTAAAGATAATTACACGTGCGATTATCCTGATGCGCTGAAACCAATAAGTATTCTACGAGTATAACCAAACTTAATCTTTCTAGCTTTTTTTAAACTAGCTACAAAATCATGAAATAATATTGCTTTGTGCATCCCCTATAAATATCTAATGTTAAGAGAAAATCTGTGGCATAAGTCAATTCCATATACATGTATAATTTTTATCTAAAAAAAAAAAATTTTTCTGGTTGGAGCTAGAACTATTCATATCTTCATGAACAAATCATATCGCCATGAACAAAATTTTGAACATGATATTATGAATAATGTTTGTCTGCTAATCGTATAAAAAGAATACGATGATTTCATTTTTGTTTGGTGATTTTAAACTGTATCTTTCCCGAGTTCATACAGCGTGAAAAAAAGTTTCTATTTTCATTAGAGTCATCATCAGTCTTGCGTTCAAGATAAAATCGTTCGCACAACGTTAAAGAAATGATACACCATTGCACTCTGGAACCTTCGGCGACTCTACGGAATACATCTCGAGGTACTTTCCAGTTGACGGAAAAGTCTGAGCGATATTCCGAATGACCCCGCTGTGCACGTAAACCTACGAGCTTAGTAGGGGGCAATTTCTAATTTTCGCAAACATTCTTACACCCTACACACAAGGCAATTCTAAAAAAGATCATTGAACCAAAGAATCTTTAGTGTATTCACAATTGCGTTCTGGATAACGAAGCGCTCGCGAGGGCTCATTTTCTACGCATTTGGTACACTTCATAAGACAACGAGTTGCACTTCATTTTTTCGAAGGCGCTCCAAAGCGTTTTCGTGACCTTAACAACACAAATACAAATTCTAAAATCCCGTCTAACGTCATAGAACACAACCCCCTTTCAAATGATATAAACTAATGTAGCTTGATAAGGCAGGCGCAAAACGGGACCTTTGAACCACGAGCCTTTGTTTCATGATAAGCGTCCACGAAATTAGTCAATGAATGACTTCATTTAGGTTGTATACTGATGAAAAAATGAAACTATGAATAAACAAATAGATACACATAAAGTAAATTCATAGGACTTGCATAATTTGAAACAGTGAGTCCCAGCTACAAACAGGCATAAAGCGTTTTGGAAATTTCTTATGTATTGAGATAATAAATTCAGAGCTTGATCTATTCTTCATTTTATTTTGAATTTTGGTTCACAGGTGCTTGGATAACTTGTTTGGCTGGTAAACTCCTTGGCCCTATTACTGGTGGTCTTAATGCAAATCGTCTATGTTTTGGAATCTCTCTATTTTTCCTTGAAATATTTTATGTCGTTACGTAGGCAACTCATTCCTGTATTAAAATCACTACTTTTATTTCTAACAAAATATATTGATAAAACATTCTATGGTTTGAAATCACATGACCCTCAAGATCTGCCGGAAATATTTTTGTACCAATTACCGGTGTACTTAAAAACTTAAAAGTTTACCAATCACTAACCCTTCCAGACATTTTTAATCATTAAACACAAATTCTGACATATTTAAGTTCAATCCATCATACTTCCAATTCTTCATGTTCTCTACTTAAAATGCATGAAAGTAAAAATGACCACCATTACTAAACTTTGTTTTCCGATGCAAAAAATAAAATTTACTTACGGATATTTTAAGTTTTTAAGGGGAGTCTTACAGGGTTAATTTTAATGTATTTCTGTGAGAAAAAGAAACCAAATTAATATCAAAACACAGTCTGAAATATTTCTTCATTTGGTATTTGAAATTTAAGACTACACCGGTAAATGGTATACACCGATAGTAAACAAAATGTTGATCATTTTCACACTTCAATATGAAAGACATAACATAGAATCCTAAAACAAATGCATCCAAGGGACTGACATATTTGAAAAATATGAGTCCTTTATGAAATTTGTGCATCTTTGATGCGAGATGCTCAGCAAAATGAATCACCGCATGTTAATTGATAGATTATGATAACACGATGGCATAAATGCATTAATGAAACAAGAAGAAATTACATAGAACGATACAGGCAATAACATTCATATGTCACAGGTTTCAATAACTCACGCGTTAAGCTTTCTGTGTTTTTTTCCAAACGTCAACATCATTACACGTTCATCAAATATACATCCAGAAAATGGCATAAAACTTTTAGACGTATTCATACAGTGTGATTAGGTTTTCAGTTTTATACCCCAATCAAACCAACAAATACCCTCTTCATCTCTTAAATATCTCAACTTTTATTCTTTTGTGCTTTGTTTTGTGTAACGTAATCATTAGAGGGACTGTTGATATTTGAGCCTGTGCGTGAGATTTACAACAATTTCAAATATGCGCAAAGGAAAGACTCTGATCAGCCTTTGCATCTGCACAGTCTGGTCAGAGTCTTCACTAGGCATTTAGTAGACAGATAAGGTCTCAAAGTATCTGTAGGCTAGCAGGTAACTTTATATTTACATTATGTGGCTGTTTACGCATCTCAATGTGTGTGTATTTCCGTTTATTTATCGTCGCTACCGTAGCACATGTCCATATGAGCGACGCCCCCCAGAATACGGTTAGTTGTTACGGGGAATAGTGCAAGGATACATGACGAAACAAGTGCTGAGAACCGCCATGGTTCTTTAACGTGCTCGGTGTAAAGCATCGTCTCACGGGGCCTCGGTTTAACGTCTCATCCGAAAGACAATTAGTTTTTGTTAGTGTACTTGCCCGGGAATCGAACCCACGCGGTCGGACATCGATGGTTTTGAAGTCCGGTGCTCTACCAACTGAGCTAATCGAGCTGGTCCTCTCAATGTTTGCACCTCACGATCATTTAAATTGTTGGAAATGTCACGCACAGACTCAATTGTGAAGTCATGTAAACCAACGTGCGAAATGACGGGCTTTCATAGTTGCGCCCTGATTATGCCCGAGGTCTATTCCATAGTATCGCTGAGGTTTACAGATTGTTCGCGTTAAACATCGTAAAAGCAGGCTTTTTCGGGTGAAATTTAAGTTTGCGGATTGTTGCTACCCGGGAATAACGCGAAATCATACACTGTACGGAAAAATGCATATACATGCCTTCCTTTCATTCATAATAGGGACAAAGTTTTTTTTACCAAAAAAAAAATAATTCTAGTTTTTGAAGTTGAAGAATTTTTCGATCTTATGTTGGCAAACCAACGAGTCAATACAGTCAATCAGGTTTTCAAGAAAATGTCGGTCAATTTCACAATTTTACTATATATATTTCAACAGATTGTGAACTTTAACACAGCCGTTGTCTTGTTGCATGTATGTAAAGTAAACAGTTTTTGGCTCTCGAAAAAGGAATCCCTAAGGCTTTTTCAATGTGAATTTGAGTTTGGTTTGTTAAGCTTTTACACATTGTATTGGCTTTATGCGGAGACCATTTTAAAGTGACTTATCACTTACATGTATTTGTATAGTAATGTTTTCATATTGGACTTTTCATTTTAATCCCTTTAAATAGGATTTAAGAATCTTTAAATTTACTGCATTGTGTTTTTAGTTGATATGCATTGGATTACTATAACCGATTAATACTTGTGAATACTTGAATTGCTCCAATGTGTAATCATGTAAGTTTCCTACATTTATCTCTCTCTGTTTATCTCTCTTTCTCCCTATGTCTCTGTTTGTCTGTCTTTCTTTTTTTCGCTCTCTCTCTCTCTCTCTCTCTCTCTCTCTCTCTCTCTCTCTCTCTCTCTCTCTCTCTCTCTCTCTCTCTCTCTCTCTCTTTCTCTTTCTCTCACTCACTCACTCACACTCACTCACTCACCCATGGACTCTCTCTTTTTTGTGCGTCTAGATCCGTCATTTGTTTGCTTAAGTACATTTTTTGCTTCTCCCATTTCATCGTGCCGGTTATTAGATCAGTACTAAATGTCCATTGACTCATTTATTAATTAGTTACTCTGTTAGATTAACAGTTAGTGATAGGTTCCTACGGCCGATCCAATCAACTCGATGGCCTATGTTCTCCGATCAACCCTAACCAAGATAAATTCATATATACGACTTCTACTCGATCTTCTGTCAATTAAACCCGATCGTTTCGCGAGTATTTTATTGGTGGGCGACAAAAACAGTTTAGGTAGTGGACCCGTAATAGTTCCGCAACGGTTCAAAAGTAATGAACTTTAACAGTGTTAACCGAGATTTCCTAATGATTTTCATTAGGAAACCTCGATTTACATTGTGAAAGATCAAGAGTTCCAAAATGTTGCGAAACTATTCTTGGGTCCACTGCCTTAATTTACACTTGATTCATAATGTCTCAATTAATTGTTATAAGTAGTACTTAAATCTGAAATGAATCATAAGATTATCGCGCTATAAACGGTTAAATATTTTTTTTAAATACGGGATTTAGTAGAATTAAAAAATCTGATAAAAGCACTTTTAAGCTAAATACTTGTCACAGAGAGTTCATCATTCTGAGCGTTCTGAGTTTATAAAATCTAAAAAGAAACGTAAAGTTCCAACTGTCCGCATTGTGACAAGGATTAATTCTTTTCGCAACTTTCGCTGAAGACCTCTGTCGTTGGTAAAGTCACAGATATCGGCAAGTATAGGTAGATTTTGCGCGGTGAGCCGTGAAATCTACTTTTAACTTTCAAAATAGATAAAACAGATTTAAACCTAAAGATGATACAAATTACCCTTCAAATCAAACGTATAACTTTTCTAAAATCGTAATGTTTACTCATTCACGACTTTCAAAGTTGAAAAGGAGGTATCAGGTTCAATTCCTATCATATGCTTTTTTAAGTAAACCCAATACACCTATGGCAATGGACTCAACGCCGACGTCAGAGCTCAGTTTTGAAAATAGACCTATATGTAAAATAATTTCATCTGCACGTCTCAATTTGACTTAATTTATTTCGCGTTTTCTAGGTTGTCTACGATCAGAAAGCTGACATGGAAGCACCTAACAGGCTCAACAGACGATGATTGGATGGAAAAACTCAACCACAAATTCACGGTCGCCATGTTGTTACTGTTTGCCGTCTTCTGTACATCCGGGCAATATATCAAAGATCCTATACACTGTTGGTGCCCGGCTTTCTTCACAAGTAAGGAAATCTAAAACCAATTTCATAAAATCGAACCCGTTAAAATAAAGAAACATGAGATACGTTTTGGAGATTTTGCTCATCCTCGGATACCCCATGGTCTCCCGTTTGCTTCGTAATATCGACCAGCGCTAGAAATGGGAACTCCAGGGTATCCTTGGATGCAAATCGCTTTACAAAACGATTTTCAATTCTACGTTTTTCATCCAGAAAGCCAAGAAATTTTAATTTACGTACAACTTCAAGTTGTCGCCTGGAACAAGTTTTTGTTCGAACTAGCCTTTCTTCGTGATGGTTCTGTGATAAACTCACATTATTAAAGAAAACATGTGACATCTTTCGGTCGTTTATTCCTCTTTTAGAACACATTTATTTATATTCTAGGATTTTTATTTGTAAATATTTGATAGACCCTGCTCAAATCCTTTTGTTGTACAATTAATTTTCCATTTTGCTCACCAAAGAACGCAATAAGAGGAAGTCAATAAGGATGAAATGTTTTGTACATGTATATATTTTTTTAAGATCAAACCCATTATACACATTCATGAAAAAGGTTTGTTATATGTAGACTTCTATACATGAAAACAATATGCATAAAAGTTTCAAAATAACATGTTTTAATTTGAATAAAAAATATTGTGGTCCAGTATCAAACATGGATATGTTTTAATCGAATCCAAACAAGAATCTTTCAATGTTTTAGGTGCCTTTGAACAATATACGAAGAACTATTGCTGGATCTCCAACACCTACCACATACCGATGACGTCACGAATCCCGTCAAATATCGTCGCGAGACGAGACAGTCAGTTGGTGTACTACCAATGGGTGCCATTTATTCTACTGATACAAGCTTTGTTGTTTAAACTGCCATATTTCATCTGGTTCCTATTGAGTAAGAGGAGCGGAATCGATATGTCAAAATTGTGTGGTCTGATCGATTCTATACAGGTTTGTCTGTATTCTTTTCATTTGATCAGTCGATAAGTATTCAACAGTCCGATTTTTTTATTGTTGATAAACAAGCACTGAATTCAAAAGAAAATAATTATATGGGTATAAGTTCCGAATTGAAATAAATTCAAGTAATGCAAAATTTACAGATTCGGAAAAGTATGATGGAGAAAAATCCATTTTTTATTTCGTTACACAGTGCTTTCTTAAAATGTTACATACGATACAATACATATGGTAGAATCTGTAGATTTATATCACAGGCTCAAAAGTTATTCCAAAAGCAGACACTTTTCTTACCATATTTGTATTTCGTCTGGGCATCGAAAGGCGTCCAGTAAATTTCGATAATTTCCTTTACCTTGCCTACAATATGTGCACATATTCTATGAACAGTAACGGAGTCATAATCTTTATCCAATGTTTAATGAATAAATTGGTTAAATTGGAGGATAAGTACAGAACTTATAGAGTGCCTATACAATTATATTCTTACACTCTCTCAGTTGTTATTCGTGTATACAAACTTCGAGGCTAATTTCTTAACAATGTAGTTTCAGAAGTCAGAGAAGAGAGACGAACAAGTTAAAAACATCGCCATGTATATAGATAGATGGCTGAAAGACCGTCGCATACAACATACAAGTTTTTCTGGTAAACTCAAGCAGAAGATCTCCAGTTTTCTAGTATTTTGTTTCGGACAGCGTCATGGTCACTACTTGACAGGTCTTTACGTATTTATCGAACTCTTGTACTGTATTAACGGTATCTGTCAATTCTTCATTCTCAACGCCTTTCTTGCCATGGATTACTGGTTGTATGGATTTGAATCTGTCGCGTGTATGTTTTCTGACTGTCCGAACATGCGCGAGTCTAAAGCGTTCCCGCGAGTGACTCTTTGTGATTTTGAAATTCGACAAATGCAAAACATTCATCCTTACACCGTCCAGTGTGTCTTGCCGTTCAATATCATTAATGAGAAAATTTTCACGATCATCTGGTTGTGGATGTTCATGTTAATGATCTTCAATATCGGGTCGTTCCTCTGTAGTATTCACTATTACTTTATTAGACACAACAGGGAGGTTTATGTCAGGAAATATTTACGAGCCTCCGATGAAATTCAGACGAGTAAGGACAAGACACTTGCCAAGAAATTTGCGGACAGTTTCCTCCGTAATGATGGCTGTTTTGTATTACGGATTGTAAACAAGAATACCACGGACATGTTTTTATCTGATGTGATTCGTGAGTTGTGGATCTTGTATAAAGAAGATCTAAATGACGATCCAAATGGGTTTCCAGATATAAAACGTTTGATATCAGTTGGAGAAGAGTTTGGATTTGATGCAGGTGACGATTTTGTGGACAGGGATAACTCTGATCTATCTAAAGGGAGAGATTAGACATTCGTCGCTATTATTCCTCAAACTCATCACTGCATTTAGTAAGATCATGAAATTAACAATTATTTCGATGAAAACCATTCAAATTCGCCAACTGAGCGCTCAATTCATTCATTCAAAACACTCAATAAAACCATTCCACTCCAAAATTACCAAAAACATGATAATATCAATAACTACATTCAAAATATAAATCGCCAGAAAAAAAACGAATTCCCCTAACTTGCTTGATTTTTGTAAACGTCAGTTTGGTTCACGAAAACAGAAAAAAAAAGTTTTAAGAACTAGAAATGCTTTTTTTATTAAAGGGGATTAAAGACATTGCTAATATTGTTCATCTTGATACCTCCCCTAAATATCACTTAGAACTCGCACACACACTCATTCAATTTCATTCCAAAATCATTCCGAAATAATTCATCTTGTCAATTTCACGATATTTTCAACGCTACAGATTTAAAAGGCTTAAGAATACACCGTCATTACCATCTGTGATCAAAAGGTCCGTACGATTGCAGAAGGAAATGGGTTGTTGCGAATATAAAATGAGGAGGAACGAAAAAAAGCAGTACGTTTGAAGAAATGCAAAACAGATGTCCTAGACATACTTACAAACACGACTTACTTCGACCAGCTTTTTGTTCAGGATGTAAAAACGTTTCGCGAGCGCTTTGAGATGATACCCTGCTTGCGAGGAACATTTCAAAAACGCTTTTTGACATAACATTTATTTATTTTTTTTTACAACACTCTTTTCCGATTTTCCGGTCACCTGACCTTTATCGAGAAAACACGATATCCTCTTCACCTCAATTATCGTGCACGTAAGACTTTTGGTCTGCTCTTTACTTACAGAATAGGGTTTTAATACTAATGAATATTTGTTTTCTCTTAAGCAATACTTCATTAACCTATGTACCAAATTTGGTTCAGTTCTGTTGACATTATCATAGTAAAATTCTCCTAGAATGACAGCTAGGTGACCTAGAAAATTTTTTGGATTGACTCTGCAGTTATCGTGCATACATGAAATTAATATACCTAAACACAGAACAGTTGCAAAATGAAGTTGTTTGTATGTCTTATTACCCTGACTTATTTAATACACATATTTCAACTTTTAAACTCAAGTCTCATCAAAGATTTAGATATTGATGGTTTAAATGCCTCATAGGAAAAAAAATTGAAAAAAAATAAATGTGAAAGGTTATTTCTTTAAAGCTAAATTAATTGGAAAAACACTTACCTCATTATAAAGTAGTTGAGAGATCCAAAATAGTGATCACTTATTTGCAAACAAAGTTCAAATCAAAATATTTACATGTAAATTGCTTCTCACTAAATCAAATTGTTATTGTCCAATCTCATTCTAATGATATAGTCTGAATCAGTCACACTATATATGAAACTTGTTTCGTAGTATGTAAACAAAATTAACTATGGAAGAATTTGAAGCTAAGATCTAAATGCAGTGTGGACACAAAAATTCAACATTCCTTCTAACACTTGAAACTGCTGAACAAAATTTTAAATGAACCCAATGCCCACATTTGGAACAGTTGGCCCAATTTACAAAAAAAGATGTAATTCATTTTACTCAAATCCTTAGGTTCAAAAAGTCCACAAACGCAACATTTTTCAGAATCATCAATTTCCTCTTGATTGTTATCGCTTTCAATATCCTCCTGGCTGTTCTCTTTTGATACATCCTTTGAGACTCCACTAGTTGATGGCTTAGGGCTAACTATCCTTTTGCCTGATAGAGTTGATTTTTTGTATTTTTTGTGTGTCATTTTTCCAGTCTTTTGATGTTCATACTTGTCTAATTCTATAATAAAGTCATTCTCTGTAATCGCTTTTCCTCCAGGTGATGGTTTTTTAATTTTTTGGTTCTCCTTTGTGATATCTCTCTTCTTGCAACTTCCACATACATTGTTAACCTCTTGCATTTCTTCCAAATGTTTTTGTAAAAACTTTTCCACTTCCTCTCTTCCCCCTTTAAGTGCCTTAACTTTCTCTATGGCATTTTTTCCTCTGAATGGCTCTGATGGATATGTTTTTTTCATTAGGAATAGCTGTCCTTGATAGTGGGTATATTCCAACTGTCTTGAAAGCTGCAGTGATGTTTTTAATGGTCATGGCTTTTTGGTAAGCTTTGCAAACTACCTCACAAATTTCATATCTAGTCATTGTTTGTCCTAAATGAGACTTCATCCATAGATCACATTCACTGTGGTAGAATTTCTTAAAAGGCCCAAAGCAACCAACATCAAGAGGCTGGGTCAAGTGTGAAGTATGTGGAGGTAAAACAAAGGTGATGATTTTATTTCTATTGGCCCAATCAACTACTCTCTTGGAAACATGAGTGACCATCATAAAGAAATAAAGTATAGTCTTTGGCATTTGGTCCTGCTTGTGTGTATTTAAGAAAATGTTCTTCCAAAAATTTCATGAAGGTGTCACTGTTTCCCCAACCACTTTCAGACATACAATATCCACTTCCTGGTAAAGCCCCATTCAGCAGTTCTGGATATGCTCTTACTCCTTTAAATACAAAGTATGGTGGAATAGTTTGACCAATGTCGCTTACACATCCATACAGAGTAACTGTGGAACCCTTTGGAGATGTTATAGTGTTTGGTTTACTGTGACTTGGTGCTATTATATGTGGAGGCTTGTGGTCTGGTTTCAATCCTGTCTCATCAACATTAAAAATCATATGTGGCTTATCCTCTAGGTTGTATTTTTTCATGATTCTTTCTAGTTCAACATAATAGTTATCAATTATTTCTTGAGTTGAAGATTTTGCTCGACAGCTCTCAAGACTACTTGGTTTCTTTGAAGCTAACCTGTCTTGCCATCGTTTAAGAAATCTAGACACCCAGCAATTGGACATTTTACTGGATTTTTCCCTTTTTCCTAAGGCAACAGCTAGTTCAGACCCTAGTATTTTCAGCTGCGTATGTGTCACTCCATATCCAATTTGAGCCATAGTCTCAATATGCTCCACCAAGGTAAGTTCTTCTTCATGGGTAAACAAGGATTCTGGTCCAGGTTTGGTGGTATTAATGTCTATTTTCCCTTTGACTCTGTCTGTAAGTGTCTGTACTGGGATATTGAACTGGTTTGCAGCTCTGTGTACTGAATATTTCTGATCTTTTACTAATCTGTATGCTCTAATGAGGTTTTCCTTGTTGTAAAGACCTCTTTTTATTTTTGTTGTCTTCTGGGGATTTTTCTGCAAAATAGATACAAACAGTCATAAATATATGGAATATCAAAATACATGAATGTTATAATCTCCATTTTATAACATGAACACTCACTTTTTTTCCCGTTTTTCCATTAAGAATACCACTTTACTCTCATTTTGCATTTCTTCAAATATTGCATCTAATTTGTTTTTATGCTTTATTCAGAAAGTAAATGACGTCACTAAGTTTTTGCAGACGCTTTGAGCTAGATTTCCGGTTAGTTGTTTTTCGCTGGGAAGTGATAAATTGGATAAGAAATGTGCTTTTATTGATGAAAGGTAACAAGTTTTATTTTTGAGTGCAGATTGGTTTAAGATAACTCTAAATTACCTGTTTCGACCGCATCTTCGTTCTTCACACACCCTGACTCTGTAGAATTATCCGACGAACAGATTCTCGTGAAATAATAACGAATGCAAGTGCGTTTACTGCACGATACATTTCTGCGCCATAAATACACGATAATAGAGGTATACAAGATAATTGAGATTTGACAATATAATAAAAAAAATAAAAGAAGCTACATACACACTATTCCACAAAGTGTAATGGAGGAATAGTGAGAATATCGTTTCTCTTATCATTTATTTCATTGTGTTTTCTTGATAAAAGTCAGGTAACCCAAAATTCGAAAAAGAGTGTTGTGAAAATAAAATTGAATAACATGGATTCCATGTGGAATATTAATTTTAAACCTTTTTGACATAAATTTTTTTAAAAAAACATCTAGTAGTAGCTCTAAATAATTACTGTCTCTGAAACTTTTCAACAAGGGATTTATATCATCAAGAATCCGTCCTCGGGTTTTAGGGGTCGAATGAAACAAATTAAATGCCCCAGAAACGGCAAATTTCTTAAACTTCGCCCTAAATAGATTTCCTAGACCTTGGTACAGTAAGTAACATCGTAAAATTGACATTCATCTCTATCAAAACCATTCAAAGGTGCTCCATTTCATTCAATCCAAACACTCACCAAAACCATTCAAAAACGCCCCATTCCACTAAAAAAAGATATTTATTACATTCAAAATAAATAAATCAAGGAATAACGCGATTTCAGTGATTGACCTGGAAACGTGTAATTGGTTCTTGAGGAAATAGAATGCTATTTATAATACTTGTATGCACATTTTATTAAAAGAATGTAATAATTATCGCTAATTTGGTCATACTAAAAAAAAATTTGGATCACCCCCCGTAATTTCACTCAAAAATCGCTCATCGTACTCATTTAATATCATTCCAAAATCATACACCCGGTCAATTTCATAACGTTGTTAACTGTATTAACCGAAGGTCATTGATAAGAATCTCTTATATCTGATATACATCAATATCAAAAGTACATGTGACCCGTCACGCGAAAAGGGACCATCTGGGTAGTGCGTAAAGTGTCGGCCCTAGTCAGACTGCGCGGATTGCGCTGACTGACTAAGATCGAAACTTTTCACAATGTGCTTATTTTCTGAATCAAGAATGATCAACCAACCTTCCAGTGTTTGTTTGTTTGTTTTTTTGAGATATGACCTGTGGAAGACCAACGCTGGACTCAATCTCTTTTTTGAATATTAATTCAACAGATTTCCAAGATGATCCCTTTTCGCGTGACGGGTCACATATATTTTTACTAAAATATTTTCAGAGATACAGGTGTAAGTGTATGTCAAATTATAGGATTAAGTTTTTTAACAGACAGACACACAGACGGACGGAAAGACAGGCGGACATGGATAAACAAAATTCCCCCGACCCTATCGTTGCAGATCATTATTAAGGTAGTCGACCCTTAATAGTTCCGCATCGTTAACAGTGTTAACCAAGGTTTCCTAATGATTTCATTCACTACCTTTACAGCAGACATTGTGAGGATTAAAAGAAAATACTAACACAATTTTCATGAAATTTTTGTCACAAGAAGTGAAAAAGAATCATGCTCTCCCATGTTTATGAAGACTATTTTGCCATCTACCATGTAGTCGCTATACCTAACACTACTGAAAACCTTAAAACCGTTCTTCTCAAAAACCCGCCTCGAATATACAGAACTGCAGTGAACCTTTGCATACAGCGGACTTATATAAAGTTTTCTGTAAACATTAAGGCAAAAGTCTATTAGTTGGGAAGCTAAACCACTTTGTCTATATTCTTTTTCAACGGCTAAGTGAAGGAATCTGACCGTTGTATCGATCCCAAACATTTTGTAAATATCAATTTTTTCTACGACATTATCTTTGATTGCTATTGTATTCTTTAAGGCATTATCTTTGATATGATTTAACGATCGCTTGACTTCTTTCGTTTCCACGTCGATGACCTGAATAGCGATAATGGCATTAGTAAATGGTTTCAACAACAGGACAGTCATGCCATATTCACAAGTAAATGGTTTGAGATACCATAACCGTTTAAGATCCTCTGTAAAAGTCTGTCCACCCGCCCTACAACAAGGCTCATCCGTTATATACTGACTGTTTAGGAATTCCATGGCATCTGAGAAGCGGTCCGGGGTCAACAAAACTAAATGTCCGGGTAGCATAGATTCATTCTTGGTTTCCTCGAAGGCCTATAAAAAAGTATACGATGATGATGAACAATTTTAAATAAAGACCATTAAGAAATCAATCAAGAGCTGTCGGGTGACAACAAAGCTCGACTTGCAAATCAATGTCGACTTTAGAAAATTCCAATCGATTAAATTTCAGAGTAATGACTCTTTGTCCATCTAGAGGCTAATTCTATGGTCGCAGAAGCATGTACAAAGTTTCCAAACAATAGCTGCAGTGGAAACAGAGATAGAACATACATGTATAAACTACAGAAGCACATAAAACTTATCTGAGAATTTCAAAGTCCGAAAAGGATTACAATTCTACTAAATTCAATATCAGAGTAAAGAATCTTTGTTCAGAGACTGATATGATTGTCAGAGAAGCGCGTTCAAAGTATCCAAACAATAGCTTAACAAGAAACAGAGATATATCAGATATACATCAGTTGCACATAAAGACTTAACCGATATTTTTAAGTGCGAAGAGTGTAAAAATCACTTTAATTCAATATCAGAGTAATGAATCTTCGTCTAGAGGCTAATACTATGGTCACAAAAGCATTTACAAATTTACCAAACGATAGCTTTACTAGAAACGGGGATTTGAAACAGTTAGGCCAACACGTAAAAAAAAAAAAAAAAAAAAAACCTTAACCAAAGCATTGTGCCGACACCGACGTCCGGTTGACCGGAATAGCCCCTTTCCCACCTTCTTATGTCAATTTTACGTTTGTAGAGCCTACCTGTTTGATTCCTACACGAATCTTTGCCATTATACGGGACTCTGTTTCGTAGCTCATCTCTGAAATGAGGACATACATTGAACCTTCTCTATTCCTTAAAAGGTATTGTTTGGAAAATACTTAAAAAATATAAAACCACGTTAATCTTAAGCGTGTTTATCCATTTTTATAACCTAATTTACGAATAATGGTTAGAAATTGAGTTTGAGTAAACATTTCTCTTATCTAACCACCCAGCCCTGCGTTAAGGGTGACACAACTGTGCAAACTATTTTCGAATTATACCCCGCTATGTACTTGCATTTGCGTGCAAAGCGGGGTATAATTTGAAAACAGTATACCCTATTTTGTCATCTTGAACGCAGACAAGATGCGCAGGTGAGGGTTATTAAGGTACCTGTACATATTTTGCATCATGGTAGATTCCTTATGATTAAATCATTGTCATTCTACTTAACCGTATGAGATGACAATCAACGGTAGATATTCACTTCAATAATGCCAGTCTTTTCGAATCAAACAGCAAACAAAGAATCAAATAACAAATAAAACAGATAAACAAGCAAACAACTTTTTGGTTTAATCCTCAAATATGACCAAAAGGTGAACAGATTCAAGAGTTTGCATAAACGGGTTTAAAACAAGAGTTGCAGATACCTAGATACAGTTAGTTACATCGTAAAATTAACATTTACTTCGATCAAAACCATTCTTAATCACTCGATCAGCGCTACTTTCATTCTTTCAAAACACTCAATCAAACCATTCAAAAACGCCCCGAAATTGTTCAAAAACCCATCACACTCAATCAATTCTATTCCAAAATAATTCCAAGTCATTCATCTTGTCAATTTCACAATGTTCATTACTGTAAGATAGGGGTTAAATCGTTCTTAAGATTTCATTTCTTTTTGGTATTCATTTAAATCGGCCCTGTAAGACATTTCAATCGAGTACCCAAAACAAATAGTTTGTCACATTATTGATGAAGTACCAAAATCGCAAACGACGAATTTGCTCTACCAAAATTTGAGTAGTATATATGCCAATTTCACACTCGTACTCAACACAAGAAAGGCGAAGTTCGAAGTTTTATCCTGTGAAAGAATCAATAACAAACCTGAAGATGTCGGTATGTTGTTGTTGTTGTTTTTGTAAGTTTGTTTGTTTCTGTTTTGATTTTTATATTACTTCTATTGATCATCTATCGAATTTGTTCTTCTTCATACGTTTTGGGTTGATTCCTTTTTCAGATTTCAATCACAAAACGAGTTAACATTTCATCATATTATATAGAATTACCGACGTAACGGACATTTTAGTACTTTTTCTCTCCAGAAAGCAATACCTTCAGAGAGATAGAACGAACAAAAATAATCTCCAAAACAACACATTGAAATATGGATAGAAACATGAATGGCTTGACATACCTTTTATTAAGATTTCCAGTCCGCCTGCCTTTCACTGTACAATTCATCAGGTAAGAAGTCATTGACCTTGTGTACAATTATGTCGACCCTCTTTAATGGACGCTAGGTATACTGTTCAAAATTGTTTGAGGATAGAAAATAAATCAAGTCCACTATAAGAGAGTTATAGCTAAAATGCAATTTTATTGGAAAATTTGTTTGCTCGTATTGGGGTTTTAACGCCACTTTCAACATTATTGCAGTTGTATCGTGACGACTGATTCACTTATTCATGGTTTCCTTTCGTTTCTCACAACTATAACATTTCATCCGAGTCAACAGCTGCTAATCCCACTTGGGCGTACTACTAATCATACGCACATTGGTGGAAGACAAAATGCTCCTGTCACATTGACTTAAGTCATATCGAAATTCGGTGCAAGACCGTAGTAAGTGTATATACATTGTATATACACTTACTACGGTCTTGCGACGAACCCACAATATGTCGGATGAAAGTTTTACTAGCCAGGATTCGAACCCCGGACCTCTGACAGCCAAAGGCGTTACCGCTGAACTAGCCGGGCTCGGATTGATTGACCGAAGCGAAGCGATGTGCCAATTGTATGTCGATGAGGTTTGTAAGAAAGAATATTGTTCGAGCGACAACCTCTTTAAGTGACCATTTTATATGATCAATTCCCTTTGTAGCTCACATCATAGGACTAAAAGTAATTTCTCCTTCAAAAGTCTTTTCTTGTTTGTGACTCGTCACGCGAATAGGGACCTTATAGTAATTCTGTATAACATTAATTTGAAAAAGAGATTGGGACCAGCATCGGTCAACCAGATGTCGCATTTGTAAAATTCTTATACAGAAAGGTAAAATAATCATTCTAGATACAGAACATCAGCAAAGTGCAAGAAGTTCCGACCCTAGTCAGCCTGCGTAGTCTGACTGGGGTCGAGACTTTACGCACTTCCCAGATTGTCCCTTTTCGCGTGACGGATCACATTTGTGAAATTAAAGACGAACGTTATACCATTTATTATAATTTTCAGCGAGATTTTTTTGTATGCGATACCTTTAGTGGTCGCTTGATACATATTTCAAACAAACGTGTTGAAATTCAGGTAATATAGATGTATAAGTTTAATTTAAGTGAGTGTTAAAATGTGAATCTTCTCTATTCAAGATAAGGGGTAATTGACCTTTGATCACCCATTTAACCTTTTACGCCTGTAATATATTTAATGGTTTTTGTTTGTTTTTTAGGGGGTTTAACGCCGCTTTAAACATTTTTGCATTTATATCGACGCGAATGATGCATCAACCAATAGTTTCCTTTCGTTTCTCACACCGGAACAGCCATCAGCTGCCAGTCCCTCTTGGGCGTACTACTTATCATGCCCCCTTTGGACTCGTGCCATACTAGACACTTCAAGTTGCCAAATGTGGGATCAAAGTTGGCCTGGGTTCCAACTCACGACTCAAGTATTGACAACCAAATACGTTATCGCTGAGCAAGCAGCGTTCGGCGTAATATTATGCTAGACACATTAAAACCATAAGAATTACATTTTAATTTTAATCAAATAAATAGTAATAAATAATAAATATTCTGGATTTATAAAGAGGCTGGAATGTGCGTGATGTATGAACGTGTGAATCTTTAAAGAGGTTCAAAACAAGGTTTAGATGTGTCGTCTGCTTTCCTCAAGTTTAGTGAACACGATCCCTCTATTGGTACATGGATACATCCGGGTAAACTGAACACGCCAGCACCAGCACCGTATCTGGAATAAAATTGAGGTTAACCGTTATCTTGAATAATTTTACTCAACATAAAATAAGTAAATAAAATAAAATAAATTAATAAATAATTGAATAATAAATCCTAAATGAATATCTGAAACTTTTAGCAAAAAAACTTAGAATTTCAATATCTTTTCAAAATGGCCTTTTCCTAGAAATTCAAAACTTAACTGTTTATATATTTTAGTAAACATAGGTACAGATAAGAGGGTTTGAAGCCAGACCAAAATCTTTATTTCTCAACAACAAAACCCTATTTTGTGGGTACTCATTTGAATCGTCTTGAAGAGACGATTCAAATGAGTATCAACACCATATGTTTTGCGATACTGTCATTGAAACATCATGATCTAAATTCCGAAATATTCCATCTACCTGTAGCTCTGGTAAAGGTAATTTTTGCAGAAACCCTGACTGTTTTAATATCAAATATCAACTCTGGCTCTTGATATGTATGCTGATATTTTATATCGGTTCTTTAATCTTCATTAATCTTAGATGATATACCCATCTGATATATACCTTTTGATAAGTTCTGTCTTGTATGTTTATTGTATCTATGCTCTTGGTGACAATCCTATAACTGGATTTTTTAAAAACCAATAAAGATTTTTTTTTAGTTTTTTTATTAAGGTAACTCGCAGAGTGGGGGGGGGGGGGGTATAAAACAAAAAGATAAATTGAACTTACTAATCGAATTTGGTGTTATCCAAACAAAAAAAACCTCTTTTTTTCAAATCAAAAGTTTTGAACGATGCTTTACATGGTACGCCATTATTGTTTATGTATAAAATATGAAATTGATAGAACCATGGATAATTTCTTTCAAAGTTATATTTTTTCTAATGAAGTTTTAAATTATCGGTATCAATATTTTTATTACAAGCGTTATAATTATTGTTATTGTTCGTCGATTTGCCAGGAATATTATTTTTCGAAGAGATGTGCTCACCGTTTAGACTCTCAAAATTTCGAATGTTAAGGATAGTCGTGGAAAGCAAATAGCACAACAGCTCTTATTTTGAATCGACTCTTGGTTTATAGTTTAAAGTTTGAACCCATGGTTTTAGGCCACATCGAATCGTTGAGAGTTATTTTTAGACAAAACCAAGATATCTAAAATATATCATGAGTGTAGCGTGTTATCTCGATGGTATAAAAAGGAAAAAAAATAAGAAAAAAAAAAACAATTAACAAAAATCAAATCGAATACAAAAACTCATATCATACCAATCGCCTTGGCAATAGAGAGGTGAATCTAAGGCCAGTGGAACTTAAATTACAACAGCGATTCCTTCTATAATTATTAATATATTGTCTTACTAAAATTGCCTACTAAACACCAAGGGCCCGTTTTACTAAACAACTTACGATCATTTTTTGCCTAAGTCAAAAATTAAAGTTGCGTCTACAATAGTAACTTAACATGGAATTCTGTCATGCATTATCTCATTGTAATCGTCGCCTTCAGACGATTCCAATGATATGTTGTAAGACAGAATTTAATAATGAATAAAAACATCAGGTCCGATTTGTGATTTTGACTTACGGTTAATTTTTTCGTAAGAACTTTAGTGAAACGGGCCCCAAATCCCCCGACTTACTTGCAGCAGTCTAGAGTGTTTCCTCTACAACTACATTCATCACATAGCGGTGCGGGAGACTGGAATTTGGAACCATTCCTCATCTTAAACCCATGATAATCACAATAAACTTCGGGATCTGCAGCGGTGAAAAATCAGTTATTCAATTTAAAGATAAAGAAAGTATTTAATTTATTTCATGGAGGTATAAAACGAAAAACTCAGAATACGCAAAGTGGATTCATACATGAGTGTGATTATGATTTTTTGGCACAGTAGTGCGTCTTAAAACATCAATGTTATCCGGTCGAGGTTGGGAGTATTAATCATGAGGCTTCATAGTGTCTTGATTATTTTTTTTACAGCCGAGACCAGTTTATATTGGTATCTTAACGCTCAGACACCATTGGAAACCTAGACTCGAATAAGCAAAAGAAACAAAAACTTATTGCCTCCCTTTGATAAAGGGAGGTCCCTTTCGATACTTTCATATTGAGGTTCGTGCACTTTGGTATATTCTAACTTTATTGTTATTTTGTTTTGGAATCAAAATTGTAATGAAATGAACATTTTTTTACTGAGGTTGAAATCAATTGGTTATAAAATTGAAAACTCTCTTGAAAGTTGTGTAATATACATTCCGTGTACCTGTTCTGACTAGGTGCTTGGAGGTAATAAAAAAATGAAACTTGTTAGCTAATGCCACAGAAGCTTTTAAAATGGCGAACGTATATTTCTTTCATAACGTACGTTTTGAAAAATCCGGATATTTTGTTGGAAAGAGCAAAGACTTTTGTTACAAGCAATGTTTCTTTTTCTATTAATATTATAACCTGACTTTACTCTGCCATGACATTACCTTTCAACTGTCTTTTGTCATTTGAATAAATTTTCTTGAAGATTTGTACAAATGACACTTAGATATGAAGTATTTCATGGACGCTTCAGGTTTGTTGCCTGAAATGTATCAACTTATGACTGATATACATGATGATTGGGATGATTATGAATATACGTATTTTTTCTTGCATGTATGCATTTTCCTTTGTAAAAGTATGGAAGAAAAAGCTCCCTTCCTTCTCTGTAATCATTGCAGGTGTATATATCGAAATTTTATTTTGTCTTGTAATGACAGAAAGCCCCTAAAGGAAAAGGGTCTTCATCTAACTCACCCACCCCCCTTAATTGCCTCCTGTGTTCCTGGTTTATCAGTAATTGAAACTTAAATAGCAGTTACATAAATATCAATGAGGTACATGTTTTGTATAACAGCAAATATCATTAAATTCTTGTCCTATGAATATTCATTTCCAGAATACAAAAATAGGTAAGCGCCCGAATATGGAGGGTAAGTGGTTTTATGAAAAGCAAAGTGGCCAAAATTGCCTAGATACACCTATTTTATTTTACCTTTTCTCATTTTTCTAAAGTTAAACTAATTTTCTATCATACTACAGTGGTCTCGCGATAGCTCGAACACACACGGGACCGACCGATTTGCTCGAGTCATCGCATGATTCGAGTAAATGCCAGTAAGCGAATTTGTCCTAGATGGAGACTTCTTTTTAAACCTACATTTGCAAAGTTTGCCTTCAAAACATGCAGTACGTATGTTAAAATACGAAATATATTGCTCGGGCGGTTTAATTTGATCAAATCGCAACGGTTGAAAAGAGAAAGATCCACAAAAGTCGATGAAGGCGTCGGCGTAAAGTGGTGTCTGTTCTCAGATCAAAGGCCATTCAAACGACAAAAGGTTAGATTTGGAGATTTTAATGAAAGGCACTATGACAGGCATATCATTTCTTCCTTATAATACTTTCGCAGCTGTCGTTGCTGAATGACAAAATTTTAGATGTTATGTCAGTCAGAAGATAGGCGAGGTTGCAAGCAATTCCTTCTTTTTCCTTAGAACTAATTTCCTCGGTACCTCAAATAATTAAATTGTAAGGGTGCTTCCTTAAATGGCATCTATAAATAAAAAAAGAAGTTTGCAAACTTTTTATGATTTTTTCTGGAATGTTTCAAAACCTTTTTTTTCAGCAGATAACAAAATTGAAGGTGAAGCGGGATCCAAGACAATTTAAAATAGACGCATTTTACATTAACCACGTTTTTATGCCGAACACTGTCGATTGACGACCGAAACATTGAAACTACAGCTGAAAAAAAATGTAGTTAATGATGTTTCGGATAGCAATCATCAATATTTTCGTTATAAAGATGAATAATTTGCGGAATTACTAACGAGGATGATTTTCCAAAGACTTTCAACAAAATAATGAGTATTTACTCGACAAAATTGCTCATTTTTTTATGATTGTTTCAAAGTCTCTTCATTGTTTTTTGATCATTACATTCTCTCATTTACACCCCTAAATTGAATAAGTGTGGCATACAAAAAGGTGTGAAAATAAGTCGTCTGACTCGTCGAGACCCTGTGAAAAAAGCCTTAGGGTATTCTTTACGATTGGACGAAATAACAAATACGCACTGTAAGTTAATTTTGATGCAAAACAATAGATGTCAGAAAGGTGCGAACCCCTTTGCTCGAGGGAATGCAGTAAAATTTGACAACGGGACTGAGATTGCTGCTCGAGCGATCGAGCAATCGCGCGTTCGAGTAAGTGCAGTAATAACCAACTAGAAAATAGAGAAAGACGTGTCGGGACCAGAAGGCCAACTCGAGCTTTCGCATGAATTCGAGTTTTCGCCCTCTCGAGATAATGCGAGACCACTGTATTTCAATTATATTTAATGTAAGTGGATGCTTTATATTGACTTTAATAAAAGAAATTAGATTTCGGTGAATAAAAGAGTAATTTTTCGAGAATATTTTTTACTGCTCTTTCGTCTTGTAAATGTTACTAATCAAATGTTTTACAATTCCTTGTATTCAATGAATCGCGTATACCAACTCACTAACATTGAAGGTCATTATTTAGCTTCTTATCGTCCGTTCCTTGGCATTTTGGCAAGTTAAGGTGGTATTTTAAATATTTCCCGATTTCCTCCAAAAAATGCATGGGAAGCATGATTTTTTGGTCAAATTATCGCACAGGTACACCCTACGAAATATATTTATTTGATAAAGATTAGAACAAGTGCCTTATTTTGTCGGGCTACCTAAAGACACCTAACGTATCTTTCATTATTTCATGATATCATTTTCAGTCATTAAATTTGATGGAACATTTCAAATCAAATAAATTAAGGCGAATTTTCTTGTTAAGATCATGAATATGCAAATTGTTTATAAACTGTCTAGTATCATTTCATGTAATCAGGCATGTGATATCAGGTCAATCAGGCTTTATTGCATGATAAAAAAAATATGGCGAAAACAGTTTGTGAGAATATCTCCAGCATTTGATAAATCGGAGATTTCAAACAAGATTCTTAGAAATAAAACTTAATAGTTTAAATGAATATACTTCTACATATTACAACAAACATCATGAAATTATTGGTGTAGAGTAGTTGAATGAGAACTTACAATTTGTCAAATAAAATTTGTACATAGAAAAAATGAGAGAGGGAAAAAAAGAAAAAAAATATATTTACCTTGCGGGTCGGGTGGTGTCACTGAAAACATACAGGATGAGAAAACTCCGTGTAAACAAGCTATCACAATAAACACTGTAAATAATGGTTGAACCATGATCGCTAACTGCGCGTCACTAGACTGTGAAGTGAGAGTATTTGGACATTTTAGTCGTTACGGTGTTTATATATACACACCTGCTCATTTCTACGTCATTTTGCTACAGGCCTGGATTAATTAATCTTACTGTTTACTCTCAACATATGACGCTGCCCTGCGTTCAGGATGTAAAAACGTTTCGCGAGCGCTTTGGGATGGTACCCCGCTTTGCACGTGAACATCATCTCAAAGCGCCCGCGAAACTCTTTTACATCCTGAACACAGAGCTGGTTGAAATTATTACGCATAGTTTCGACTCGACCAAAGTTCTGTAAAGATGACCGATTCTTGATCTTTTATATTTACTCCATATAATGCATTTAAAAGACGTTTCATTCTCTAAGGATCTTGATATAAATTGGTTTTCCTAACTTGAAATTTCATAAATCATTGAAGAAATATCTTCATTGAGTCAGCTTGAAGCTCATTAAAATGGTCCCAAGCCGGTCGACTCTCAAAAATATACAGTTAAGAGCATCATGAAATTGACCGTCTTCCGATCAAAACCTTTCCAAATCGCACAATCAGCGCTTCATTTATTCCATATACTCACTCAAACCATTCAAAAAAGCTCCAAACTGACTGAAATGACAAGTTAAAAAACGGCATTCAAAATAAAAATCGGTAGAAAAATCAACGATTGTACTGAAATATTTCGATTTCGTAAGAGTATTTTGCATTCATGAAGTTATAGAAAGCCATTCAAAGCAGGTTTATTTAAAGGGGGTTAATAAATATCGCTAATCTGGTTCATCTTGAACAAAATTAGCGATATTTGACTAACTCCCTTTAATTTCACTCAAAACTCGCTCCACACACGCAACCAATTTCATTCCAAAAGTTCAAAACCATTCATCTTGTCATTTACACGATGTACTTAACTGTATCTGAGCGAATTTGATAAAGACGGTATCGTTTATTTGAATTTCAGATTTAAAAATTGAAACTATTCATACCCAAGTCTTGTGTTGTTTGTATTCATTTGAAAAATTTCATTCCTTGTTAAAAATATATATGTTCGGCGCAAAGTAAGAATCGGTACAATTCCGGAATTGCCTTGCGCAAAGTAGGAATTCCTATTGTGTCCGCCAATACTAGAATTGCACCGGACAATTCTAGAATCGCGCAAGGTGATTTTATCGTTTTCCTTGCGCAAAGTGGGAATAGTATTGGACAAAGTAAGAATTAAAGAGAAAAACGTTAAAATGTTGCCTAAAATAATTACTCGTACGATTTGATATGTGAAATAAGTATGATATTTCCTTTTTATGCAATAAAGAATGCTTGAAAACAGATATTACGAGAAGTCAGTCACGCCTTTTTCACTTGGTCTTATACGTTTCTTTTGACTAGTTTTAGCTCATTTAAAATTAAGATTGACCTAAATCGTCGTAACATTGCTCTTAGCAAAATAGCTATGTCTTCTAGTATACAGAAAAAGTTGAATGTTTTCAAATTGATATAGTCTATATAAAAACTCATTAGATATATTAAACAACAGCAACAACAACATAATATACACGGATAGATATAAACTAATTCAAAAATACTTAAAATGCAAAGAAATCTTATTTTACGACGAAACAATTAGTAATATTCTTACCTTGTCCAGATTCCTACTTTGCGCACGGACAATTCTGGAATCGTACTGCGCAAAGTAAGAATTCTTACAATGCCCGACAGAGTAAGAATTCCTACCTTGCGAAGGACAATTCCGAAATTGTACCGATTCCTACTTTGCGCAGAACACATATATATGTACATAGTTAATCGAGACGATTTGGGGACATATAACGAAATATATATGTCCCCAAAATCGTCTCGATTTCAATCACTATGTACAACATAGGGTTTGGTCGATAAAACGCATTTTCCGAATGTCATACTCCTCTTATTCCGAACCGGGCGTTTTATCTACATGTATTTAGATCTTTTGCTGAGCCAATCCAAATCACTTAGTAAGGCCATAATAGGCCTACATGTAATAGGCAGTTCCTTTGCTATCCAGATCTAATCCTACACATTGAGAGAGAGGTATTGGAATCTAACCATTGCTTCCAACTTTTACAGCTGGGTGGACTAGAGCCCTTTCTGTAAAGTGTCCTGCCCATATACACTACCCGCTTCCGATGGGACTAGAACCCGCAACCACCAGGCTACGAGTCGAGTCGGCCAACGAGCCAATCAACAGAATGACAGCAGCGATCCGTTAATTGTTCGAAGTGCGACCTGAACTAACCCTGCGTTTAGGATGGTAAAACGGTGCAAACTTTTTGCAAAATAAACTCCGCTTTGTACGTGCTCTTGCGTGCAAAACGGAGTCAAATTGGCAAACAGTTTGCAACGTTTTGTTATTCTGAACGCAGGGCTGGTCAATATCTGGTGAAATAATTCCACATAACCATCAAAGTTAAACAATGACATCCTGACAGAAATGGTGACGCAATAGGTTCATGACATCTTCAGGTGCACATTACACGTTTTTTAAAAGCATTGCCACTAAACGTCATTCATTATACAGTTAGTTTCATCGTGAAATTGACATTCAACTCAATCCAAACCATTCTAAATCGCTGACTCAGCGCTCCGATAATTCATTCCAAACACTCACTCAAACCATTCAAAAACCCTCAAACCCAATGAAAATATAGAATCAACAACGTCATTCAAATTAAATTTTGATATCGAAAAATCGCGATTTCACTGAAATAATTCAAATTGTTAGCATCTCATAATTTTTTGTAGAAATAGGAACCTTTATATAGAACTTTTATGCATTTTTATCAAAGGGAGGTAATCAATATTGCTAATTTTGTTCATCCTGAACAAAATTTGCGATGATGGATTACCTCCCATTAAATTCACTCAAAACTCGCTCCTCGTACTCATTCAGTTCAATTCCTTAATCATTCCAAAATCATTCACCTTGTCAATTCCACGATGTTGTTAACTGTAGGTCAATCAAGAATGTGGAAAATGCTGTCTTGAAGGAGAAAATACCACGTTGATGTTGTCCAGACATACGCTTGTACGTGTACATGATATGGTCGAATTTTAAAAAAAAATCAATTTCACGAGAATTTATGAGATGATAAATACTTTCTTGGCGTTTTGTTGCTCTCTGTTGGTGTAATCTAGGCTTAACTTCGCAGAAATCTCATTTGTAAAGTTGTTGAACCTTTGAAAGTAAAATAATTGTCAACAACGTTGATTAATGAGTCGTTATTTAACTTGAGGGTGTTTTAATGAATGACGTACTCGAACAAAGCGTCATAACAGCTGTTTACACGTAACACGTTGGATTTCGCCTTTCTGTAAAATGGAGACTTTTGGACATACGAAGCAAATTTTAAAAGTAATGCTGTACACAATTTGAAATAATGAATTTGAAAATATAATTTCAGAAATACAAATATTCTGTTTGACTTCTGTATGAATCATCATTTCATCAATCAGCCTACATTAAAACACACGTGTATAAATATTATACGTACTTAGTGTTTTGTATGAGACAAACTATCTAACGAGGTTGGGAGAATTAACCATTGTCGAGGCTCTGCCGAGACAATTATCAATTTTCTCAACCGAGTTAGATATTTTTTCATACAATGCACTAGGTATGTATTATATTTATCTTACAATCTCTATTTAACTAGCTTTCGTGATGTTTCTAACAGAAGTGCAAGTTTCTAAAAATAACCGCATTATATCACTGTTCTAAAAATAGCTATGTGATGTCAAAAAAGATATTATACGGGATGTAATCACACGGATATTTGTATAGTTATAAGATAAAAATGCATCTTGGTTAAAATTGCGTTTCTGTTAAATACCACCCTAAAGACATGTTTCCATGCGAGCTTTCTAAGTTTTAGATATGTGACTCGTCACGCGAAAAGGGACCATCTGGGTAGTGCGTAAAGTGTCGACTCTAGTCAGACTAAACGGACTGCGCAGACAAACTAGGGTCGAAACTTTTCACTTATTGACCATTTGCTGAATCTAGAATTGTCATTCTACAATCCTGTATAAGAATTGTTGACATGCGACCACTGGTTGACCGCTTTCGGAACAAATTTCTTTTACAAAATTTTGCTTTACGTAGTTCCATCGAGGTCTTATTTTCAAATTGCGCCAATTAGGTATCGACGGTCCGCTTCTCACTTGGTTCACCAATTATTTATCTTTCCGAAACCAGTCCGTTATCATAAAAACTGCCAAATCGAGGTCATTATCACTTAACGCCGGAGTTCCACAAGGCTCTGTATTAGGACCATTACTCTTTTTAGTGTATGTAAATGACATTTCTGACAATTTACTCAGTATATCTAGATTATTTGCTGATGATACATCACTAGCTTGCTCTGCAACGCTCATCCCTGATATCGAAGGTATTCTTAATCATGATCTACAAATGATTGCCTCCTGGGCTAAAAGATGGCTTGTTACATCCAACGCTTCGAAAACCGTTGCCATGCTTTTTACTAACAAAAACGTTCAACCCCCTAACCTCACGCTTCATGATTTACCAATTCAGTTCGTAGATAATCACAAGCACCTAGGACTTACTTTTAGCAGTAATGCGAAATGGACTGATCATATAAATAATATATCCAAGTCTGCATCGAAACTTCTTGGCATAATGAGAAATTTGAAATTTAAAGTTAAGAGAGAATCATTGCAACAAATTTACGTATCATTTTTAAGACCATTGCTCGAATACGCTTCTATAGTTTGGGACAATTGCACTGTTTGTGAAAAGGAAACCATAGAAAGAATACAAAACGAGGCTGCAAGATTGGTTACAGGTATCACCAGGTCTGCATCACTTGATAATCTCTATAAAGAAATTGGCTGGATTTCCCTTGAAAACAGGCGTAAATATCAAAAACTCATTTGTATTTACAAAATTGTAAATGGCCTTACTCCTAATTACCTACAAGATATTTTCCCGCAGAATGTAAATGTTAGAACCACCTATCCTTTAAGAAATTCTCAAAATATTGATTTAGTTAGATGTCGCACTGAACTGTTTGCAAATTCTTTTATTCCATCCGCTGTAAGCCTTTGGAATGGTTTGCCTGAAGATATCAGATCGATACAATCTTTATCGCTATTTAAAGCACAAATTCTAAGACGCTTTGCTGTCCCATCTGTACCCGAGCATTACCTCATTGGACCACGAAAACTATCTGTTCTACATACTAGACTTAGAAATAATTGTAGCAATTTGAATGCTGATCTGTTTTCAAACCATATAAATACAACTTCAATATGCAGCTGCGGATATCTAGTCGAAAACTCAGAGCATTTCCTATTTCGATGTCCCAATTTTAATCAACAACGTATTCAAATGTTTCGAGAATTACGTCGATTCCATCCCCTGTCAGTAGAGCTTCTCTTATTTGGATCGGATAATCTTGAGTTTCATGAAAATTGTACTATTTTTAATGCCGTTCAGAATTTCATTAAAGAATCAAAAAGATTCGATTAATGATGATTTTTGCAGCATGTATAGATTTAAAACGGAACCAGCGCTCAATTCCCGACTGACACAGACTCCCCAACACCAATCTCAATCATATTCCTTCTTGCCCCGTTTTTTTTTTTTTTTCATATATATTTATCTTTTTTTATTCATTCTTTTTTTGTTTACTTCAAAATTTATCATCTTTTCCCTATATAATATTTCTTGAATTATTTCATTCACATGAATTTCGTCTCTGTAATTTCTCTTTTTTTTTGTATTTGTTCTAGTAAATAATAATTAATTATATTGCCATGAATATGATGTCTCTATAATCGGTAAATAACTGTCTTCTGTTATCCCTGATGTTTGAATTCGTTAAGAATAACTTTGTTTCTTTAACATTTGGAGACTGGTATTATGCATGTTCCTCTTGGGACTGGCCAACTACTAAGTTGTGAGAACTTGTGGCCAAACCCATTTGCTCATTTTGTATGTATTTATGTAAAATGTATATTATGTAAATGTTTTAAAAATGGCAAAAAATATGTTTAAACTAAACGTAGTTCCGAGATGGTCCCTTTTCGCGTGACAGGTCACATATCTAAACACAGACACTTCAATACTTTTCACCATTATGCAGGGAACTATGTTTTGGGCTTTCGCTTGCACTTAGTTATCTTGAACAGGGTTCACAGAGGAGATTTCCGCATGGAAATCAATATTAATTCGTTGAATAATCTATTTCGTTTGGTCTGTATTTAGGAAATGTTTGGGTTATCTCCACAACGATAGAAAATATCATAATCTGGTAAAAGGGTATTGTACAAAGACAGAATGCACTCAGATCTAATTTCGATTAAATATTTTAATATGCAGTCTCTTGCCTTGCTTGGAAAACGATGCCTTCTTTAATGCTTTTCGGTGGTTTATCGAGAAATAACGGTAGATAATAAATTGATAACCTCAATACCTAACCAGTGTAATAATCGATAAAAGAAATCTATAATCGTTTGGTTTGCGATTTAATAACGATTTAATATTCATTGCGTGAACAACAAAGCTAATTTTTCACTGGTAATTTTATACTGAAGCAAACAATGATCCTCTATATCTTTGCCAGGGCACATGTCGATTTTTTCCTCCTTTGGGGGCATGCCCTGTTCACTTATGCTTACCGTCACGTTACTGTAGCTGGACCGGAAACCCCATAATATGCTGTTCTGCAAGTTTTTATGCGATTCAAAGTCATATGATGTATTTGTGGACATCATTGATTAAATGGAGTTTAACGCCGCTTTCAACATTACTTCAGTTATATCGCGGCGGCTGGAGCACCTAACAATGGTTTCCTGGTATTTCTCTCACCAGTACAACCACCACATTCTTTCCTAGCCTCCAGCTACTATCTCACATAGGTCTACGTTTATCAACCCATTGGTGAGAGACAAATAGTCGGAAAGAATGAGTGCCGCCGTCGGGGATCGAACCCGGGACCTCTAGATTGACAGTCCGACGCGCTACCAACTGCGTTCTGACGGCGGCTATGTATTTGTGGACATCAAATCGAAATTTGTAAATTACCCAATGGCCCGTCTCAACTTTTAAGATTTACGAATCGTAAAGAAGTCAGTCTTAAAGACACAGATATACACGTAAACTGAACTCCGATGGTAAATAAAAGAGTACACATGCCATTTAAACAAGATAACCGTGATGATCCTGAGTGTCCTATGAACAAAGTTTGCAGACATACACTTCCTAGGAGAAAATATATACCCAATATCGATGCCTCATTCGGAACACCACTAGGCCAATCTCACGATCAACCTCGGATGTACATAGACGGACTATTTTTAAAAAGTACGGGAAAACCTTTGAAGATCTGGATGACGTCAGTTAAAATGACATTAGCCCTCGAAACTGTGAGTGAAAACATTCGACGTCACCAACGCTACTCTTTTAAGTCACTGACGTGAAACCATCGTATCTTGATATAAATATCATTAGATTCTTAAATGACGGCTGAAAAAATCTTAATTTTTGAGAATGATCCGTCATTCTCAAAAATTAAGATTTTCAGTCGTTATTTACTGTAAAAGATAGAAATCTGCAGTGCTAGTTTTTCTTACACTGTTTCCGCCTAACAAAATGCACGATTTTGTTACATACCCATCCGCCTTACATACATCCGAGGTCTGTTGCAGTTTACGGAAATGGCCGAGGGACGTTCCGAATGATCAATGCCCTAGGCTGTTATCAGAGAAAATCATTGTTGAAAGATTTCTTACGTTGTTTCTATGTAAGATAGGGTACACATTGGTTTAGAACACATTTATGAAACCAGAAGCTTATGGAAAGACTTCATTTCAGTCTAATTTAAAAAACATTCCAAAATTCTGTGCTGCCTGTCTTCTTGTACGAGAAGGAGACAATTCTAAAAGGTTTCTTTCTTCATTTGTATGTCAAAAGGGATAGACCCGGGATGAGCCTTAATTTGATTCAATCGGCATAATATGACAAAACAAGGTAGAAGTCCACTAGATGATATATTATCAAATCTGAAAGCTGTTTGCCTTCTGGATTTTGTTCTTTGTTTCGATGTAAAATGGGATTCGCCCGAGCGGAGTCCAAATTTGACCACAGGTCCATAATATGAACAAATTTGGAAGATGCCCACTAGATGATGTTACATACTAAATATTAAAGTTATCATCCTTCTGGTTTGAGAGAATATATGTATCTTTAAAAAAATATTTTTCTCACCCCTTTAACTGCAGTAGAAACAAGAGTTAGAGGAAGTTTTAAATGATTTAACACCTTTAATAGATATTGACCTTAGGAATTTTCCTGATTTTCGAGATAGAACAACTGGTTTAGGAGTAGAAGATATT
This sequence comes from Fragum whitleyi, assembly GCA_948146395.1. NCBI lineage: Eukaryota > Metazoa > Mollusca > Bivalvia > Cardiida > Cardiidae > Fragum > Fragum whitleyi. The sequence continues at coordinate 6,253,587 of OX411556.1, forward strand.
TAAAGAAATTGTAGACGACAGACTTCGTGCTCAGGTAAGCTAAAAACAACAAGGGAGATTATTCCATAAAACGAAATCGGTACACAAACTATTTTTACTGATTCATGTTCGAATTAAGGTTTAAAGAAACACAGGGGCCCGTTTTGCTAAACATCTTACGATCATCTTCTGCGTAGGTCAAAAGTAAGAGTTGCTTCTACAGCAGTAACTAATATGGAATTCTGAAATGCATCATCTCATTGGAATCGTCTTCTAAAAACGATTCTAGTGAGATATTGCAAGGCAGAATCTAACAATGATTGAAATCACTAGGTACGATTTGTGATTTTGAATTACGATAAATTCTTTCGTCAGAAGTTTAGTTAAACGGGCCCCTGGCCTCTGTTCTTTTTAAATACATACTTACAGATGAAGGAGATACTTTATGGATACAAAATGGAAACATTTCCTCTGAGCTGATTAGCATATCGAGGGTATGAAATTGTCAAAGGGATTTTCAGCCAAACAATAAAGGTCAAGATTTTCTTTGAGGTTTAATAAAAAGATACACATCTTACATAAACCAACACAGCACAAGTCTTTATTACTTACAACTAAAGGGTTAGGAATGTCAAATAGCCGTCTTTTCATTGTGTCTGTAATTCAAATGGGCGAGAGCCTATTCTTTTATCTGTACAACAACCAGTCATTATAAGTGTTCTATCAAGAAATGAAGTATATTGAAATGTACACCACACTTAGCAAGTATGAAAAAGACAAGGAACAAGCCTAACAAATCGCCATGCAGACTAGCCAATTTCTTGTACAATCGTTTTGCAAACAATGGATCTTCATCATACGCGGAACACGACAGACAACTTCGTTTAGGGCAGATATCCCACTCCAGTGTGCGACATTGGTCGGTACCTGCTGAAGCACAAGGTTGACAAATAAACGTGCGGCATGCGCATGGGACGTCTATTTGAAACATACAGCAATCCTCACAGCAGTTTTCAAAGCAACCTCCCTCACACAGTGTACAAGGTCCCTTCTTCTGCTTACACGTGGTCATTCTTGTAGACGCTTTGACCATTCCAATAATCATATTGACCAGTGTGATTATCGAAATAGAAACCTGATACTTACAACTGTTATTTAACAGGAAAACAACTACGGCTTGTGGTATTTCTTCAAAAGCTAGTGTTAAGATGGTTTCGATCCAGCCATGAAGTATTTGAAATCCCTTTGAGTTATCATATTCTTTAATAGTTTCGCCTATAATGTCAATCACTTGAATTAGAGCCATGAGCGTGCCAAACCCGTTAAGTACGGCTAAAGCGGTCATAGCTCCCCTTGTTTCATTGACACATTCTACAGTGAGACCAGAGCTGTCGCCGAATAATTTGACATTGACTGGTATACCGTCTTCTAGTTGTATGTCGGTCTCTGGTGTTGTCCATTGTTCGTACTGCATCCAGTCTCCCGCAATATTGAACCCTATCAGAAGTACGTTTATCACCCTAAGTATGATCTTCGGCGTTAATGATGTTTCCTTTCCTGTGAATAGGACCGAACATTTTCCATCACGAAAAGGATAATCCTTTTTTTCAGTAAACAACAGAATCTTTCTTTTGGATTATCAACGCAGAAAGGATTTCATACAAAATCTATTGTTATTTCCTATGTCGCATGAAAAATGATGACTGTCCTGACTTGATGCCATTGATGGCTTATAAGTCTCCGAAAATACTAATACCATTGTCAGAAAGTGCATCCTTTTCCTCTTGACTTTTAAAACAAAAATCATAAGGATATCTAGATTAAAACACTATCTTAATGGATTTTATGTCCAAGTTTTGTCAATGTAAAATGAAATTATATAGCACCGAAAATTCCTTTGAAATGTAAATGGAATCGAACTTTATTGAATGAAGTTTGATCCTTTGTGCATTTTGCGTGATTAAACCTAATAAAATATATTATCATTGTATTTATGGACTTTTCTTCAGACTTGCATTGACCTCTCATATCGACAGTTAATTCTAATCTTACCTTTTATTTCGTCTCCATTTTGATGTCCAGGAGCATATCTTATCCCTATAAAACAAGAAAAATAAAGATTTTTCTGTTTAATGTTCTCTATCTGAGCTCGAATTCAGATATTTTGTGTTACGGAAATAGAGAACATGCATTTAGACAGATGATTCCTTAAATTTTGTTCCTTTTCCTCTTTCCACTAAAAAAAGATAAAGTGATTTTTTTTATAGGATTGCCTTTTGTCTTTCATCTTTGTTATTGTACCTTTTTATTGTCCGTTTGACTTCTATATGGACCAACATTTTGCCGAAAATCTCAGAATCGAATTAATGACACGTTTTTCGTTCTTGTCATATCAAATCGTCTATCTAATACCATGAAGAATTTTGTTTTTTTTAGAATTTTTGGAGGTGAAATAATGATTTTGTCCGTTCGTCTACATGTTAACTTTCTGCATTTCTTACCTACTCGTGTCTGTGATAAAGGGAATAGCGAATTGTCTATCCAAAACAAGCTCTGATTTGGCCGAGTCAAAAGTATAGGGTTTTTAGCAAGTCGTTTTAGTATGAAATCGAGTATTTTTGTAAAATCAATTTTGTCGATTTTTTTTACTTCATTAGTTTTTCAAATCGCTTACCAGTTGTTTATGGCAACCGTAGAGTCATAAATTTCCGTTTCTCATAAAACCAGCGAAATCTTTAGTTGTAAATGTTATTTTTGTATGTTTAAAAGTAATTTCAATTTGACGAAATAATTTGAGATAGCATTACCTGCTTCACTTCGGTCCATGGTTTGATCCATAGGGGCATGTGTAATTTGTTGTCCTACTGTAATATAGGAAAGGTGTAATACATTGGAATTGGAATTAACTAAGTGTTAACGAAATTTCGTTCGAAATAATGTCAAATTATTTCAATATTCTTAAATTGGTACGTAGAATAGGTCCTTGCCAACATGTTTTATTGAAATGAGTCTTCTTCAAAGAAATCTGTATCATAATATATCCTTTGACGGGAATAGATGAAGAACGATATTGAATTTCTAAAAAATGATAAAATATGTCTGTAATACATAATCATTTATTTAATCGGGGTCCAGCTCGGATTGAACAAACCAATGTATACCTTCTTCGTACATATTACTATGCCTTCCGTAGATTGAATAGTGCTGTAACATCGGATAACCTTAAATATAAACAATAATGTGATTCAAAATTCTAGCTTAAATACCATGTTTATTCATCTGTTTTGGCTCCCGCAAAAATAACCGACGCGAATTCACATTATATTCACAGTATACCAATGTCTAATCTTGAGCGACTCTAACTGAATCTGTTACATAATGTGAACCACGACCTAAGAATTGGGATTACAAAAACTTTGTTGACAATCATGTAAAAAAATCAGAATTGCCAAAGCTATAAAAGATATAAGCGAGAAAATAATTTTGTAGCTTATTTTGAAACATTGTGGGAAAGAAAGGAGATTGAGACACGTTTCTTTTTTTTCTTTTTTTTCGTGTTGTTTTCGTTGTTAAACATTCTCCTTTAAAGAACGAAAAGAACGAATGTAGAAACTGAGTTATTTTGGTAATGAGTCAGAAGTAGGGGTATTCTGCGTAATTAATGAACTGGCAGGGCGGGGCTTAACCGTGACGTAATTTGGCGAGTTCACTTTTCAATAGTTTAGGTTCTTTCAAATTTTAGTCGGTATTCATCGTTAAGGCGTGCAGATAACTGTATCCTAAAACCTTAAGAATTCACTTGCTTTGAGAGAGTGAACACGTTTCATCGTTTGGTTACCAATGCCTCGTAACTTCAGCTTGATTAAGCTGAAGTTACGAGGATTTGGTTACCAATCTACGGTTTAAGATCTAAAGTTATTTATGTCGACTCTCTTAAGAAGTAGTTATTTTGATAAAAGCTGATTTCCCTTAACCTTAAGTGCAACGACCCGTTACTTAAGCTCCGCCCTGCCAGGGCATTAATCATGGATAATAGTATATGTCAATTGTTGTTATGGAATACCTGTATGCTGACCCTGTCTGTAATCCATGGTGTTTGATCCTGGGTGAGAGTAACCTAGTTCATAGTAAAATATGATAATAAGTTTTCCAAAAAGTAGTGATTTTTATAAAACAATCTTCAATTTAATATATATTCGGCTACTACTTTCTTCAGAAATGACAGTATATTTCAACACTATATAACACCCATTTTCTTTACATCAACATTTTACCCAACATTTTTAGCCATTTTGCATGTTGATGTAACAGAAAATGAAGATTGCGTAGTAATGTAATATACTCTTATTTCTGAAAAGGGCGTTAGTCGAAAAATGATTTAAACAGCTAAATTGAAAAATTTTCCATCCGTTCTTTTTAACATGTCATCGATAGAAATGAAATTAACGCAGATTAAACTTACTGTCTACGATTATGCATGTGTAGATAATTTTTCTATCCAGACAAAATATTAAATGCAAGTAATAACTCAAATTCATGAACAAACACGGTTGTTTGTAACTCCCTACTCAAAAATTCGGGCACGCAATATTTCTTCTATAAACCAGTTCTCCGAGACGTCATTGATCATCTGGGCTAACCTTTGCTTTTCTGATTTAAGGCTGTCATAAAACATTCCCTTTTTAAGATTTTTTTTGAAATGCAACCTCCGTTTTTCAAACTACTGGTTAAAAGATAGTGAAACTGACAAGGTGAATGATGGATTTTGGAATGCTCTTGGAATGAAATTGAACGAGTGTGATAAGTGAGTTTTGATTGAAATAAAAAGAAGGCAATCCAATGCCGCTAATTTTGTTCAAGATTGATTTAAATTTTGACCTATTTATCAACGATTTCCAACTAGGATACAGAGCCGCTTTGAAGTGCTTCGCTAAATGATAACGAAATTGTTTATCAGTTGTATTCTTTTTTGTAACCAAATTATAATATTCGATATTTCTTGGGCATTTGAAATTTGTGAAAGTCATCGAATTCGTTTGGTCTTATCCGTTTGTTCTTTTCCTTTAGAATCACTATCATTTTTCAAAAAAAGTCGAAGCAAAATAACATACTAGCATAATTTGGCGTCAAGTCAGGATCAATTGGATTTTGTGGCCCTGAAAAATATGAGTAGTTAATTTATATGCCATCAGTTTTCTTGAATTGTAATGTTCGAGTAAATAGTCTCCATTTCTAACAAAATTACATTGGCAGACGTACAGAATATTTTATTCATACTGTAGTTACAACTTGGTCACATAAATCTACGACGCTATGCATTTTTTACCAATAAAAGAAAGGCTTTTACAAACGTTTCGACTTGCGTATCTTCGGTTAGCCTGCTTGACATTTGCAGGAGAAAGCATATTCGCAGTTTTGAATTTTCAGTTCTGGTTGAAATGTACTAGAAATTACGTTGGATTTAAATATGGTCACGCGGATGACGCGAATGATCAAACTTGCGAGTTAAGTGATTTGCTTCGATCCAATCCAGAACAAGCTGGTTTAATACTCTTTAAATATATTTATCCTGTCTCTTGCTTTAAATATTGCCTGATAAAAGGAGGTAAGCTAAATTTGTTGATATCAGGTCACTTGGTAACGTGACCCGCTGGATCTTCTTTCGCGGCTGTTTGTCTAACAAAGAGTTCCCTCTCTAACATATTTTATCATTTTCATATTCGTGTCGATTTATGCTTAAAATATTTTCACTCGATTCCCATACATATATCAAACGCGACAACATTAATGATGTTGTACATGACTGATGACGTCATCTTTAAAATTGTTACGAAGCTTCACTTGCATGTTTACATTCAACCTCTTAAACTGTCAGGATTTTTTAAGCTTTTATTTCATTGAATTCAACAGATATTCGACCGAGGAGGATCTTAGACTACCTAATTTTAACTTTGACCCCTTCATTTGATAAGTTGGGAACACATTAGACTCCTTTTTTTTCTCATAAGTTAGTGTCGAACCCCGTATTTATGTCGAATGAAGTTTAAAATAAGATTGATAGAATAGATGGTAGGTGACTTGAGATGGAAAAGTTTTTCGGACTCGGCTGTGGAATTTATCCATCTCGCCTGCGGCTAACCAGACAAATGCCTACTCCTTGCCTGGTCAACTATTCTATCTCAAGTCACCAGCCATCTATTTTCTAAATATCAATTACCATAATAGCCGGGATGCATTCGGTTGTCGGTTTGTGGGAAATACATACTGCCTGTAATGATATAGAGGATATTGAATGAGTGGTCATGGAATACTGAATTTTTTAAACGAGTCAGCTAAAACAGCTAAATACAAGACAGTGCCGAGATTTTATCTGTTTTTAGATGACGATTTTAATAAATTCTGTTTTTTATGAGCACAAATTTTATGTTCTATTTATAATATGACCAGAATTTTTGAGAAAAATCGTCAAAATTCTTGAAATTCAACTTTTCAATTTTCTGCGAAACTTAGAACTCCGCTTGAAACTGTCGTCACAATATATGCATAATGATGTTTCATTCGCGGTTGCTATTCGCTCTGAGCTTATTTGCACAATTATTCCACTAGTGTAATAACACACATGTAATATCAAAAATATTCAACGGGGTTAGTTCACTCCCGCGACGTAGGTCATATTATAAATAACAGTAATGTTTAGTATAAGAGTAATATACCTTGGTCTATTTGACCAAAAATAGATCTTTATGGATGAAATGTTAAGATATTGATTATTCACAAATTTTATCAATTTCCGAAATACATGTATATATTGCATTGCATACCGATCCTAATTTGAAAACACGTGCATCGTCGAGAATGAATTGCCAAAGCTTTAGTGCTGTAAACGACAGGAGTCAATGTCTGCTCAATTAAAGAAAGGTATAGTTGACCTTTTCCCACAACACTCAATTTTTGATGTACCAGAAGAAAAACATCTTGCTTCCTTATATCCCCCCCTAACAATTTCATTAACTTAAAAGTGTCATCTGCAACTTCTTTCAATTTGAACTATCTGAAATTGTTTGGTTCGGTCGGTAATGTTTCCGTCTATTTGAGTTTTCAAAATCGAATGAAAATTTTGGCTTCGTCATTTCTTAAATATGTTTAAAAAGAATATATAAAGATGATCATGATCAATTTTCCCTTACAAAGCGTATAAGTTTGAATCAAATCATGAATAGAGTACCAATCTGTGATAATGAAATGCCATTTTTTAAACGAGTCCGGTAGGCAAAGCATTGTTTCATCTGTTTATAGCTGATTCTTAAAATAGATTCGATTTAGAGCATTTATTTAATGTCCTAAATTTTGTGTCATTTGTATAATTATTTCTACATATCGCAGCAGTAGTACATTTATCAGTTTAGATAATCATACCGATGACTGTACAAATACTCGAAATTGAACAGGGAAGTTTAATCTTTGCAACAACAAATCGTCGGTGTAATTCTAAAATCTCGTAATTACTGTAGTTACGAAATTTTTGAATTAAACTAAAGAAATGTATTTATCTTTTTAAATATCAAAGATGCGTCTATAAAAAAGATTAAAAAAATAAACAGAGCAGTTGTAATTGAACTTGCGATAAAAAAAATCTATGAAAATATAACATCTCGCAAACATAATTATTTCATTACGGTAAAACTTTTAAAGAGGGTATTTTTAAATTTTAGTCATTAAAAATACTCTATTTTCCATTAATACGTATATATGTAATTTTAAAAGTTAGAAAGAGTAAGATTTAAATTTCATATTATAACTATACAAATATCCTAGTGATAACAGCCCATATGATATTGTTTATGAAATCATATGGATATTTTTAGAACAATGACATATGCGGGTTATTTTTTAGAAACTTGCGTTTCTGTTAGAAACATCGACGGAAATAAGGAAAAATAGATGTTATAAGAAAAATTTAGTACGTACTTAGTATATTTTATGAAAAATATGTAACTCGTTTGTGGGAATTGATAATTTTGCTTGGCAGGGCCTCGACAATTATGAATTACCGCAACCTCGTTAGATTATTTTCATACAAAACACAACGTACGTATGAGGGTCGTCCGGAAAGTTCGTAGACATCATCTAGTACCTTCATTATGTATGTCTAGGGCTTTATAACACTTGACGTCAATATTCAATATTATTCAAGAAGTCGTTATGCGAAGTTTCATATGGATTCTCTTGTATGTGATGAAATTACATTGAATTTTGTAAAGGCACGTTGGTTGGTGCGGAGTAGCAAATGACACTGTAACGCATAATATGACGTCGACGTAAAATATGGTTACTTTTAGTTGAATCTAATAGCAACAGTTACAGTTATTAGTCGATACTTTGGCTATATTAAAACCTAACCTTTATATTATTATATGATTAAAAAAAAACAAACCTTGTCCACTTTTCGAAAAAAATGTGTATTGCCATTAATCAGGGAAAAAAATGAACACCAATTTTTGTCGCATGGTTTTGCAACCATATTACATAAATACAAAAAAATCAAACAAATTCGAATGAATTTCAAGATACCACAAATTAATTATGTTTCAACCACTGCTGGTAGCTGAGGCAAATTAAGGCTATGTTTATCCCGGATGCCGGTCAGTCATGTAACGGTCATTTTCTAAAAAGCTATACCCAAAACGCGCCAAACTCATTTGTCTGTATTGAACATTGAATTAACAAAATGCATTTTCATTAATAAATCTAAATCGCAGACTTAGCATTTAAGCAGCTTTGCTATAAAATCATTTATTATTAATTACTGAAAATTTTCAACTGAAAAATACCATATGTTGAGAAGGATTTGCAATTTGTTCCTGTAATTGTTATGAAAGGGTCAGAAGTGTATTTCTTTGTGTTTCCCGGATTCCAAAGAAAATTGCAGATTAGACGCTGCTCCGCCGCAATGTCCTATGGCGTCATTTTCCGTTCCACCTCGCGTACGGTTTGCTATAATATTCTTCATTCATTGGAATTTTAATCACATTGAAATAAGTGCAAGATAAAACTCATAAATTGTGCACAATAAAAACATATTAATTTTGTTATTCTCAAAGATCTTGAGAAAGTTGTCAAAGTATTCAATCGTTATCGGGATATGTTTATATTTCGACGTGCGTCGGGTACCGCTAGGTGGGGTTGCTAAGGCGATTTTCATAAACATTTCAATAAAAATGTGCATCAATAAAAATGTTGCACATTTTTCTTAGGGTATGAAGTCAGTGATAATAAGGGAAGCGATTTACATAATAATTATGAATTAAATGAAAGTAGTTAATGAGAATTTCAGACAGTCTACGAACTTCCAGACAATCCTCATTTTGGAATGAATTTTGAATGGAATTTAACGAATGTGATGAGTGAGTTTTGCGTGAAATTAAAGGGAGACAATCGAATACCGCCAATTTTGTTCATTCTTAACAAAATAAGCGATATTTATTACATCCCTTTAATAAAACATGTATGCAAGTTCCTTAAATAGCTTCCTATTTCTGTGAGAACCAATCAGACGCCTAAAAAGCCAATTATGTCATCGCGACTTTTTCTGTATATATTTATTTTGAATGAAGCTGCTGATTTTATTTTTGAGTCATTTTGCATTGCTTTTGAGTGGTCTGAGTGAAGGTTTGGAATGGATGATCGGAGCGCTGAGTGAACGATTTAGAATGGTTTTGATTGAGATGAATGTTAATTTCACGATGAAACTAAATGTACATGTCGATGTATTACGTTGTAAATCTTAACAGATGTATCGTCAATATAACTGGTCTACTTAGAACGTGAGTTTGATGTAATATTCAGTTAAATTGTTATTTTTTAAAGCTAAGATACATTCTCACATATGAAGTGACCCCACTGAGAATTGTTTCCTACAGTCATTTTATTAGTGTAAGGTAAAAGTATTTCGTTAAGAAAATGTAGTGCCACAAAGGTAAAGCTGGTTTGAGTGTTCAACAGTGATTTATATGTTGTTTCACATGTTTTTTAAGACATTTCGCACCTGTTCTTGAGTGTTCAAGTGTATCTTACTGAGTGCGGGACTTTGTCCTTACGAATTACGGATGAAAAATCTTGGACGTAATTTGTGGGCCGGTTATTTTGTTCAATCCGAAAGAAGTGTTACTACGTTTTGACTCTAATTATCATTATTTTTCTTAAATATTCACCGTACATTTTTTTGTGTTTAATTTATCTATTTATATTTTTTAAACGGAAGTTCTTTAAAGTGAAATAAGTACCTTTAACTTGATCAGCGTGAATGTAAATTCCACGATTCTTCTAAGTGTTTGGGTAAGACATTTCTGTCGACCAAGCGACGATTTAAGATAAAATTCGCGAACGTACGAGGACGATAAACGAGAACATACGGTACCATACCTGCTCTCTGCTGTGATATAAAACTCATTTCCATCGATTGTCCTCGATGCGATTCTGAAATCAATGGAAAAAATTTAGTGGACATAAGCAATGCCTGTTGAAAACGGTTACCAAGTATTTTTTTTTAAAAGAATGTACCCCGCATTAAACGTGCCAAAACGTGCAAGTCGGTGTCTCTTTTTAAATGGGCCAACTTATTTCTCACCCCGGGCGGGTACTGTTGCCCGAAATATCAAAGTATCTCTCAGAAAGCGGGCTACCAGCTCTAGACTGGTCCACATATCGACTATCAGAATAGCCTAGAACAGGCTATTCTGATATTCGACAGTGAGACCAGTCTACACCCGACCCGAAAGTGGGCGAGAAATAAGTAGGCCCAATGTTTACAAAGGGGTTAAGTGGCTTACTGCGTTTTGATTTCAAATTGTAACATGCTAAAGTGATCTTCACAGACGCTTGGAAAACTTTAAAGAAATATACTATTCTTCAAGCGTATTTATAAACCGAAATACCACCAGGAACCGAATTACCGAAAAATGACCAAAAATTACTACACTTACGTCCGAGGTACTTTCCAGTTTACGGAAAAGTCCGAGCGATGTTCCGAATGGTAAATAACAAAAATGATAATTCTACGATGAAGAATATTTGCTTGTCCGTTCTTTCGTATGTTTTTTTTTTTTTTTTTTTTTTTTTACTTTTTACATCTCCAATGAATAAATTGATAAATGCGAAAATAATTTACAGTCAGTTATTTTACCTCCATCGAATATTGGATTGTGTTGATTTAAATTCATCCTGCTATTAGGCATCTTTGAAATCTTCTATACAAAATCTGAAAGGAAACATATCTTATTTCATCTTTGACCCATTAAACCATTTTTCGAATTCTATTGCATATTTCGCAACACTTAATTTGTAATTTTGATGTCAAATATCTAGTCAACGGCAGTGACTACTGTCTTTTTTAAAACATATTCTTAAAATAACTCAGACTCTATGACTTTACGCGTATCGACTTAAGATAAAATCCGAGGGAGTTCAGGATCATCTGCGTGTGGAAGTTTCTGTCTGTCGGTTTTATTTTTATAAATACTTAGGTTTTCTTTTCATCGATTTTTGTCATATCTCAGCGACTTGAGCACCTTTCCTCTCACCAGTACACGACATCCTTTTCGAGACGCCAGACGCATTTCAACGGTCATTGCAACCCCATTGTAAATGCGTAATATAGGCACTTGCTCAATTTGTGTCAGAGAAAAGCGGATAGGTGCATCTGCTGAAGTCTGATATCAAGATTTCAATTCTAAAATCCAACATTTTCAATCATTAGAAGAGAAATATCGTCCGTGTTCTGGAAAATATCCCTTATTTGTTAAGCCTCTTTTAAGAAAGAATGTTTAATGATAAATATATAATACATACTTAGTGTTTTGTATGAACAAAATATTTAACAAAGTTGGAAGAATTAATCATTGTCGAGGCTCTGCAGAGACGATTATCAATTCTCGCAACCGAGTTAGTTTTTTTTTTACAATACACTAAGTACGTTTCATATTTATCTTATAACCTCTATTTGTCTTGTTTTCGTCGTTTCATCTAACTGAAATGTAAGTTTCTAAAAATAACCACATTATATCATTGTTCTAAAAATAACTATAAAAATATCATACGGGATGTTTTCACGCGGATATTTGTATAGTCAAAGATAATCATGTGTTTCATTGTTCCCTTTTGATTGCTTGTTATAGCCCCGCCTACAGAAAAGAATGGGTTTATTGTCTGTCTGTCTGTTTGTCTGTCCTTCCTTTCTGGTTCGTCATTGGTCAATTCAAAAATTCATTTGTCTGACGGTACAAAACTTAAAGACAAAAATTCTTACCTTGGTAATAGTCCCTGCCTCTCCCTGCAAACAGGAAAAAACTTGTTCTCGAGATAAAGTAGCCGTTACGAAGAAGTTCATGTAGCCGGGTATATTGTGTATCTTTGAGATAACAAGTGTCATTACCCTTTGTTTCGAGGCATACGAGACGTACTATGATACAATATGTGTCGACTAGCTTCATCGTGCTGCAAAAACAGAGGGGGGGGGGGAGAAGGGGGAAGGGAACAAAAGAAAAGGGAAAGAGAGAAAAGATAGGAAGCTCTTTCAGAATTCTTATGACTACTATAATGTAGAACTATCCTGATATTTCATGAAATAATTGTCTTGTCCTAAATTATTACAACAATGAATAAAAGTAATTGCTACAAGTAATATATCTATTTTTGGTGAACGCTGATTAGCAACGTTCACCAGTGTAATACAGTGTGAAACATAAAACCAAGTAAGATCTTAATAAAGCTTAATGTTGTCTAGAGAAAGTAGTGCGCACTCAGTTTCAATTCACTATTTTTTAAGACTTTTCTCCTTCAGACAACGGTGCATATTGTTGCATATTTCTGCCACGAGATACTAGATAGCAGTATCATGATAATTTAAACAATATCATGGTATGATAAAGTTTCCAGGACATTTTATTTCGTATGTCAAAATTTTCACTATAATTCTATCGTGATATTTGTACCTTGTAACTTGATTTTTTTCTACTCACTCATTCTCATGAGAATTGGGATATTAGTGAATTTATGCCTCAAAAATAATGCGTTTCGATTATGATAAAGAAATTGACACAGATTTCCTTAAACCAGTACATTCAGACAAGGGTTTTTTTTTTTTGTTTTTTTTTTTTTTTTGGCAATGAACTAATGTAATCTTCGATACTACATTTTTCAATATGTCCCACAACAAAATCATAACGTATGAAGGCATTAAAACCTGTAACATAACCAGTGTTAACAATTATCATTGAGAAATGTTGTATACGACGTTCAGTTTGTTAACTATGCTGTAAAGCGGTGCGCTTTGCAATCATCGAGACCGTAATATTCGATACCAAATTTTAATGCCTACGAAAAACTGCAACCGAAACACATGAATAGACAAGATATCCGTTCCTATGGTACCAAAAAATATATAATAACATTTCTATAATGTGTAAACCCAATTCCCTACCTTGAAATGCTGCAAGAATAACTTTTTGTAACCTTCGAGACCGTGCGAATAAATTTCACTGCAATTGGTATTTTACGGTGGTACAGTTATCGTTTGTTTTTAATCGGCATTCTTAGTCTTGAGAAATAAAAGTTTGACCAAGCCATCAATGCATTATACACTTTAGCGTGTCTGTGAAAATTGGGTAGAAAATACGATTCTTAAAGTGATGACAAATCTTTGTGAAAGAGTCAATCCCGTTTTGTGATATGCATAAGTAAATTTGCGTTTTATATTTAAAGAAAGATTGATGTTCAAAAGGTAATTTGCAATTGTTTTTTATATTCAGGTTTTCTCACCTTTTTGAAAGGGACGAGATACCTAAAACATTTCTTTCAAAGCGTCAGATAATTTTTTCAACCAAGCATGGTTTTATATATAATTTAAAAGTTTTTTGGGCTATGGGTCATCATTTAAACTGCGCTCGATAAATTATGAGTAATTTTCGACACAATACACCTAATTCTGGAATTCAAACACAAAATCACAATTTTGCAATGAAAAAGAAGGTGAATTCATTATTTTCATTTGATATGTATCCCAGTTGAGTTTTTGACGTACGTAAAAATTAGAATGTTATCGTGCACTTTGAAAATCAAAGTGAAAGGTCTGTCACCGACATACATTCTAATATCGGAGAAATATCCGTATCCTTAAAGTGAATAGAACTACAAAACATTTAATGTGCAGAAAAAACATACCTGGATGAAAGATAATCAAAGCAAAAGATAACAATTCTTTTTAGGTTATTTTCTTTCATATAACTGCGGCTAGGATACAAGTAGCGAATATTACTTGATGAAAAACGCTTAAATAAGATATTACGCGCGTCTTAATAACTTTTTTCCCTCTGGATGTTGTATAAAAAATTTCACATCATTATAGGTTGATGTTTACTTCATCTGATTTTAGAAAAAATGAAGCGGTACTATGACTTTCACTTTTTGGATTTTTTTAGAAACCCAAAATTCCAATTCTCGTAAGAATGAGTGACTATTCAGGTATTCCACAACATAAGGTTAATAATAAGGTAAGTGCAATTATTAAGAACTTACTCATAAAGGCGTCTTAGGCAAACGTGCATGCCAAAATGTACAAGGTTTAAGCCTTTTTGTTTTAGAGTAGTAGATTTCAGTCTTTTTGCTCGATTTCTATGTAAAATCAGGTAGCCCACAACAATGGACTTATTTTTAAGAAAAGTATCAAATTTCAAGTATTTTGGTAGACAAACATTGGTCAAAGCCTTGTTGAATTTTTTCAACAAACCGAGTTGTTTTTTAATGGGCCCATGTGGTCATGTGAGCTTATTTTTACAACCCATTGCTTAAAATACTGTGTAACAAGACAGGCCACGTACCAATGAGCTTCATATGTCACCTACAAGATAAGTAGTGAAAAGTAAGCATAATGTTTATGTAAATTGGTTTCAAATCCAGGTTTAAATTCAACAATTTAACATGTCCAGTCCACAAAAAACAGATCTGGACAAGCATGATTTGATAGTCCGTTTGACTTCTATATGGACCGACATTTCGCCGAAAATCTCAGAATCGAATTAATTAATCGATTTTTTTTCTTGGCATATCCTATTTTCTATCTAATACCATGAAGAATTTAGTTTTTCAGAATTTTTTATCGTAAAATACTGATTTTGTCCGTCTGTCTACATGTTAACTCTCAGTCGTTCATACCTTCTTGTGACTGTATTAAACGGAACAGCAAATTGTCTTTCCAAAAATAGTACTGATTTGCATAGGGACCGAGTCAAAAGTGTATGATTTAAAGTGATTCGTTCTGGTATAAAATCAAGTATTTTTATAAAATTAATTTTATCGAAGATTTTCACTTCCCTCGGATATCAATTCTGGGTGTATATTTTCTTTGTTTAAGTAATAGTTAAACGCTAATAATTGAAAATTAAACGATTTAAACAGCCGAAAGGAGGGAGCGTAGCGACCGACTGAGGCTGTTTTAATCGTTTACTTTTCAATTATTAGCGTTTAACTGACTTAGTCTTTTTCCCGCCTTTTGTATTATTGACATGATATTGCACGATTTAAACGGAATAAGCCGGATACATTTATTACAAGTAAACGCCCTCCTCTTTCCAAATATGGAGTCGTTGAAATATGCAAGTAAATACCGTGACTTTTTAAAGAGCTATTACCTATGATAAAAGATACAGTATTGTTTGTTTTTATTGACCTGACAATGACGATGAACGGAAATATGTGTCAACTCTGTTTTACAAGTACTTTCGCAAGATTAATGATTTACTGTATCAGATGTAATTAATGAATTGTATTTTGATGAAATATGCCAGTAGTTGTGAATCAACAAATTTGTTCATATATAAGGACAAATGAACTTAACCTTACAAAACACCAACTCAAATATGATCATTACTGGAGAAGGGCATACTAATAGACAAAGACATTTTATTAATGAAACTATATAAAAAAAATCTCGCTAAATACATAAGCAAATAAGATAATTTGTCTTTAGTAAGCGAAGCAACCATGGGTAGGTGCACTAGCCATTGAGATATAACTGCAATAATGCTGTAATCGAGGTTAAACCACATGCAAACATTATTCACAGACCATGTCAAGCCAAGCCAGGTCAAAATCGTTGAAGAATACGGTGAATACAACATATGCACGTGTATTACGAATTTCTCCATTACTTTTCACATGCGCGTTGCATATTCATGACGGAGTAGATTCTAATCTGTACGCATGCGTGGAACAACAGATAAACCCTGACGTTTAAATGAAATAATGATTAAAATAAACCTTTGCTTGGTAGTTTATGGAAAATAAACCATCAAAAAATTTAAAAATCCAGCATTTTGATTGGATGATAAAGTAGGACAAAGACTAAAGACAGTTTGACCTGATAATTGGAAATTGTTTTTATCTATTCTGAGATGTACCCCACACTCCCTTAATTAGACCAATCAAAGAGCATAATTTTTACTAAGACCTTGGGATTTTCACGAGGAAAATTAGATAAGCAGGCGAGTAATAACGGTACAAATCACGTGATATTCAAGTTCAAGATGAATTGACCGTCGATATGCTAATTAGCATGTCCAAATAAGGAATAATAGGCATTTCTTCTGTCAAATGTTTAGTATAAAGCCACGTGTTTTTACTATTTTCTTACTACTAAACAGCCATCATCACCCCTCGTGTTTAAGAGCGAAAAATGCGAAAATATTAACATTAATCACATAGGCAAAATCATTATTTGAAATCCTTTCATTTTCAAAAAATATTTTTTGGAATGGTATTAAGCTGAAATTAAGATTTTTCTACATAAAAATATTTCATTCATACGCAATTTTATGTAATTGATGAAAAGGTTGGTCCATATAGAGGTCAAACGGACTATAACATTTTACCTTGATAATAGGTAAGATATTTTCTTAATGTCTGTTGGCCTATTTCTTGCATGCATATACTCCCTTATCAGTCAAAGGCGAAAACATTCTGATTCTCTAGTTGTTCCAGGGCTCTGTGCAGCCTGACCATGTGTCATGTAAAGTCTGAAATATCAACAAATCAGTCATGCAAAAAGGGACCATCTGGGTAGACAGCAAAGTGCCGACCCCGGTCAGACTGGGCAGTTGAGTCAGACTTGCTAGGGTTGAAACTGTGTGCAAATTGGCTGTTTTCTGAATCAAGAATGATTTAATCAACATTCAATTCAAATGACTTTTGAAATGCGACCTCTAGTTGACATGTACTGGAACCAATCTCTTTTAAGAATGTTTTCTTCACCGAGTCGAAAAAGGGGCATATTTTACACAAACTGCCTCAAAACGTATCCCCCTTTGATAGTATAAGTTCCTCTTTTGATAGTGAACACGTGTGCCAAAATTAAAGTGAATGCCTTCAGTAGAACCACAGATATCACAAAATGTCAAAGTCTATGCAAGACAAATATAATGAACATGCAAAAGTTTTAAGCAATACCTAGGGTTTCTACAAAATCAGGGGAGCTAAAACTTAAGTCAATGTAATTTATATCAGAAACAAGACTGCCTTTGCAGCGATAAACACCGTCATTATAATTCAATCTCATAGACGTATTTCTGTGCCACAACAGGAGTAACATTCTATAAATGGCTCATGTAAGTTACCTTTCTGTGGCTTGAATACCCCAATGTAGGACCTTCTCTTTTAATGGATGCTCTCCATGGCTCAGGTAGTATAGATCTCTTTTCACTGTACTTAGGTTTTTTGTCCATCTGGTGCATCTTTTCTATACAATTCAAGAATTTTTACAGATCAAGAAAGTGGCATTTGTTAAGATCAAGGTAGTGGCACAAAAGCAAAACCAAATTGGACACTGGCCGAGATCCAGAAAGTGGCATTAGTGGTGAACCAGATAGTGGCATTTGTAGTGTTCCTGTTAGAAGGATAGCACATACGTTTTTATCTTTCACTGTGTCATCTAAAAATGGTCTGTGATATAGAGAATATTGAATGAATGGTCATGAAATATTGATTTACTATTTGAATATTCAAATTTGGCTCGACTCTTTTAAACTTTACTGACTGAGGGTCATAAGAGCTATAGCAATGATGCATTTCCCATCCATCTGTACCTGTCCATTTACTTTCCTTCTAATCACGATACAATCCAGTTTTCATCTTAATCGCTTAAAACTTTCAATGACTATACCAACAAAAGGATCTCCCTTCTTCCTTCAGGTTCTTCAAGTATATAGGCGTATTTTAATTCCTGTAATGCAGTAATTACTGAAGTAATTTTCAAATAATGCCAAAAAATCTTTGAAGACTGAAGTACGCATGCGCGGGTCACATCTCATTTAATCCCTCCGTAATTCTATAACTCATAGAATTACAATTAAACATCGACTTAACAAAGGTAAGTCTCGTTTAATTTTTAAATTTGTTTGTTTGTTTGAATGGGTTTTATGCCGCTTTCAACTATCTGTCGGTTATAATATTCTGGCTGGAGCAACTAACAATGGATTCCTTGAATTTCCACACCAGTACTGCCATTACATCCTTTCCAAGTATCCAGCTGCTATCCCAAATAGGTCTACGATTATAAAACCATAGGCATAAATAAAATGAAAACTTCAATGTTTGCTGATGAGGTTGAGCTTCACTGATAGAGTTAAGAAAAACAGATTGAAATGATATAAATTCTATTTTTTTCAAAACAAATAAATACATTAGAGCAATTCAGTAAGGGCAATACTTTAGAAATCTGAGCCCTGACAAATAAAAAAAATGATTTTTAGGAATGGTGGGATAACAAAGACAAGAAAAACTTAGGGCCTGGAGGACTCAGGATCGCTCCACTTATTAAGTCAACTATTAAATTGCCAACCATGCTATAAATATCCGAGATTGTTTGATGTACATTTAGAATGGTTTTGAAAGAAACAGAATTTTTTTGTCCTACTGTAATTCGATTTCTTTTTAATTTTTTAGGAACATTCTGATAAGTTTTCACTGTAGTTCAGGAGATGTCGTTCAAAGATTTTGGGCTCGAAATAAACCGCGCTCTGCCACGCCCTTATTCATGGGCCAATCAAAATTTTGCAAACAATTTTTGAAAAGGGTAACCCAAGGAACATTCTGGTAAAGTTTCATTGAAATCGCCCCAGTGGTTCAGGAGATGTCTTTCAAAGATTTTGGGCTTAAATTAAACCCCACCCTGCAACGCCCATATATATGGGACAATCAAAATTTTGCAAACAATTTTTGAAAAGGGTCACCCGTTCTGGTAAAGTTTCATTGAAATCAGCGCAGCGGTTAAGGAGGAGATGCCGTTCAAGGATTTCAAAGTTAAACAAGATGTGTTTGTGAAATACAAAAGTGTCATTGACACATAGGTATGCACATCAATGAGATCTTTCACCATACCAATCATGAGAAAGGTATGTAAATAGGTTTGAATGAACTGAACATGTAAAGTTTTAACGTAAAGTTTTTTTAGAAGCTTGACCTTGATAGATAACCTTGACCTTGTCACATGACATTGAACTTGGTAGAAACTGATGCATATTATTGAGATCTATCATGCTGCGAAACATGAAGTTTCTGTCTTGAGTAGCCTTGAAAATATTGGCAATGTAAGGTGTAAAGGTAGTTTTAAAAAGGTTTGACCTTGATAGATGACCTTGACTTTATCACATTACCTTGATTTTGGTATCAGCAGATGTGTGTCATTCCGATCTATCATCATGCCAAATATGAAGCTTCCATCTTGAATAGCCCTGAAAATATTGACAATGTTAAGTTTTTGGGTTAAGTTTTTGAGTTATTTGACCTTGATAGATGTCCTTGACCTTTTCGCATGATCTTGACTTTGGTAAAAACAGATGTGTATCAGTGAGATCTAGCACAATGCCTAATATGAGGCTTCTATCCTAAATAACCTTGAAAATATTTACAATGCTGAGTTTTTTAGGTAAAGTTTTCGAGTGTTTTTTTTTTTAATTTTATTTTATTTTTTTATTTTTTTTTTTTTTGACAGATGACCTAGACCTTGTCACATGACCTTGACTTAAGAATCAGCAGATGTGTTTCATTGAGATCTGTCATCATGCCAAACATGAAGTTTCTATCTTGAATAGCCTTGAAAATATTGGCAATGTTAAGCTTTTGGGCTAAGTTTTGCGGACAGACAGACAGATGGATAGACAGACAACGGTAAAACAATATGCCCCCGATCTTTCGATACGGGGGCATAAAAATGCCACACCTGCCACACCCATATTTATGAGCCAATCAAAAGAATCAGCAGAAGAAGTTTTTAAGATTGTCAATGAGGGACAACGGACTCAGGGTAATCCTAAAAGCTCCGCTTGAGCATATTGTGCTCAGGTGAGCTAAAAAGTCGAAGAAATAATTAAAGTATGCCATCAAAAATGTTGAAGATATATCTAATTCAAGTTAAAGATCGCCATGCCAACAACACGAAATAACCAACATCAAGGGAGCCTGGCACATGTCAAAAGCAATTTTGTTCAAAAACCCAAGCTGATTGCATTTGCACAAAGCATTTCTTGCACATTTCATTCAGTAATAAGATAGAACATTACCTTGAGTGTTGTTGATCGTTGGATAGGTAGAGATGGATCGTCTTCATAATGTCTGTATCTATTTTGGAGGTTAGCTAGTTGAAAAAATAGGGAAAAAAAAAGAATAAATGGCCATTGTAGCAAGAGATGTTTGTAAAACATCCATGCCCCCCCCCCCATAAGAGCAGGTCAATAACCTATTCTTTGTCAATCAACAAAGGGCAATAACTCACAAAATATGATGAGTAGAGTTATCGTTCTTGTGCACTGCACTTGTCCTCAATGGATCTATCCACCATTTAAGTTTCATGATTCTAGCACTACTTTTTGAGATATTCTCTTGACAAAAAATGGTCTACAGATTGACAGACCAACCAACAAGTGCAAAATAATATACACAGTCTTCTTTGAAGGGGACTTATTGAATTGATTGAATGGAGTTTTACGTCCAGGTATATTGTATATCACAATGAAGCTTTTTTTAGCACAAGCAGTTGAGCAACATAAGATCGCCAAATATATAGCAGTAAAGCTAACACATTGTGGAAAAGGGTCAATTTGTACAGAACAAGCAACTGCATGATGGTTGGATAAAAATGGCTCATATTTTAACAAAGTACAGTCCACAGTACCACCCAGGTACTACTACAACCTTAGATATAAAACTCGGTCTCAAAAGGCTCTTTTGAAACAATCAATTTCCATTTATTTTGTCAACATACTTGTCAAGCCGGTTTTGACTGTTTTCAAAATAGATGTTAGGTATGGTGCAATAGCACACCATAATATTGTGAAATACTTTCTGTGATTTATTTCAAATTATAGTTTTTGAATTCAGTGATCTATAATAAAATACTATGTATTTCTCATTCGATGAAATAGAAAGCGATATATTGCTTTACAACCTTACAGGTATATAAACTATCAATGTCCATTAATGTTGTGATAACACACCATACCTTAAAATGATCAACACGTATACAAAATTAGAATGACAAATATGTGTTTATAAAATAAGTCAAAATAAGCTGCTTGCATAACTACGTTTAGGACTCAAGTTTTATACCAACGTTTGTAGTAGTACCTGGGTAGTACTTTAATAGTCTGCACTTTGTTCAAATTTGGGCCAATTTCATCCAACAGTCTTGCAGTTGCTTGTTCTGTACAAAATGACCCTTTTGCACAATGTTTTGGCTATATCGATATAGCTACGGCGGTCTTCTGTTGCTCAGCTGTTTATGATTATGAATAGCTTCATTTTGATATATAATATACCTAAACATATTGCTTTTTCTTGGCAAATGAAGTGTTTGAAAATTGGGCCTCAAACACTTTACATGAACCTTAATATACAACTGGTGAAAAAAGGGCTTACGGTTTTACTATGTTCATGTTCGGAAATACAGATATAAAAGAAATGCATCAAATGATGTCATTTAGCACCATAGTTGATAGAAAAGTGTTGATTATTGGCAAAAATTTTCAAAAATTAGAAATACTTCTTAAGATTTTAAAGCACCCTGTTTCAATTTTATTCTGTATTTGCCTTGATATACGTTAAATTCAATCATTTCAACGAAAATTTTAAAATCAAGATAGACATTTAAAAACCATAAATGGAACATAAAAACAAGAGTTGTCAGCGGACAACATAGCTCGTTCAAACTGCTGCTTGTCACAAACAGCACTTGACCAAAGTTCAATGTCATTTTTTTTGTTAAAGTCCATGATCTTATATATATATATCAGTCTGATTTAAAGGTAAGAAAGAAATATAGGCAGAATGGCCATAGGTATAAGCTCTCAGACAATAAAAGCAACGTTAAAGTTTTGTTTCTCAAGTTTTTATAAGTACAAAATTGGTCAAGGTCAAATAATCAAGGACCTTAATTACTGGTGAAAGCCTATCACCTGGTGAGTTTGTGTATGAGGTCATGATGTCCCTAGGTAAAAGCCATCAGAAAATATAAGCAAGGTTATAGTTGTTGGTTAAAGTTTTACCAAGTCCAAAAAAGGTCAAGATCAAATTGTTAAGGAGCTTGGTCTCTGGTGAAAGCTTATCACCTGATGAATGTGTATATGAAGTGATGATGTCCTTGGGTAAATCAATCATAAAATATAAGCAAGGATTTTTTGGTTACAGTTTTTAGCTTCACTGGCTGAAAGCCACTGGGGCTATTGTTATGGCGTTGTGTCCGTCGTGCGTTCGTCTGTCCGTCCGGCCGTCCGTGCGTCCGGTCGTGAACTTTTTCTTTAAAAATCTTCTCCTCAGAAACTACTGGATGAATTTCAACCAAACTTCACAGGAATGATCCTTGGGTGACCCTCTTTCAAAGTTGTTCAAGAAGTTTTGAAAAACATGGATTTAATGGAGGTGGCTAATTTCCAAATATGGTAAAAAGTTAGTTTTCTCACATTCTAATTGATGGATACCAATTAAATTTTTCATAAATGAACCTGTGGTGACCCTTCATCAGTCTACCAAAATTTATTGTGATCGGATGAAAAATATGCATTTTATGGGCGGAGGTCATTTTTCTATATGTTATATAGTGGAAACTTTGCAAATCATTTTCTCAGAATGTAATTGATGGATTTATACCAAATTTCACTGGAATGGTCCTTGAGTGAACCTTTATCAGTCTACTAAATATTATTGTGATCGGATGAAAATTATGTATTTTATGGGCGGAGGTCATTTTTCTAAATGTTATATAGTGGAAACTTTGCAAATCATTTTCTCAGAATGTTATCGATGGATATCAACCAAATTTCACTGGAATGATCCTTCAGTGACCCTTTTTCAGTCTACCAAAAATTATTGTGATCGGATGAAAAATATGTATTTTATGGGCGGAGGTCATTTCTCTATATGATATATAGTGGAAACATTAAAAAACATTTTCTCAGAATGTAATCGATGGATATTAACCAAATTTTACTGGAATGATCCTGAATAGAACCTTTATCATGCAGCGAAAAATTAATGTCATTTGATGAAAAATATGTCTTTTATGGGCACAGGTCATTTCTCTATATGTTATATAGTGGAAACTTTGAAATCAATTTCAACATCAGTAGAACCCAAAATATCTTAAAATCTAGGCAAACCTTAGATTTGCTATTTCAAGAATTTCAAGCCTGTGGAGCGACTCAAGCCAATCATGGCTTTCTAGTTGGTTAAAGGTTTTCTAACTCCATAAAAGGCAAAGGTCAAAATCTCAAGGAGCTTGCTAACCAGTTAAAGCATATCACCTAGTGAGTGTGCATATGAAGTAATGGTAAATGGTAAATGGTAAAGTCATTCAAAAATATAAGCAAGGTTACAGTCTATTGGTTAAAGTTTTTGGTAAGTCCATAAAAGGTCAAGGTATCAATGTTAATGCACTTGGTCTCTGGTGTAAGAATATCACCTGGTAAGTGCATATATGAAGTAATGATGTCCCTAGGTAAAGCATTCAGAAAATATAAGCAAAGTTTTAGTTTTTAGGTTAAAGTTTTGGTTAAAGTTTTTTTAAAAGGGTCAAGGTCACTGACTCAAGTTCATTTTAACACGGGTGCTTGTCTCAAGTGAAAGCCTTTACCCTTATAAGTGTTTCTGTGAAATATTAAGCCTCTAGGGTAAATATTGATAGAATAAAAAATCTTTAACCTAATTTAGAGACCGACGCTGATGCTGCCGCCGACATCCAAAGGTATGACAAAAGCTCTTCCGAGACTTTTGTCCCAGGCCAGGTAAATCAGAAACCTAATCTGCACAAAATGTATTTTGTATGAACATTTGATCAGGGAAATGGTGGATACAACCACTGTTGAATTTTTAGTGACCTTGATTTTGTGGGTATGAGCTTATAGAATGTGGGACAAAATCCCACCATGATATAATCCCCCCCCAGCCCCCAACCCCTCACCCCCAAGGATAAAAGACAAAAGTCCTTATGATAAATATATTCAAGATAAATAAAAAGATAAAAATATAAACATATGTAGGGAGGCTTTTATCTGTGTTGATTTATTTGGTGGAGGGATTTTGTCCAGAGCGCTTTTGTCGGGGGGGGGGGGGGGGGGGTCTGGGAGGGATTATGTCTATCATAGCTCTTTTCCATACCCTTCAGCATTCATAAGAGGCTCAACACCATGCTTAATGTCGGCTCTAATAGATTTTTTCGATAATGTATTTTATCGGGTTGATTTTAAAGGTAACAAAATATCAAAATTTACCATGCCTCTCACTCTTTGATTTCCAAACAGTTAGGAATTCTACCAGTGGTCTTGTGAAGTCTCGTTTCTGCGGCATTCTTGAATAAAAATTGTACATGTCCCATAATGCGACTTTTGTCCTTACAATTTTGGTTGAAACCGGGGAGGACGACTTAATATCACTTATGTACATAAAATCGAAAGAAGCAACAGTAGTTTTCCACAGACTTACACCTGCTGCAAGGTCAAATGTAAATGCCTTTCTAGCCCAGAATTCAACGCGCCAAACCAGGACAATTGCATGCCCCACGTGTGAAAATAAAATTCCCGGGTCGTTTGGAGGTCGAGTTTGATAAGTAACTTTAGACGCGGGAAGGATAAGTGTTTGAAAAACGTGCATAATTTCAAGTTATCAAAATTGATTTAATTTGAAAAGACAATTTGATTTTAAAACATTTTAAGTGTTGTCGACATTATTTTTCATTTCAAGTCGTCAAAAATTAAGAAATACTCAAAATAATGAATAACCTGTTAATTTCGAATCGAGCACGCCATCGTCTTGCGTTCAGGTCTAGGGGGACTAATTCATTTTCCGTAGGCGACCATTATAACGTTTCTGGTCATAGCTCAGTCCAAGAGTATGCGAGAGTGATCAAACTTGTCTTAAATTGGGGCCCGTTCATTTGCGCATGAAATGAAATGAAAATTAGTATGGCATGATCCCTTTCTCTTCGACCTTTCGGGCCATTTTTAGATGACCCTTACCGCGAAGCTGTTTTTACCGGCTCCTCAAAGAAATATACCCATGTTTAAAAATAGCTAATGACCCGGGAAAATAGTTTAAAATCTTTCATTTCTCGATTGTATTTCAAAAACAGATTATAATCGGTGAAAAATATTCAAACAATTTTGAATTTCAATAATATTGACTAATCAGAGATCACCTTAAATATCTGGTTATATGAACCGGAGTTTCCCTAAAGAATCTTGACAGATCGCCGGAAATTGAATTAGTTCTCCTAGACCTTCAGGATGACAAAACGATGCGAACAGTTTTTCAGTTATACCCCGCTTTGCATGCATGTGCACGTGCAAAGCGTGGTATAATTGAAAAACTGTTTGCACCGTTTTGACATCCTGAACGCAGGTTGTCAACTATCTATAGGCCTACTGAGTGCCAAAAAAAAAGGGTGCACTCTGACATCTACACTTTTCTTATTTTTCAAAAAGGTGACTTGGGGAACTCTTTGGAAAACCAATTGCATTTTTAGATACTGACTTTTAGAAAGGAAACATCTTCTTTCTGGGTATCTCCCTCCACTAACTTAGGAGCACTCCCCAGTGGATACCGTGAGGATATAAGTTGGGCAAATCTTTTTAATAAAAAGGTAAAACTACATGCAAGCCACTAAGTTAAAAATGCAATGGCATCAAATAAGAGACATTTTGTTTTTACAAGGTATAAAATACAATTTCGACAACTTGATTGCATATACTGCGGACTCGTGGTCAACATGTATATTGTGTTGAGATTTGCCCTCCTAAAATTTCTTTTCTACCCGCGCCTTAAACTTTCGCACTTCGACTATGTTACAGTTATTTGACGCCTTTGTAGGGTCTATTCTTTGTTATTCGAATGAGGTTACAGGGTTTACAAAGTCTAATGATATAGAACGAATACATTTGAAATTTTTGAAAAAAAAATCTTGGCGTAAAAACTACTACTTGTAATTATGCGGTGTATTATGAATTAGGAAGATACCCACTATACATAAGAAATTATACAAGCGTTATAAAATATTGGGGGAAAATAATTTCTACAAATAATATTATCATGAAAACTCTTTATGATAATTTGTCGAAAAATATCAATGATGGAACAATGAATTGGTGTAGTAAGGTTAAATATTTATTGGATAGGTATGGGTTTAGCTATGTTTGGATTAATCCTCACAGTGTGAACCATTTTTATAAAACATTTAGATCAAAAGTAATAGACGAATTTTATCAAAAAATGTTTAGTAATATAAATAGCAGTACATTACTTACAAACTATAGATTACTTAAAACTAGTCCAGGTTTAGAGAATTAATTGAATGTCCTGACTTTGAAATGGTTTAACTATATTTCAAAGTTAAGACTTTCATCTCATCCTCTAAGAATAGAAACAGGAAGGTATGGTAATTATAGAACCGAGAGAAACCAGCGTATTTGCGAATTGTGTAACAGCAACGAAATAGAAGACGAAAACCACTTCCTTTTACACTGTAGTGCTTATAAAGATATTAGACGAATATATATAAATAAAAAGTATTACCGACGTCCTAGTATGTACAAAATGACACTTTTATTTAACAGCAATAATAAGAAAGAATTAATAAATCTTGCCAAATATATCAAAGAAGCGCTAGAACTGAGATCTTCTTTAATTAATAACATTCAGAGAACTACTTAATATATTTATGCATTTATTAGTCAAATCTTACTTTGCATCAATTAAGAAACTCAACTTGCTTTTCTTCCCATTTCTAAAATACTACTATATATCTAAATGTAATATGTATTATCCAGTCAAATTTTGAAATGAAATTGTAACTGTATGTTTTGATCTTGACGCGTATGTCATTGTGATATTTTCATATTTGTATATTGTTATATTGTATGACGAGAAACTGTAAAGTTTAAGTCAATAAAATATTGTCTATATTGTCTATATTGTCTGTACATTGTATAGATACGTCAGACTAGGTTAAAGTTTGTTTTGCGTTCTTTTCGGTGTAGGGATCGTGGATGAAATGTTCATTTAGAATTATTCACAAGGATATTCGACAATGATATGTTCTGCTTATTTGTAACGATGACATTCATGAGATTTGGCTGAAATGGCTGCAAATATAATAGTTTCAGTCAAAATTGATCATTGCTTTTACCTTAGTATGCGTGTCTAACTTAGTAGAAAGGGTTTTTAATGGACCAGACGAAAAGTAGCGAAAATGTAATTTTGAAAATAGTGAAACAAATAGAGCCTAGCTAGAATTTCTGATATGGCGTAAATTTTCTGTTACATGGAAAAAGTTAGTTATCTATATTTTCCAATTCATTTTGTCTTTTGTTCACATTTTGCTTTTAAAATCTATATATAAAAAAACTATGTCGTGAAGAATTTTAACTTTTGTTCAAACTTCCCGAATTCAGCATATTTGTCGTAATAAATAAAGCAAGAACTATTTTGCCAGGGCCTTTTTTGACATAATGAGAATGAATAGTCAACATGAAAGAAATCTAAACAAACAATCAAATAAAATTGTTTTGTAAAAAGGAAATCTTAATGATTTTCAAAGACAGACATCAGTTTCGAACACTTAAGGTGGCAATGGACAGCCGCCTCCCGACTCTATAAACCGGAAGTGGGTTTTCGTTTATTTTACGGCTCTTTTTGCGCGTTGTTTAAAAAGACCGGTTTTCGTAAGATTCTACTAATGGAAATAACGTAGAATAATGATGGTAAAACTTCATAATTTAGGTTCTTTTCATCATTTGATATCAATTGAATGACTGGATCATTTAATTTAACAATAAAAATGCGTTAAAACCGTCATTCGATTAGGGGGGGACACTGAAAAATAACGAAAAACTTTCTTATTTGCGTGGAAAGGTATGCTGAATTTTTTACCAAATAAAGGAAAAATATGAATTATAAACATATCAGAAAATAAATAAAATTCATTGGGTAATTTCTTCAAAAAATAGGTTTTTATGGCATTTTTACCTAGTAAAATTACAAAAATTAGTGCATTTTTAACTTTTGAAAGCAAATTGTGCAAATGCAATTGATCAAAGAGAAATTTTCTTGTCAATAGCCATTGTGTACATGTATAAGGTCTATCAAAATGTATTTGTTTTATAGCTATAACTTAGTACAGGGTTTATACTAGACCTAAAATGAATATAACCGTTTTACTGAAAAATGACCTATACCACTCAAGGGCAGATAACTCTAGCATGAAAACGAGCGTGGAAAGGTACATTCAAATTTTGATATAATGACTACACAATGTTAATCTACAACATATGTGACCAAGAAAAAAATTCATTGGGCGGAAAAAAATGACGCCATGTGTCCATTGCTACCTTAAAATAAATTACATCAAGTAGAAAAAAATCTTAGCGGTATCTCTTCTGTATTTTTCACAAAACTAATCAAAACTATTCTTCCTTCTTTTTTGTTTTCAAATAAAATTTCCCCAAGTTGAATTCAGTTTCTAAGGACAATATTTAGTATTGCTTTAAAGTATTTAAGTTCGAATATCTATTCTACTAAATGTCAAAATCGACTGATTTTTCGGATATTTTTCTATGAAATAAAGTTGGGTTAGAATAAGGCCGCTACCCATTTCGTTGTCCTAGATGTCTTCTCATGACGAAGAAAAAGATATTTCATCTCCTAAAAGCTTTTCGTTAGCAAATTCTTAGATGTTAGACTAATTTTAAATGTTTGTCGTCTGGTAGTTGGTTAACCATGACCTGAAAGGGACTTCTTCCTTGGCCATTTTTAATTTGAATTTGCTATCAGGAGGTAGAATTATGAACGTTTCCTACGTTGTCTGCACATGTCATATGCTCCGAAGATTGACAGTATATGAAAAATTCCACCTATCGAAAGATAACGCCTTTTCCTATGTTCAAATGTACTGGAGAGTAGTCAGGTGCGATAACTTTTTCTTGTATTTTCCAAAGGGCCTTTCTTCTAATTGAACTATCAACGATCTGATGTTGTTTACGGAAATGGCCAAGGGGTGCTCCAACTGTCCATAATTTGGCATAATACAGCCCTGCGTTCAGTATGACAAAACGGCGCAAACAGTTTTCCAATTATACCCCGCTTTGCACGTAGGTGAACGTGCTAAGCGGGGTATAATTGGAAAACTGTTTACGCCGTTTTGTCATACTGAACGCAGGGCAGGAGTTCTTAGTTCAAAATCTTGCTGGACATAGTGTCGTCCTCAAAGCCCATGTGCTTAAAAAATCCTTTGCGTAAAACACAGCTGCATACAGATTACAAAAAAGGAAAGATTTGATTTGAATTGGGGTTTTACGTCGCTTTCAACAATCTCTCAGTTATATCGCAACGACTGGAGCGCCTAACGATGGATTCCTGGTATTTCTCACACCAGTACTACCACCACATCCCTTTCCTAGCCCCCAGTTGCTATTCCACATAGGTTTACGATTATCTACCCATTGGTGGAAGACAAATGTCGGAAAGGATAAGTGCCGCGGCCGGGGATCGAACCCGTGCGAATATTGACCCCTGGCTTAGAAGTCCGGCGCGCTACCAACTGCGCTATTGCCGCGGCACAAAAAAAGGAAAGAGGGGGAACCTTACGGGGTGAAATTTACACCGACACCGACAGGAAAATAATTGCATGACGTCACTCGAGTAACATGATCGGTACTTATGCACATTTTATCTCATCAAATTTCATGCAATAGTTTACATTATTCGTGCAAGGATGACTGAACCTCGAATTCAATATATAAGATTTAAGACTACAATGTGACATTTACGAAGTTGATAACCCTATTTTCACTCGATGGTTTAAAAATATATGTAAAGAAATTGAGAGAATGCAATCTCGTATTGTCATGTGAGATCATTACAGTTAGCAACATCGTGCAATTGACAAGATGAATGATTTTGGAATAATTTCGAAATGAAATTGTATGAGCGTCAGGATCAAGTTTTAAGAGGTTCATGGGAGGTAATACAAAATCGCGAATTTCGTCCTTCGGACGAATTTGACGATGGCTATTACCTCCCTGTAAAAGATCTATGCATTTTTCTAGTCCTGTGTCTCCAAGACAAATCAGAAGCTTTAGAGCGCACATCAGCCCATTAAATCGTGGAATTTATTTGATCTATTTAAATGAACTGTCCGTTTTAGACAATTCCCATGTGTTTTGAAAGGTTTCCGATCGTTTTTGAGTGGTTTGACTAAATATTTGGAATGAATCGGGAGCTGGGTGAGCGATTAAGAAATGTTTTGATCGATAAAAATGCAAATTTCACAATATTAGTAACTGTAAATAGTCACATGTAGACCCACGTGGCGAGATCATATGATGCTTGTTTGCTTTCCGTAAAGCTTTCTTTCCTTCTGTTGATATTGACTCTCATCCCTCTCTTAACCACTCTAAATCGCTCACTCAATGCTCCGTTCATTCATTAAAGATACCCACTTAACTATTTAGAATCGGGCCGAAATCATTCGAAAGTACATCAGAACATTATTTCAATCGAACAAATCATTCCTCGTTTTTTCATGATTAGCTTGTTTTGATTTGGAAGCATCAGCAAAGACACACAAATGAGCCTATGCGTGACATTTCCAACAATTTCAAATAACCGCAAAGGAAAGGCTCTGACCATCCTGTGCATCTGCACAGTCTTGCCAGAGTCTTTTCTATGTGTTTAGTAGATAGATAAGATCTCGATGTATCTGCAGACCATCAGGTAACTTTATATTCAAAGTATGTGGCTGTCTACACTACTTAATGTTTGCACTTCACGAATATTTGAAAGTGTTGGAAATGTAACGCACAGGCTCAAATCCCTTTTATAGACAAGTACGTAGATATTCTGAGGAATGTAATGAATGTCGATAATTTAGTCCAATTTAGACGAAATTAACGGTATTGTATTACCTCCCTTTAATTCTCGCTCCACGCACAAAATCAATGTCATTCCAAATAATTAAAAAATAATTCAACTTGTCAATTTCACGTGGTTTCTAATTGTAGCATGCAGACATTACGCCTCATCAACACTAGTTATTGCTACGCTAATAGTCCAGAAATCGGCTTGTCACGTATAAAAGCTTAGTGAATTTTCAAGTTGGGTGTTTTTTAAGAAGGCTGCGCGTTGTTCTCCCTTGTAAAAATATTTCATCGAAAAACTAAACCAAAAATTAAAAAATATCGACTAGATCAAGTTCCTGTATACTAGGCGAATCACGTGTTATATTCAAGCCGTTTTTAAAACTTAATATCATTATTACGGTGCAATATAAAACAAAAACTACGTTGGGACTTCTCTTCCTCGTACAAGCGGGTCCTTAAAATTAGCCTCAAATCGAATTATCATTATTTATGCTGAATACATAAGGGATCCATCACACGTAAGATGATCATAGGGGGCTTGTTTTACTAAACTTCCTACGAAGTCAAAATCAAAATTCGTTCCTAGTATTTTCATTCAATGTTAGAATCTGCCTTGCAATATCTCATTGGAATCGTCTTTAGAAGACGATTCTGATGGGGTGATACCTGGCAAAATTCCATAACTAATTTTCACTGTAAAAGCAACTTCATAGTGTGACTTACACAAAAAAATGATCTTAGGAGCGTGAGTTACTCCTCCAATTTTCATTCGAATTCCCAGTCGGTCCCTTTTTACGTGATGGGTCATATGGGTCTGTCATTTAAAGCAGTTGGCCAGTAATAGTTCCTCAATATTTCGGACCTCATGATCTTTCACAATGTTAATCGAGGTTTCCTAATGAAATCATTAGGAAACCTCGGTTAACGCTGTTAAAAGTTCATGACTTCCGAATCCTTGCGAGGGTAATTTTTACAAATCGATCACCTTTTAATATGGCGTAGGTCTTATCTCAAATAGGTTGAGAATACACAAAGGACCGCTTTCACTTTTATCAGCCCAGGGTATTCAATTTAATACATATGGGTTAAATCAGACAATAATGAACAAATTGTTATCAGTTTATAAACTTTATGGAAAACTCTAAAAACGGATACTCGCGTGACATGGCCACATTGTGAAATAAAGTGTTCGGTGCAAGTCATAGGGCTTTAGTGTATGGTTCACCGTTTGTGTTAAAATTTTACATAGAGTCGTGCGTGCTTACAAAAAAGACGGGCACCCTTAAATGATATGGATGCACCCTTGATTTTGGGGTGGGGAATACATTCATAAGGTTTTAGGGACAAGTCTATCTAATGGACGTGCCCCGAAAAAATGAACGGGTGGACGTCTAAAATGTTCACGTGTGTATCCCTTTAAATGGCCAGTATATCATTTTACTGAATATTTTAATAAATTCACTGAAATATTCAGAAAGTGTCTGACATTCTACATTCTCGTTTGGACATTTTTATATGAATTAAGAGATGAACCTGTAAATTTTAGACGCGCACTGATATTTTCTGGACGTGTACCCGTATATTTTAGCTGTGTATGTCAACAAATTTCACGTGTGGGCAGTAACCTTTGGACTCATTTAGTACGCCATATAAATACAAGTAATAGGAGTTAAGATTCAGCCACCCTACTGGAGTTTAAATAAATTTGTATAATAGCCTTAAAGTCATAAGGTATGAGGTGTTTTATTCAGAGGATTTTTTTCAAATGGTTGTACCTTATTTATTTCTTTTTTAATGTCTTTGCTTTTATGTTAAGAATCTTGGTTTATTTAAGAGATTAAGCTAATTTTTCTTGTTCATGAAGGTATGAAACTAAAAACCTTATCACACTTTATGAATACGTAAAGCGGATTCATACGTTAGTTTGATAAGGGTTAGTGTGATAAGGGTTTTAGTTACATACCTCCATGAAATTAAAAATACTTTATTCGTGTCTTTTGATTAAATATCGCGAAGCGAAAACTTAAGAATTTTTCGACAAAGTGACTGATTTCACATCGGATTACTTTCTGCATAAGCTTACAAGCTATCTGCCCACTCAAAATTATTTTTATTGGGAATAAAGGCAATTTTTCAGCCAATCAGAATGCACGTAGTTCAAAAAAGACGGACACAAATAAAATTTGATTATTGTCTCGACAAAGGAACGTTCCATGAGTAAAGGTAAGTTTATGAATCTTTTCCATGTTTAAACACTATTTCAACATCAAAGTACGGTATGCTCTAAAACGTATCAAAGGTGACCAATCGTGCTTGAAAAGACCCCTTTCAAACTAAATAAACGAGTATTTTAACATGAGCACAAGAAGGGCCCTAAACCGCCCACCTGAATTTAATTGGTCCAGTGGATGTCAACCAAGTAAAGTTCAAGCGAAGTTTTTTTTCAAACTTGCCTAGAGGTTGAGAAGATATAAGTTCAAGAGTTTAAAGTGAAAATAAACCCTGTCCCGACATGCCCATTTTTTATGGTCCAATCGGAATATCTCAAAAAAATTGAAAAGGGTCACCTTCTGGTAAAGTTTCACTGGTACATTCTAATGGTTTGGGAGGTGATGTTCACAAATTTCATAGTGCGAAGAAGTCCAACCACGCAACACTTATATTTATGGGTCAAAAAGATTTTCAGAAACCTGAAATAATATCTTTATTTATAATATGACCTACGTCGTACGTATTTTTGATATTACACGGGTGTTATTTCACTAGTGGAATA
The DNA here is from genome assembly GCA_948146395.1 of Fragum whitleyi. Lineage (NCBI taxonomy): Eukaryota > Metazoa > Mollusca > Bivalvia > Cardiida > Cardiidae > Fragum > Fragum whitleyi. The sequence goes on from OX411556.1 coordinate 6,287,784, forward strand.
ACTATGCAAATTAACTTTGAGCGAATAGAAACGCTATTTTGTAACCGCGAAGATGACGTCATAATGTATATATTGTGACGCCAGTCTTAAACGGCGTTAGTAAATTCGCGGAAATTGAAATGTTGAATTTTGACGATTTTTCGCAAAAATCCGGGTCATATTATAAATAGAATATAAAATTTGTTGTCATCAAATACAGAATTTATTAAACTTGTCATCTATAAACAGATAAAAACCGGCACACCCTCGTTTTTATCTGTCTATAGATGACTCGTTTAATAAATTCGGTATTCAATGACCACTCATTCAATATTCTCTATTTATAGAAGGTAACATGTTAAGACCTACATGTAAAGCAAATCTTATATTCAACATGGCCTTCTCAACCTGATTTTAAGAAGAGAGGAACATTCATGCCAAAATCAATTGAAACGGCCGGATTGATTAGGGTGAAAGACATTTTCAAGATTTAAAAGTGAAAAGATGCGCCGATATTTAGAGGTCTATCACAATTTCACAAACAACTTTTGAGAAGTGTCACCTAGGGAGCATTTCTGCCATGTTTGGTTGAAATCCGCCCATTGGTTACTAAGGAGGAGATGTTTAATGATTTCGGGATGAAAATAAGCTCTGTCCCGCCACGCCCATATTACAAGGGGTTCAAGCTCAATTCCAGGAAAAAAATTTGAGAAGGATCACTTAAAGAACATTGTTGCCAAGTTTGGTTGAAATTAGCACATTGGTTAAAGAGGAGAAGATGTTTAAAGATTTCGGGTTCAAAATAAGCCCTGCTCGGCCACGGGTAAAAGTAACCCAGTGCGAAGAAAGCTGTCCATGTGCCAGTTGAAATCTTGTGAATCCGCATGCGCGCCTTCTCTTATGTATCGACAGATATTGTCGAACGCCATTACACTTTTTGATCCGACAAAACTAGTCAGGCCAATCAACGTAGCGATTTCTACGTAGCGACACAGATTTTACATCTTCATGCAAGCTCAGACCTCTGTTCTGGAAATGGTAGGGAGTAGCTAATCAAACTCGGAAATGCTGTATACGCAAGTATCTCTTTTCTAGAAGAGAAATTTTAGGAGGGCAAATCTCAAAACCATATGGGCTGACCATGAATCCGCAGTATACGCAACTTTATCGAAAATCTGCCCTGTGTTCAGGATGTAAAAAAAAGATTCGCGAGCGCTTTGAGATGATACCCCGCTTTGCACGTGCACATACGTGCAAAGCGAGGTATCATTTCGAAAACTCTTTGCTAACGTTTTCATCCTGAACGCAGGGCTGATTATATGCCTTGTTTCTTAAGGGTCTAAAACATATGCAATTGCTTTTACAAGCAAGAGATTCCCCATAAAATAACGAAAAAAAGAAATACAATAAAGAAATAAAGAAAATCAAAAAGTGAAAGTGCACACTTTCTTTTTGAACTCAGTATATTAGACTAATCACACTATATAAAATGACTAACTAGCTTAGATAGGTTTAATCTTGTGTATTTTCTTTTGGGCTTTCCTTTTACTGTCAATTTTACTATCAATCAATCTTCCTGTAATAGTAAATCCATTTTAAAATTCAAACCGAACCTACCCTGTTATACTTATGGATTTTTAGGTAATCATACATGTATATACCGAATTTATTACCCGTTTCCAACTGTCGAGTCGAGTTAAAGTCTGTATTTCATGAACATGAATTTCATCATTTCAGCTCCATATATTTAGTGTGGGTAGGGTGCGTGTGTGGGGGTGTTTGTGTGTGAGTGTCGGAGGGGGGGGGGGTAGCGCGAAAAGTGTCAATCTTAGTTAGACTGCGCGTATTGCAGAGGCTGACTGGGGCGACAGCCTTTTTTGCACCGTGCTCATTTTCAGAATCTAGAATGGTCAATCTTCCTTCCTGTGAAATAATTATTGAAATTCGACCTACTGTTGACCTGTAGTAGAACTAATCTCGTTTTCGAATAATTAATTTGTACAGTTCCAAGATGGTCCATTTTTGCATAACGGACCACATATAATCGTATATTTTGTCTTGACGTATCACGTATTTATTTACCCCTTTATAAGTGCCGAGTGACCAGTAAGTGGACTGCTATTCTAAATTGGCCTGATACAAAGCTTCAATATTTGTATAGTTACTCAATTTCGATTACGCTCGACCCTGGATAATACACATTTATATTACTGTTCAAAACTACATGCGACTTTTGAAATTATAACTTAGATTCTAATTATGAACGTATGCTTCTTTTCGTTTTAACGCATAAAACTTTAATGAAATATTGTTCCATCAATTTTCGTGCACTCTTATTTGCCGATTTTTTTCTTTATTTGTCGACGAAAGCAATTTTGAGTACGCTCATATTTTGTAATCTGTTTTACGAAAAAGCCCATAAGACAGCTTTTTAAGATATGAAGAGAGTATTTGTTGATTTCGTCGACGTATGAAACAGAAAACCTAATCACACTTGTGTACGAATGCGTTTCGTGTATTCAGACTGTCTGTAATGCATTTAGTTCACAAGGTAAATAGTCATACACATGTATGAAATAGAGACAAATTTATTGTTTTAGTGTATGATCGATTTACCTTTCATTGAGTGAACAACAAAAGCTAAATTTTAGGAGTGGCGAAGCAAAGACTGAAAATATAGCGTTTGTGGTTCACGAAATTAAAGGTTAATCGATCTTACGCGAAAAGCAAACGGATATTCTATTTTCTTAGTGCAAAAATAAGACGAAATGGGAATTATTGGACAAGACTTTCATTTTGCACTTGATTTGTTTATATGGCCCCACTTAGACATGCCTTCACTTAAATAATCGGTTATAAATAGTTCTCATGAAATACAGAATTTATTAAACTCGTCGTCTACAACAGATAAAAACTTGGCTTAGCCTCGTTTTTATCTGTTTATATATGACTCGTTTAATAAATCTGGTATTTCATGACCACTTATTAAATACCCTCTATTTTTCTCATGACTTTACAAATATCTGTGTGATAACATATGATATTTTTTATGATATCACATGGATATTTTTAGTAAATGACATAATGCGGTAATATTTAGAAACTTGTATTTCCGTTAGAAACATCGACGAAAACAAGGCAAATAGAGGTTATAAGATAAATACATACGTACTTAGTGTATTGTATGAAAAAGACTCAGTTATGGGAAATAATACTTGTCGAGGCTCAATATCGATTCACCCAAAATCCATAGATATTTTTGCAGACAAAACACCAGGTAGGTATTATATATTATAGGTAAAATGAACGAAATCAGGGTATTATTTTCGGTAATTTTATTCATTTAGCGGTAAGATTATCGAGTGATAATCCGCCGAAAAGCATTCAAGAAACTGTGTTATGTGTCACAGCTAGGTATGCGCATGTACACCATCCTATCCCCCTCACATCTGCTTCAGGCCTCGTCTTAGATGTCATAGAAATCTATAATTCATCCATTGTTTACTTGTTTACAATAATTACAGGGCTGGTAACATATGGATGAAGGTTATTTCAGAAATAATATGATTTACGTTAAATAACTCATAATGACAATAAGTAATTGTCAAATATTGACCATGACACATCTGGCTGCGCGAAATATGAGCCCTTTTATATAGTCTGTGAATTAAAGTCACAGTCTGCGTTGAGAGTAAAAAAAAAAACGGCGCCCTATCGTGAATATTTTTTCTCGACTCGGTCTTATGAAAGATGAGTTTCATAAATACAAATCAATCGACAAACGTCGTTTTTTTTCGTGAAAGGCATGGTCTGCCGTATAAAGTAAATATGTAAATGAGATTTTGGTCACATGAAATACGCCAACGTGCAGGAGCGGTATAGGAGTGGTATTCAAATAGGAGTCCGAAATGTTGTGGGTCATAAATATTCATCAAGTTGGGCCTATAGTTAGATCATCGCGTCACTATCATTTGAATTACCGAGTATTGAAATTACAAATTCAAGATTATCTTTGAGAATAAAAGTCTATTTTTGTGTACATAGTCGTCTAAGATCATTGTTATGCGCTTCAGAAATATTCAAGAACACAGACGGGGGCTTTAAATAGTATGGGGCGTCTAAAATTTCTTTCTGGTATGGGCGTCTGTTATCATTCTAGTTGAATGGTACCCCTCTTGAAAAAATTTGGACCATCTTGAAAGTTTCAAAAGTATCATTTGTGCATGAATCTTGAATCTTCATTCTTCATGATAAGGCCTACGCCTTTATTTTTCTAAATAATTTCTGTTTAACCCTTGCTGAACCAATCAAAGATTGTTTTAATTTTATTATTAGTATATTCGTATATATGTATTTACTATGAAATACAATTTACATAAATAAACAAAAATAATAGATGGAACTTCTAAAATCATGTATGTTAGGACAGGAAAGAAGTTTCAGTACTTATTGAACATCCCACAAAATAAAGGTAAATAATTGAGAATTCTATAAAGCATGCAGTGGAAAGGTCCACTCAAGGTAGGATATTCGATTTTAAAGAGTCAGTATTTTAGTAAATTATAATAAGAAAATTTCTTAAATGCTTTTCGATGGATTTTTGAGAACACGTGCAAACCGGGGTATTATTTCTTAAGCGTTTTCTGTGTGTTTTCTCGTTAACGCAGAGCCGAATTTATTTTTCTTGTTGTTGTTGTTTTGTTTGTTTTTAGTTTTTTTTATTGTATGCAGTGTTGAGGATAGAGAGAACCGTGTTACATTCTCCGTGAAACCGATCGCCTTCGTTTTTCATTAGATGGCTAAATGCGATGGATAAGACTTAGCTTTTATATAATTTCAGACCCAATAACCTCATGAAAATGATGCAAGGCTCGAATAGCAGATGATATAACTCCAGAAATACACCAAACGTTACCAAAACATGTTACCTAACCGTTTATTAAAACGTTATGCTTTCCGCTTTTTATTGGCTGGTTTACTGTTTTGGTTACTGATAGCAATGTATAATATAAATGGGCCGGACTTAAAAACCAATAAGGATGAAGAATTCAATCACAAAGGACGGAGGGTGATAGAAATGGAGGAAAATCTCATAAAAGATAAATCCGAACATGCTCATGAAAGTCAATTAGAAATTAATAGTGCTTTTGAAAATAATGAACATAAACAACTAGATGTGATCAAAGCGCGAACTGTGATTCAAAACATAGATAGCGATATCAAATCAAAGACAAAAAATCGTGAATCAAGATATAAACACGTTGAAGAAGAAAATGATTTAAAGCAAGAAAACGATAGGGACGATCCTGGCGAAGGGAACCTAGGAAATGTGAATCATGACAAACAAGATAATGTAGAAAATGGAAATAAAGAGGAAGAAGAAAAGAATGAGGAAGTGGCTCAGATTGCACCACCTAATAACGACAATGTTAGAAACCCGGACGGGCCAGGTAGGCTGTTTAGCTTGTATTGATTGCCACGTTCATTTCAAGTATCTTTATTTGTTAAATGCTTTAGAGGCTATAATGTTACTGTTTGTATCAAAACACAGAATGCCTTTTCATTGTCGAATATGATGTTGTTTAATGCGGTTTATTGTCAACATTCTTAATCGGGGTTCCCGTTAGAGGTTTTCCTTAAAGATGTATATATAGTTCAAAATATTTCAATTTGATCGACGGTGCGTTTCGAGAATAAGTGCTTTAAATCAACTCCAAGGGAAAGTTTATCCCACTTAATCCATACAGTTTCCAAAATTTATTGTTCAACGGAAAATTTTTTGTTTAGTTCTTTTGTATCATGACAAAATCATATCATAAAGCTCTAAGGATGTGATTTATACCATTGACATTAATAAGTTGAGTAGTCCAGATAATAATATCCATAGAATACTAACGGGCAATTTAAACCAATATCCACTGAGAAATGGCGAAAACTATCAAAACGTATATACTTTGACGTGTCTTTAAAAAATGTATTCCGTCTTCAATCTAATTATGGAAGTACATTGATCTAAAAATGACGAAAAGTGCAACGACAAGCCCATATAAATCAACACCAGTGAAGAATAAGTACATCTTAAGTGACTTACACTTATTGTTGCGGAGACAGATTTCTATTGGTTATACATGCTCAGAAAAGTAGTCAAAATGAAGACTTATTACTCAATAATTTAATTTTAAGTCCTATGTACATATATATTACTGATTTCGAAAATGTCGTTCATTATTTCCTTATGTATAGTTACCATACGAATAATAGAAATAGGGACATTTTAACCACCAAGTACATGTTAATGTATTATTTTGTGATTAAAGGTGAGATGGGAAGGCCTCTGATTATAGACACCAATAAACTGACCAAAGAACAGAAAGCTGATTATGACAAGGGTTGGAAAGACAACGCTTTTAACAGATATGCCAGTGACATGATATCATTACACAGATCTCTGCCAGACGTAAGAGATCCAGCGTAAGTTTATCGAAATACTAAAAATGATGAGTTATCCAAAAACGATGACGTTATGTATTTATTTCAGCTGTCTTGTGCAGTTCCAAAACGAACAATCTAAGACTTAGCTAATAAATATCTTCAATCGTTAATTCATTGAGAGTTGTAATTCAAAAGAAACTGTAAAATGTTGTAGAAACACCGAAACAAGCAACTCATCTTTTATCTTTAATGCCTTCCTACTTTATAACCTACAATGCATACAAACCTGGCTTGTGGGAAAGTGGTTTTATTAAAAGATGCACGGCACCTAATCCATTGGGTACTAACATACCACAGTTTCCTTTTTTTTTTTTGAAAAAAAATGCATATTGTTAGAACTATTGTTTTTGCCTACATATTGTCATTCTTCCTTTTATACAAATCGTTACTAGATCACTACAATTCTGTGCGAGTGAAAACATGCTCCGCATAGGATAGGGTTTGTGGAATTCATACAGAACAAAGAAGAACGGAGATTTTATTCTTCGACTAGAATGCGTAACGTAGATATATTCAAAACAATATAAACTTCATATTTCTACATGAATGTGAATAGACTTATCATTTTAATATACTTGTGATGTATAGGTGGAATCAATGAATGTCATAAGAGTTATCTTTATCGCAATTAAACTTTTATCCATTTCTTATTATCCATTGTCGATTATCGAGAAATGACGGTAGATTCTTATTTGATAAACTTACCCCTTACCAGTGAAATTATACCCTGCTTTTGTTTATCTCGACGTATTTTACGTTGTCTAAGCGAAACCCAATAAATGACGTCATCATGGACTAAGCTTTGTTATCACGTACAAAAACGACGCGCTTTAAGAGAATCCCCCCCCCCCCAATTTCCACCCTTTTTGTCATTATTGCATTTAAGAAATAGAATAATCGTTTGTTTTTTCGATTGATACTCCATGAACAACGAAAGCCACGCTTCTCATGAAAATATAGATTTAGTCAATAGAATATAAATCAATCTTACTCTTCAACAAACAATCATCCTCTATATCCATATATATCAGTAGTGCATAGCCATTAATTCTAACACCTCTCCCTCCTCCTACGAAAACATGGTTCAAACATGGCATATGAGATTTTTAAACCAACCTGGCACCGTATTTTTATTTTATTCTCTATGTACTGTTTCTTGGGCTTGATTTAAGTGTTAGTGAAAATATAGGTCTAAACATCATTTGTATCTAGGGATACGTCAACATCATTACTTACTGTTGTGTAAAATACGTTCATGAATCTTATTCTCAGGTGCAAAAATATCAACTATGGAAACAACCTCCCTGACGCATGCGTTATCATCATTTTCCATAACGAGGCTTGGAGTGTTCTGTTGCGCACCGTCCACAGTGTTATAGACAGATCTGAACCCGAGTTATTGAAGGAGGTTATTCTTGTTGACGATGCATCTTACTTTGGTTGGTAGCCCCTTTCTACTTTACAATGCAAGAGGTGATGGGTCCTTTCTGACAAGTAGAGCTGCTAGTAGTATGTATCCAAGCTTTGTTAAACAAATTTCTGACTTTAGATCTTACTTTCTAATGACATCCGCGTACATAGTTGATGCTTAATACATGCACATATGTATATCTAAGTTTTAAATGTATCATTTGATTATAGTAAATTTCTATTCATTATATTATTCTATATTTTTTCAAGATTTTCAAAGATCGATATGAATACGAGATATTGCACGTTTATTTCAAAATCTATAGTGAGAAACACAACACTTGCCTCATAAATTGCAATCACTTCTGCCAATTTGGTTACAATTCTCATTCCTGAATGGACCAATTCGAGTTCTAAAAGGTTTGTTTGTTTGTTTGTTTGTTTGTTTGTTTGTTTTTTGTTCACTAAGTACAAAGACCTCGTAAGAAACTTACGACAACTTGTGACTAGAATTGACCTTTCCGCTATGTATGAACAGACAAGTGATACTGATCCACTGTCGAATGTCCACTTGGTTTGTTGGGCTATATATTACTGATCGCATTTTACCTTTGTCATGCTGAACCGGGATTACTGTATTGACAAGGGTATTTACAAATATCACTCTGTACCTTAAATTCAGTCTGGTCTTAGTCAGAAAAGTTTAAAAGCTGTAATTTCAAAATGACTATTTACTGACAAACAGTGCGTCACATGCTTTTCACACTTTGGTTTATAATGTTTTTTTACTATGAATTTCATTCAGCATGTCAAGGTTTAAGCAACCGGTGACCTTTTTTTCTTTTACTTTCATAAGCTATGTTATGTTCTTTACCACATAGAATCATAGTTTTCGTAGATAAGTGCGTGTAAAGAGTACGATGGACACAAAAATAAACAAAAGGCAACGTGTATGAGTTCCGATAGCTTCGTCGGTTTCTTCGATTTGTCTTTGTGCAGAGATCCAGCGCCGAACTGATAAAATCCTGATCCTGGAAAGCACGTTAATAAGCTATCTCGTCTATTTAAAGTCTGAAAAGTGTCCAGAGCCAAGTGCATTTGAGAACTAAACCCTTATCTAATACAAACGCACAAATAAGCTTTTATACAATTAATAATTTGCCATTTCAGCTTTTTAGCTTGTGAGGTCATAGAAGTACGATAGTTTCTCAAAGGCAAGCGTGTAAAATTGAAATATCGGAATTAACCCAGTATGATAATATTCTATTTCTGTTTTGAAAGCGGCGTAAAACCCCATTCAATCATTTTCTGTTTCAATACTGGATTTTTGTGTTTTTTTCACCTGGCAAGGCGTTCTGTAATTCGACGGTTTTACCTTTCAGCAAAAAAGGGCATATTTCATTGTTAGATTAATTACCAAACTGAAACTTCCGGTGTTTTTAATTCCGACGATTTAACGTTTCAAGTTCATATTGGCGGATCATAATGCTGATGATTTGTTTGTTTGTTTGAATGGGTTTTACGCCGCTTTCAACAATTTCGCAGTTATATCGCGGCGACCGGAGCACCTAACAATGGATTTCTGGTATTTCTTTCACCTGTACTACCATTACACCCTTTCCTAGCCTCCGACTGCTATCTCACATAGGTTTACGATTATTATAACCCATTGGTGAGAGACAAACGTCGGAAAGGATATTTGCCGCCACCGGGGATCAACCCTAACCTTCAATAATAAGACCCGTTGGTTATGCTCCGCCATACCGAGTAAAAAAAATGGATAACATTACAGCGATATTCTTCATCTAATGTATGATGGGGAGGAACGAACTATTATGACAAACAAATAACTACTAAAATAGACATAAAAACTGTCAAAAAATATAGTCAAACGAAATTAAACGAAATCTTTTTACAAACACTTAACAATTTTTATATTCATCTGAAACCTTAAAGCCATATTGAATCATAAATTCGTATTAAAAACGGTTTTCTGTGAACTTTTCCGATGAAACACATAAAATTTGCTATGCAAAGCCTTATATGTGTCACGATTTTAACAGTATTTTAGGAGGTTCATTTGATTTCCTTTTTATATCTTCTAGATCATCTAAAGGATCCATTACAAGAGTATGTAGATAAGGTTGACAAGGTCACTCTACACAGATCAACTGAGAGGATTGGTTTGATTAGGGCCAGATTACTCGGATTTGAACAATGTACTGCAGAGGTTGCGATATTTTTGGACTCTCATTGTGAGGCAACCGAAGGTATTATAAATTTTCTATCTGAATTCTTTCGAAATGATATTCCGATATGTGTCATCAATGTTTAGATCTTTCCTAGTGTCATTCCACTGCCGTAAATATTTCATTTTTTAAAGCATACATATGTAAATGATGAAAATATTCAATTATCACAATCATGAGAGGAAAAGTTTCAAATCAAACTACATGACATGCATATTCTCAAACACATTTACAAATGAATTCACAAATGAGCCTTTGAGTAACATTTCAAACAATTTCACATATGGCACGTATACAACCACACAAAGCCATTGGAATATATTAGCTGTGCGTGACATTTGCAACAGTTTGAAACATGCGTGAGGTAAAATCATTCAGCAGTCTCGACAGATCCCAAGTACAACATACAGATTGGCTGTTATTTTTAAAGACACTTCTATAACTAATCTATCTACAAAATGCACAAAAACGCGAAGACTCTGGCCAGACTGTGCAGATACTCAGGCTGGCCAGAGTCTTTGCTAAGCACAAATTTCAAATTGTTGGAAATGTCATACACAGGCTCATATGCTGATCACCCGAAAAGGATAAGGATCTTATCTATCAACAAAGCGCATATAGTGAGGATTTTTGTCAAGCTGAGCGTCTGCCCAGGATGGTCAGAAACTTTGCTTTGCGCACATATGAAATTATTGGAAATGTCACCCACGGACTCAAAAGTCTTTGATTGCTGCTCACGCGAACGAAGCAATTACATGTTTTATAATGATTCTGAATATGGGAAGTACCTTAAACCTTTCACTCTTTGTTGTTGTTGTTGATGTTTTCGGACTTATAAATTAAAACTTCTATATACCCTTGTTGATGCATGTAGATGGCTAGCAAAAACAGTTGTAACTGCCTTTTAAAATTTTGGCGGTAACAACTGTTGTGCATTGAGGCAACGATGTGTACCTGTTGATAATACTCTTTTATCACTTTTATGGCATGAAATCTCAAATGAAATTACAATTATTTGTTAAACTGTATCGCAGAGCATGTATATTCCAAGATACACTTATAAATTCAAACTGCCTTTGTTGCTCCCGCGTGAGTGATTACACATTTTATTATGACTCAGTACTGTGAATGCACTTTAGGCCATAAAATGACTTTTTTCGGTCTTCGTAATTAAAATCTCGATATAATTTGAGGCATACATATCGATGGCTCAGCCCAAAACAGTTATAACTTCCTTTAGAAATAAAGGCAGTAACATCTGTTTCGTGTTGATCAAACGACTTGGACTTATTGAGAATATTCATTTATCAGATTCAAGACAGGAAATTTCACATCAAATTACACACACATGTTACACTGTATCGCAAAGCATGTTAATTCACTTAAAGATTAAAAGATATCTCTGACTATTGCTCTAGTGAAAAAAGCAAAAAATACATTTTGCTTAATTCTGAAATAAATGCACAAAACATTATTTAAATATTCTCTGTGTTTACGTTCGTCGCACTTTAAACTACCATATACTTTGTAAAACAGGTTGGTTTAAGCCTTTGTTAAGTCGAATATCAGAAAACAAAACCAACGTATTGGTGCCTGTCATTGATGCTATTGATGATGATACTTTTATACTGAGAAATGGGGATGCAAAATCTACACAGGCTGGGGGATTTCACTGGGGCTTGATTTTTACATGGCATCAAGTGCCGGAGTACGAACGCCGTCGCAGAAACTTCAATGATTATCTACCCATGAGGTACATTTCTAAAATCTAACTCAAATGGTGGTATGCTTTTATATCTAACACCATATCATTTATTCAAAGCATGCATTTTAAACACAAGATTAAAATGATTAATAGAATTTAAACTATAAAAACTAGAACTAACCCACGTAATCAATTAATTTCTAAAATTTGTTTTGTTTGACAAACGGTAATATAAATTAACAAAACATGCTTAAATAAGTGGTATTTATAGAAAACGCACAAAGCACCATTTGTATGGGGACTGTAAGTAGAGATGGGACAAGTACCCGGGTATTGGTTAGGATAACGTTCCTTCCGGGTCCCGACTCATTACCCGTTACCCGACTATACATGAACCAAATCCAGAAAAGAATTGAAGGCTGTTTAAACAGTCTTCAATTCTTTTCTGAAGTTGATATCCAAATAGTTCAAAGAACTTAAATCAAATAGTTCGAGAGTCCTGGCTACTTATTTCCGAGTCACAGACCTGCAAAACTTGCCCCTCTTTAAACCATGTCGGAATTTGTATATTTGAACCCAATTTACAGAAATTCTGAATCCGCCTTTGTATTTAGATAGAATAAATATACAACTGGACATTAATCATCGGGTATTCGAGTACCTGCGGGTAATTAGATCTCGGGTACCCGGGTACAAAATTTCTTCTTGTTCCAGTTCTAGCTGTAATTTACTCAATTTTGTGTTATATAACACTATTTATATCTATATCTCTTCAACTATTTATTTATTCTGCACTATGCAATATGCTTTATTTTCGAAAGATAGTTCATTTCATTACATTATTGCTTTGAGCTTACAAGCACTTTCTTTCTTAAATACCATTTTTATTTCTTGAATGTCTCACCTATGCACTGAGAAATAACACTTTCTGACTATAGTACATAAAAGATTAAATGATCAATAAAAGAAATAGCCAAAAAACTTTCGTGTTTCTTATGCGAATTACATGTATGCTACTTTTCCTTTATCGGTTGCAATATTGTCGTATACGTTACAGGGTGGATCATATCTCTACTGGGACGTATTGCATTAAATGAAACAAGGGTAGTTCAACCTTATATTGACAAGATTAAACCAGAGACATTTGAATACACCGTTCGAGACTCAGACACAGTTGCTTTCGGTGGCTTTAATTGGGATCTCATATACAAGTGGCAATATAGATATTGGAAGTTCTATGAAAAACACTACAGACCATTCAGGTTAAGTTTAAGACATACATAAAGTAGAAATGGCTACTCCTATTAACACAAAACACTCGTATTTGCACTCAATTAACAAATATGTATTATCTTACTATACTTTCTTTTGACTAACCAACAACAAACATATGCATGTATTAATAACATTATAACAATTAAAGTCTTCCCACTGATCGCTGATTTTTTTTTTTTTTTTTTTTTTTTTTTATTTTGATATGAATCATATGAGATGTTGTTTGGTGGAAATTACTTTGTGTGTAAAAATGCAAAACAAATAATCTTGTTAAACTTTATGACTTATGACCACTTGCTCTGCAGCCGACCAAGGTATGTAGTTTGGCTTTCAGCTCAGTAAGAAGGCATTTAGAATTTTAAGCGCGAAAGAGAAATGGTCTATTTGCTACGGGCATTCATCGGTAATTCTTGAAAATCTCTTTTAGTGACCTCGTTTTTCGGGTTCTTGGGTTCCCGAGTGTGAATCCATCACTCGCAATTAGATTTTTACTCCACAATTACTATTTTTACCAGATAAATAAATGGGAAAACAAAAAAATCATTGAGATTCTTTGAGATGTGCTTGCACTTGCGCTATATGTTAATACATGTAGTCACATGTTAACTTGGTGGTAGATTTAGTGCTGTACAGTCGTTGTGAATATTTCGGTTTTAAAACAAATTTAAAAGAATTTGATACAATAATCGGGTTGAAATTTGTCTTAAATCTTTCTATACCTCGAAATTTTCACATGATCATGCTTGTAATGTATTAGGCTGGTTGTCTCCCTTGATGAAGAGAATCCAGGAGAACAAAACCAATGTACTGGTACCCGTCATTGACGTCATAGAAGATGACACATTTAAATATTCCTATCAGGCCGGGGGAACAGCCCAAACCGTTTATGCGGGAGGATTTGATTGGGGCTTACTTTTTAATTGGCACCCTGTACCAGAACACGAGCTAAAAAGATTAAACTACAGTACGTTTCTGCCGGTGCGGTAAGAATTGTTTAGTACTTCTCATTGCGAACAAATTGCAGTTTATATGCTTTAAACGGCTCTTCGGTTACATTCATGTAAAATTGTTTCGATTTGAAGTTGTTATCAAATCTTATTTAACATACAAACTATTGACTTAAAAAGCTAGTATTTACAGATTTTACGGGGAAAATCTGTAATCTTGAACCAGAATGTCGATTGAAATTCTAAACAGCAAGAATATTACATTCTGTGCGAAGATGTGCACGAATATAACTATATAATTGTATAAAATTGTGCATAACATTGTGCTAAGATCAAAAGTTTGGATAAACTATGAAAGTTCGTTGTTTTCGGCCTCCTTTGTTTTTTTTTTTTTTTTTTTTTTTTTTGTTTTTTTTTAATTATTATTACTTTTACTAGGTAGGCGACACGTAAACGGTTTCGAAGAAGAGGAATGGAGAGAAGATGAATTAAGTGTCCGTTTTACGGTTGATCATACTCTTAACTGTTTGCGAAAAAAGGGGGGAAACGTAAAAAGAAAAAAACGATACAGGGGTTATTTTATCTGTCTTTTTTTCAGTTTTAGATCGTTATGTGAAATTGAGTCAACAAAAAGAAAATATATCGTTTGGTGTTCAATAAATCAAGGAATTATAAACCTTACACGAAAATTAAAAACGGCTTTCCTATTCCCTTAATGCGAAAAATGACACGAAATGCCGAAATTATAGGATTGCTTCTTTAAAGCGCGTCATTTCGCAGGAGATTACATGGCAACGTCGATCATGACGTCATATATATAATGTTTTGCTTAATGAGAAATATACTCGTGCGGACGTAATTTTCTCTTCAATATGAATTTTCCCTGACATACCAACTAGCTGTGGACGAGGATAGAGAGCTCCTTTGAACGAATCTGTAACTTTTATCAAACTTTATCGTTTAGATTTTGTCTGTCCTCAAACCACGGCTATATCCGGCAAAATCGTATGTTTTGTCTGTGTAGAACATTCCGTTCCGAAAGAATCCAACAAAGGTCAATTCATTCTTCTCTTCATTCCTCTACTTTCGTCATTTTTGGGCGTACTAGGTAGGCGACACCTAAACGGTTTCGTAGGAGAGGAATGAAGAGTAGATGAATTTAATGTCCATATTACTGTTGATCTTACTCATAACTGTTTGCGAAAAAAAGGGGAAGCGAAAAAGAAAACCCGGATACAGGGATTGTTTTATCTCTCTTTTTTTCTTTCATTGTAAGATCGATAGGCTTTATATTAAATTGAACGAACAAAAATCTACTTCCACGAGTGTTTGAGCTAAGATAGATGATAAAGCGTTTTGCGTTCAATGAATCGAGGATTTATTAACCGTACATGAAAAGTGAAATCCCATTCCTTTAAATGAAAAATAACACGAAATGCAGAAATTGTAGGATTTCTTGTTAAAAGCACGACATTTCGCACTAGATTGCATGGCAACGTCGGTCATGACGTCATATACATAACGTCTTGCTAAGATGAGAATTATACACATTTGGACGTAGTTTTCTCTTCGATAAGAATTTTCCCAGACATACTAACTACCTGTAGACCTAGATTAAGAGCTCCTCTATGCGATTCTGTAACTTTATCAAACTTTTTCGTTTAGATTTTTCTGTCCTCAAATCGCAGTTATATCCGGCAAAATAATATGTTTTTTATCGGTGTAAAACATTCCGTTCCAAGGAATCGAACAAAGTTTAATTCATTCCTCTCTTCATTCCTCTACATGATCTAAATTTCTCATGATAGGTGTACTATCTTTAGTTCTACACACTTGATGACTGTATAGAACTTTAGTTCAAGTTTTGAATTCTCTTTCTGGTGTCTTATTGTGGGTGTTTTACCTAAATTACATACTTTCTTGTTTCTCATCTTACTAGCGGTGAATAGTTCTTCATATTCATTCCTTCAATCTGATTTCATCTTTCCTTTTGCCTGAGAGTAAGATCAATTAAAATTACTAATGTAACTAGAAAACTTCGTTGATAGTTTTACAGAATTATTCGATTATTTACTATTAACAATGATAAATCACTACAGTAAGAAACTTCGTCAAATTGACATTCACCTCGATCGAAACCATTCTTAATCACTCACTCATCGATCAATTCATTCAATCTAATCACTTACTCAAACCATTCAAAAACGCTCCAAAATGACTTAAAAAGATAAGATCACCAGCTTTATTTAAAATAAATATAGCTAGAAAAAAATGCGATTTCCCTGACATAATGGAAATTATAAGCTTCTGATTGGTTCTTGAAGAAATAGAAAGCTATTAATAGAGTTTGAATGCATATCTTTTTAAGGGGGTAAATAAATATCGCTAATTTTGTTCATCTTGGACGAAATTATCGATATTGATTTACCTCCCTTTAATTTCACTCAAAAATCACTCCTCACACTCATTCAATTTGATTCCAAATTTATTCCAAAATTATTCATCTCATGGCAATTTCACGCTGTAACTAACTGTAGAACTTGACACTCATAGTCGCATTTTACTTTTAATTAATTCAATAGGGACTACAGGACAATAACTACCAAAATTTAGAATTCATAGAACTTTCAGCTTGAAAGTGTATTTATACACATATATAGTACATGTATACACATATATAGTATTTCACATCTTAGCTCTTCGATAAAACATATATAATATGCTAATTTTCTTGGTGTCTGTTCGGGCTATATTTTGACTGAGTGAAATAAACATATATAGGTGTTTTACGTATCGGTCTTTATCTTGATATAAACTCATCTGTTTTCATATAGTATATTTTAAAGGCTGAATCTAGAGAAAAGAGTCTTTGGTGAAACAAGTCAAACGATTGTTTTAAATCAATAAATTATTCATTTTGTTAATAAATCACAATCAGACATAAACGTATATTTACCTAGAATTTTTAAAATTGATCGTAGAAAATTATAAGTCTTACTACGTAGATTTTTTATTTTCAAGAGATGAAGCGGGTGCAATTTAAAGAAAAGTATGCACAAAAATTGATATTCACAATTGAAAATCATGATTTGGATATTTGTTTTAGAAAATTGCACTCTATAATGGAGACTTGTAAGTTTTTACTAAATGAGCCTGTGAATGAGATATCCATCACTTTCAAATATTCGCAAAGCAAAAACTCTGGCCAGCCTGTGCATCCGCACAGTCTAACCAGAGTCTTCACTATGCGTTTAGCAGCAAGATAAGGTCTGAAAGTTTCTGTAGACAATCAGGTAACTTTACATTTACAGTTTTTGACTGTCTGGGCCTCTCAATATTTACACGTCACGAACATTTCACAATTGTTGGAAATGTCACGCACAGGCTCAAATATGTTTTAGCAATCCACACTATCAATATGATAGACAACAATAAAATGTTAATCGAGCTTCAATAATCTTTATATATGATCATAACAACTGACGTAGACTGATATCTTTATTTTTTGTGAATGAGCGATATAAAAATCTATTCAACACTATTTTCAAGATTAGTTTTAATATGGTTGAAATTGAATGGCCAGCTTAAGTCTTGTCGCTTTAAGTTTTTTGCTGTTGTTGTTTTTTAATTCTATGATTTATATATCTTATATTACATCATGTAGAACTCCAACAATGGCCGGAGGTCTATTCGCCATAAGTTCAGAGTTTTTCCAAACACTCGGCACGTATGACAGCGGATTCGATATTTGGGGCGGGGAAAATCTCGAACTGTCTTTCAAAACTTGGATGTGTGGCGGTACTCTTGAGACGATCCCCTGTTCTCATGTCGGTCACGTGTTTCGACACAGAAGTCCGTACAAATGGCAGGCTCGGGACGGGACCACGAATGTGTTGAAGAAAAATTTAGTTCGGTTGGCAGAAGTCTGGCTAGATGATTATAAGGAATATTATTACAATCGAATTGGAAATAATCTTGTAAGTCAAATTGAGCTATAAATGCTATGATGTTTTTTTCTTTTTTTTTCTTTTTGGTTTTTTTTTTTTTTTGGTTTTTTTTTTTTTTTTTTTTTTTTTTTGTGTGTGTGTGTGTTTTTTTTTCTCTGTCTCCTTTTCTTTTTTGAGTTTTTAACTCTTGTGTATTTAGGCCAAATTTGGGAGAAGAAAAATGTAATTCATAAAAGCACATTGTAGATAGAATGATGGCGACAAAATCTTGATCTATTTATGCAAATGGCCAAAACTAGGATAGACGAAATTGAAAAATGTCAGACGGAATGCTTTACTTTCCATCTCTTCGAATAAAATGGTCGAGTTTTTTTTAAGAAACTATTCATTGAATAAAAACGAAAACGAATAATTATTGATAAGCCTTTGGAATATTTTTCTTTAACCGTTTTTCCTGGTTTATAGATACACGTATATTGTTTCCAATTACGCGTCACATATAAATGATATTATTTTTTTTTTTTCGATGAATGCAACTCGGGTGTGCAATGGATATCAAGCGTACTTTAGATGCACAAGTTACACTAAGTGATCAAGTAATTTTATATAATTGTACACATGTAAAGAATAAATTTATCTTTGATCACTCACTAAAATTTGTATATCTTTTTGATAAACACTATATATTATCACCACAAGATGCGATGTAATCGCGTGTGAGACTATAAACATGCGGAAACGAAGTGGGGGAAATACCGCAACCGAATAAACACAGTGATTGAAATTTGCCTTTCCCATGTCTTCCAGGGTGATTACGGTGACGTGAGTGAGAGAAAAGCTCTCCGAGAACGTCTACACTGTAAAAGTTTTGGGTGGTATCTCAACAATGTGTATCCAGAACTGTTTATACCGGGAGATGCCGTCGCGTCAGGAGAGGTGAGGTTTTTTGGCCCTTGTTATGATGAACTGGAGTTTACATCTAAGAACTTAGCAATGCTAATAACTTTAAGCTTTTTAAAGGTACAGCGCTCATATTTTCATGTGGATAGATATCATCAATACCTATCAGTAGATATCAAGGTCGCGGTCTACAAACAAGATCAAATTATTTATCAATGTCAAAATTATCAGAACTTCACAAAAAATAATATTATAATAACAACCTTATGCTTTTCAATCAAATAAAGTGAAAAGTGACATTATCATAGATCTCATTAAAATTTGTGTGGAAATACCAAGAGCAGGGGCTTCTGACGAGCTTAAGCTCAACTTTGAAAAGAGAAAAAATAAAGACTAAACCAAATAACGAAACTTTTTTCTCTATTCACTCAGAAATCAGTGCTTATATTAGGCATGCTAATTAATCTCACCAATATCCATCAGTAAAGCTTAAGGTTGAGGTTAGTGTAGCCCATGAAGATCAATTTTCGCCCCTATTACCCAGGGTACTTTACAACCTTTAATAACATTAATCCTCATTGACGCTCATTTGCAGATACTTTGTTATCTTTCAAGTCCAATGATATCTTTTGAAGTCAAACTTTCACCATTAAAACTTGTATTAGCCAATGAAAGGTAAATGCTTGTATATTTTGTCAAATTGTAGATCTTATTGATGCTGATCAGCTGATACCAAGGCCAATGTCATCTAACCAAGTCATTGACAAAATACTATAAAATTAATACAATCTTTGAAAATACTTGAGCCGATTCGATGATATGATTATAATTGATATGATATGAAATTTCTTTCAATTGCATCTGAATGATAAGGTTAAGGTTATTTGACAAGGTCAATATAATCTGACAAGGACTTACTTCTAAAAGAAACATCACGTTTTGGGGGAAAACTGTATTTAAAAAATATCTTGTTTAATTCTATTTACGCTTTGAAATTCCTAATACCTTCGTTTTTTTGTCAATGTTTGCTCAATACTTTATCTTCTTGAAAAAAAATAACATAGGGGTGGCAGAACTATTTATCCAATAACTTATAGTCTTTTACTGGGAAAGTCTACCTTCAGCGAAAAATAAAATTACCCTGATCACCTTGTGCAACCTGTTCAGTTTCACCTAGATTGTGAATTACACATTTCCCAAATTTCCCCCTTTTTCTTTGAAAAGTTACAAATGTTCTAATCTATATGTTGCTGGTATATGTACCAACATCAGCGTAGGCATTACAGCTTTTAAACTGGGTTATTATAAAGTGATATTTTTCATACAAATATACTGTCGTTATATTCTTATTTGATTTATGTGTAAAAATGGTGTCATTTTGGATATGGGAACATATTATCAAAGGTTTGCATAATTATTCAAATACAAATATTTATAAGTTATACCACCATGACAAAATGGGTTGATAACCGTAGACTTATGTGAGATAGCAGCTGGAGGCTAGAAAGGGTGTAATGGTAGTACTGGTGTGCGAAGTACGAGAAATCCATTGTAAGGTGCTCCAGTCTCTGCGATATAACATAGAGATTGTTCGAAGAGGCGTCAAACCCCATCAATAATCAAAGTACTGAGAGTACTGATAAGTTGGAATGCGTTCGAGAGACGGTGACCTCAAGCTACTAACGAAGCTGCGCCTCCCGCCCACCACAGGTGATCACAAAATACGTCTCGTCTTTTGACGGGCGTATATGAATCAATGTATTTCAACAACGAGAGACGCTTAAACCCCTGATTCGTTATACAGGCCTGAATCTGATGAAAGAAAACTGATAACAAAAGGGCTAGAATGGCCCTAAACCGTTTACCTGAAACCGATTGGTCCAGTGGATCTTATCCAAGAAACTTTCAAAGATTCATTCAAATTTGCCTAATTGTTGAAGAGGAGACATTATTCGAATTATGAGCAGTCATAATATACCCTACCAACCAATTCTTTACAGAGGAGACTCAAAACTAGCCCTACCCTGCCACGCCGATATTTATGGGCTAATGAAAATTTTGCCAACAATATTTGAAGAAGGTCGTTAAAGGAACATTCTTGTAAATTTTCATTGAATTCTGCCCAGTGGTTTAGGAGGAGATGTCGTTCAAAGATTTGGGGCTCAAAATAAGCCCCGCCCTGCCATAACCATATTTATTGGCCAATTAGACTATAGCGACAATTTTGAAGAGGGTCACCCAGGGAACATTCTGGCAAAATTTCATTGAAATTGGCCCAGCGGTTTAGGAGAAAAATAAGATTTAAGAAAGTGGACGGCGGAGTCAGGGTCATCCTATAAGCTCCCCTTGAGCACGTTGTGCTCAGGTGAGCTAAAAAGGAAGAAAATGATACTGACCATACAGCCGACTGATGGACGCACAGGCGAACACTTATACACTCAAAACAGTTTTTATATTATTTTTCAAATGAATTCTGTTCCATTTGAGTTATGCCGCCACCATAGCGCAGTTGGTTAGGCATAAGACTTCCAATCTGGAAGTCGTGGGTTCGATCCCCGGTGGCGGCAAATATCCTTTCCGACGTTTGTCTTTCATCAATGGGTAGATAATCGTTAACCTAAGTGAAATAGCAGTCGGAGGCTAGGAAAGGGTGCAATGGTAGTACAGGTGAAAGAAATACCAGGAATCCATTGTTAGGTGCTCCGGCCGCCGCGATATAACTGCGAGATTGTTGAAAGCGGCGTTAAATCCATTCAAACAAACAAACAAACAATCCATTTAAGTTATCAATTACAATTTGTATTAGAAGTGTCGCAAAGTGGACCTCAACAGTTGATTTGTCCATGATGAAAAGCTGTTTCGCAGGGAAGTCTTTTACTTCATGAGTTGAAAACTCAAGACAATTTTTTTACGAAGTTCAATTGTGATTTCGACCTTTGTGACTCCAAAATTTGTCACATTCTCGGGTAATTGACAATATTTGTGTCAAGTTTTATGATTTGGGTCAATTGCTTGTTCATTTAGACGGGAAACTGTTAACTGTTAAAATTTACTGATGACCGTGACATGTTTGACCCAATATATGCTCCTCTACTTCTGACTTTGGGGTACAGTTAATAACATTGTGAAATTGATAAGGTGAACGATTTTGGAATGATTTAGGCATGATGTTGAATGAGTGAGCGGAGTGAGTTTTGAGTGAATTTAAAGGGGGGAATCAAATGTTGCTTATTTTGTTCAGGATGAAAAAAAAATAGCGATATAAAAAGCCTATATAAAATATGCATAAACGTTCAGTCAATAGCTTTCTATTTCGTCAAGAACCAATCAGACGCTTTAAATTTCAATTATGTCAGTGAAATCGCGATTTGGTTCTTGCTAAATTCATTTTGAATGTACATGTTGATCTTATTTTTTTTAATAACTGAGCTTTTTGAATGGTTTGAGTGATTGTTTGGAATGAATGAATGGAGCGCAGAGTGAGCGATTAAGATTTTTTTATTGAGATGAATGTCAATTTAACGATGTAACTAACTGTATGATGGTGTTCTTAAACGTGTTGATGTGTAAGAATGTGAAGAAAACAAGTTGAACTAGTTGGTTTGCTTCAAATGGCAAATTGTCTTGGTGATGGAATGCAATTGGGCAAAGATATCAAAGATGCGGTGGCAAGGGTTTTATTGGATGAGTATTAGGTTTTTACAATGAAACATTCATGTAGATAGTCAAAAGTAAAATGTGTAATAAGGTCGTTCAGAAAGAGAAACTATACCTTTAAAAGAAGCTATGACATAATTCTACGAAAAACAGGTCGCGACCTTACCAAATAAGCAGATCACGTGATTGGTCTGTGCTATTGCCACAATACTGAGAAAACAGATCGCGACAGTACCAAATAAGAGGATCACGTGATTGGCTAGTGCTATTGTCAATTGCTGACCTTATCGGACTTGACTTATCACATGATTTCCAAATATAGTAATGCAAACATGTGATACTAATATATTCGTACGCAACTTTTAATAAATTCGTTTAAAACATAAAATTAGCGTGTTAATAATATACATGAAGTGATAGTTATGTAATTGTACAACATTATTACATTTTGATGAAATCAACTGTATGTCTTTGTCAAGTTGAGATATACAAAATAGGCCGAAGTGTAACCACATCCTGTTCACGTGATATGTGTTCTCAAAAAACCCGAAATGAAATTATCTTGTGTTCATTTTGCGGTTTTGTTAAATCTAAGTTGGAATTGCTCCGCATTCCAACTTAAAAATCATGAGAACGTGTACAGGAACAGAGTGAGAATTTTATCTTATAAAGGATATCTTGTTTTAATAGATACGGAGTGCTGACCGTGCCATGTGTATAGATGCTAATCCTGATAGTAAGACTGACAAGGCTGTAAAAGTGTATCCGTGCCATGGTCAAGGAGGTAATCAGGTTGGTAATATTGGTATATATATAATACATACTTAGTGTAATATATGAAAAAAAAAATATCTAACGAGGTTGGGAGAATTGATAATTGTCGAGGCTCTGCTGAGACAATTATCAATTATCACAACCGAGTTAGATACTTTTTCATACAATACACTAAGTATGTATTATATTTATCTTATAACCTCTTTTTGCTTGTTTTCGTCAATGTTTCGAACTGAAATGCATGTTTCTAAAAATAACTGCATGATATTATTGTTCTAAAAATAACTATGTGATATCATAAAAAATATCAAACGGGATGTTATTACACGGATGCTTGTATAGTTATAAGATAAAATTACTGAAAGGTTACAATAATCGTTTGATATACTGACGTCAATAAAAAAACTCAGTCACATAGAAGGGGCAATTACTTAAACACACATTTCGCGTTAAAATCATATCTTCATATTGAAGGTAACTTCATTGCAGTCCAGCTCACGCAAGAACTGTTTTTGAGTTTATTTTTGAAGAGAAGTTATAAAGCTTCAAAAATTGGCAGCTCTTATTTTAAGACAATAACGGGGTTAACCCCATTGACTAGATATTAAAGCAAAGTCTAATGTTCATTGAACAATGAATATCGCACAAGGCATAATCATTTAATACGCTACACCGTAGCACCGTGCATTTCTTACGCATTTAGCTCAATTTAAATCAAAGCTCAATCTCAGACGTCTCTTTACGAAGCAAATTGCGTTTTCGGGATAAAAATCGGTTTATTATATCCGACATTATTGACAACTACTGAATTTGGTCCTTTTAAAAAGGGTCGGCCCTTTGATGGCGTCTGCACAATGTTTTTCTTCGAGTTAGTGAATCGATGTGCCAGTGAATCATGCGAGGTGCTTTGAAATAATTATAGGCCTACATTTTCGTGTAACTGACTTATTTTGTTTCAAATTTATAACGGTTATTGTCATCGTGTTTTTGAGCCTTTGAAATAGGGTAGATCCAAATTAAAATGTTTTAGCATTGAATCGAGTCAGGTCTTAGAATCGTCATATTAGCACGCCTTGTGAAGGTAAGCAGGAGTTAATCTGAAATATTTGGTCAAGATGGACTACTTACATATTTGACGTCTTGGGGCAACTTCATCCTAAAAAGTCATTGACGTAATCCGTCTGAAATAATGTTCATTACAGGTAAGAACATCGTAAAATTGACTAGGTGAATGATTTCGGAAATAATTTGGAATAAAATTGAATGAGTGCGATGAGTGAGTTTTGAGTGAAATTAAAGGGTGGTAAATCTATATCGCCAATTTTGTTCAGCATGAACAAAATTAGCGATATTTATTTCTTCCTGTAATAAGATATGCATACACGCTCTATAAATAGCTTTCTATTTCTTCAAGAACCAATTGGATTGGATTGAATGATCTGATCGCTGAGTGAGTTTTGATCGAGATGCATGTCAATTTCACGATGTAACTAAATGTAACGTACTGTCGTCATAACAGAAGGATACGGTTAGTCATAAGTTACACCACCGATTATTTTGTAATCTGGTTTTCATTTTCCTCCAGTATTTCTTGATGTCGAAGTCTGGCGAGTTTCGACGAGATGACTCATGCTGGGACACACCTGATGGAAATAGGATAGAAATGTTTGGATGTCACGGACAAAAGGGGAACCAGCAATTTGAATACAGAGAGGTACTTTCAATACTTTGATTCAACAGGAAATGGTATGTTTACTTGAATGGAGTTCAAATCCACCTTTAATAGTATATAAGTGATATAATAGCGATTGGAGCACCCAACCAAGGTTTCTTACATGACATTTGTCGCACCCGGATGAATGCAACCACGATATCTTTTCCAAATCTCCGGCTTGTCATCGCATTCTGGTTTACGACTTGTAGCCCTCTGTCTGAGAGACGTATCAATAGATTAATGGGGCATTAACCCAGTCGACTGTTAAACCAAAATTGAAAACCGAAATTTAAATGCATCTGCGCATGATTTTCAAACAAAGCCAAGTTAACACGAGACTCGGGAGGCTGATTACAACCAATCTGAAAAAAAAAACGCTCGCGAACGTGAGTGGGTGCTTTCTTTCTTTCTTATGCGTAACGGTTTTCTGGTGCGTTTGCGTTAATCGGCGAGCAACCCCAGTAGGTGATAAGCGTAGGTTACAAAGATAACTTGCAGTACGTCCAATATAGACTGCTCCTATAGAATTGTTTGCCAGTGCTGCTGTGTCCTGAACGCTGGGATGCACAACGCCACATCACATTATTTTGGCCGGTTACTTTTTCCGAGGCACATATACCGATACGTGGAGTTCCTTATTCAAAATATATTACATTATCACACCTGATGGAAAATCGTACAGCCATTCCGAAGCTCGTATATGGGAGTCTCGTACAAAAGGCGAGTACTCTACCGAGTGAGCTACCCAACCACCTTCATGTTTAGATGTACAATTTTAAGTGAGTGATTTAAGGTCAATTTTGTCTATACCTGTATAGACCAAATTGACCTTTGATCACTCACTTGAAATTTCACATCTATACAATCTCTCATAAATGTGTATAATTTCAACCGCGACACATGTTTTTGATCTTTCATTTCAGGACAACTCAATATATAACCCTAATCATAACAAATGTGTGGAAATGACTTGGGACGCCAAAACTCTCCAATTGGTAGAATGCAGCACAAATAAACGACAAATATGGCAGATGAGCAGAAATCCACCGAAAGGACCAACAAGAAACAGGACTTGATTTAAATTCATCGTTCTAAATAACAGACTTGTTTTAGTATTAAAATTAAAAAGAATGTACATTCTACATGTATAATCTACTCTTGTCAAGTCAAGAAGTTAAAAGACTTATCACATTAGGGCGGTGATGTCACGGTGCTCTTACGGTGATCTGAAAAGTACAAGACCGCAGTAGAATCCCGTGACATCGTCTAGATTGCAGTAGGAGCGCGGTGAGATCACAATGGAAACGTCCTGCAACCACCAAGAACGTCGAAGGTCGATCCCACGGCGCGTAATTTGATCTTGCACATAACAAACGCCATGAGATCGCTACTTGACCTGAGGTGCGGTTTGTTTTTTTTTTCAGATTAAGAATTTTAAGATATCTACGATTTTAAATCGAATTATCTGGCGCAATTCAGTTGACATTCTACGACGCAGCCCAAGATATTCCGACTAAAAATCTTAAAATTCTTAATCCTAAAAACGCACCTTATCACAGAAAAAGCATCGTGAGTGGTAGCCCTGGAATCGCCAACAACGCCGCGGAAGCGCCGTTGCAGCGCCGTGACACCCAAGTATGAGCGTAGTTCGGCGACTATTCTGCGATCTACGCAATTTCAATACGTGTCTAATGCACTTTTACCGCTCATACGTCGTTCCTACTAAGATGTTAACAATCGTTAATTATTTAAAACACAAAATGTCCACACATTTCGATTGTATCAAAGACGTTTTAAAATTCAATTGTGAATTAGAGGCGAAAGGCAAGATTGCTAATTACGTACCCCTTATTGCAACATCTTCAAAATGATATTGATATAATGCATGTTCTTATTTTGACCTTTTCTCTTACGTTTTTTTTATTATGATTATGATTATTATTATAGCAGGCTTATTTAAACTAGATAAATTAAGTGTGAACTGACAAGTAGGAATAACGGTAGGAGCGCCGTGACATGGGCATAGACGCCATGAAAGCGCATGGTAACCCCCCCCCCCCCCCCCCCCCCCCCCCCCCCCTAAAAAAAGGTTGTCAAATTTCCGGCGAGACAACTGCGATCTGGAAAAGTTTTTGACCGCCATGGGAGCGCAATGCAATCGCCGTCTAGTGTGACAGCCCCTTTACGAAACCATCGTGGCAATTGACGAAACTTATAAAAGATTGTCATTTAACGATTTCTCCAAAATTGATGTTATTAATTTCGAAGGAATTTATTCATTGAAAGTTTAAAATGATATAAGTTTATATGAGATAAGTAATAATTATCAAAAAATTCATTGAGGTCGATTTTAACGACGTGACAACATCTTGATAAGGTAGGGTTGTCGCATTTCAGTATCCAATCAACAAAAAGGCAATTGTCAATTATTGTCGGAAGTCATCTTTGTAAATCTAGTCAAGCCCGCTTTCAGGATGAAAACGTTAGCGAAGCGCTGTCGAAATGATACCTCGCTTTGCACATATGTGTACGTGAAAAGCGGGTCACCATCTCAAAGCGCTCGCGGAACGCTTTTACATCTTGAACACAGGGCAGATGAACAACTTAATTGGTCAATCAACTGACCGTAAATTCACTGAATAAAATCGTGAAATCGACATTCATTTCGATCAAAACCATTCTAGATCACTCACTCAGCGATCCATCCATTCATTCAAAACAATCACTCCACACATTCAAATCGTTGGAAAAAAATCTACTATTTCACTGATTATCTGGAATTTGGGAGCATCTGATTGACTTGTGAAGACTTAGAAAGCTATCTATAAAACCTTGATTGACATTTTATTATAATTTATATATTGTGTCCATCTTGAACAAAATTAGCGATAGTGTATTGCCTCCCTTCAATTTCATTCAAATTAGTTTCTCACACGCATTCGATTCAATTCTACATACATTCCAATATCATTCACATGTCAATTTCACAATTTTCTTAACTGTATAGCGTGAAATTATTGACATGATTGACCGTAACTTCTATTAGCATACATTACATGCTTGACTGATTGTCACGTGGTTTCTCCATTAGGTCTCGTTTAACTTCGTGGACCAAGTTTCATAATATATACTTATAAAATGACACTGTGATGAGTAAACACTTGTCATTGCACGTTGAAAGAGTAAAGCATCAGAAGACGGAAGACAGTGGTTTAAGTCACTATGACAGCATATTTATTTTTCCTCAAGGTTTCAATCCATTTTATAGATTTTTTTTTCCTTTTGGATAATGTTGAAGATCTCTCGATTCTCAAAGAGAATTGCGGTATGTTATAAAATATTTGTTTTGACCGTTAGTTTCATCTTTTTTATTTGTTTGAATGGGGTTTAACGTCTCTTTTAATATTTTTTGCCATATTGCGGGGGCTGAAACCCTTAGCCTACCTATTGACGCCTGGTATTTCTCTTACGAATACTACTACGACAACGCTTCCGAGATTCCAGTTGCTAATCACTCAAAGGTCTTCGATTATCAACCAAAGTTGCCCTTTAGACCATTTGACGGCGCCTTGTGTTTTTTTACATCTTTGAGTTCAGGAGAAAGAATGCTACAAATAAAACGCGCTGTGCAAAACAATTATTGTCAATCCAACACGAGATAAATAGTCAAATGGGACTAACAGAATTTTTTTAAAAAAAGATGGTTAAAACAGCGGGATGTAAGCAGATTCGAACTCATGAGCCCTGCGCCTGTAGCCATCAGACTAGACCTCTCGATCATACAGTCAAACGGTGTGTATTGGTACCTTTACATTTTAAACAAACATTTTACAACCCATACACTACAAGGCTTAACGATGTTTTTCGGAAGCTACCCTCGTAGATAAATGTATTCATCGATTAAGTTATTCATTGCACAAAGGTCAAGTCATGTCAAAAATTTCACACTTTACCTGTCAGGAACGTTCCAAAGTGTAAGACTATTTTTCTTTGGTTGTTTGTTTCATTTACATAAACTATAGCCAGTTTTATTTTAAGCTCTGTTGTTTTGGAACAATATGTCGAATTATTGTCAACGCCTTGGCGTCACTGTCGTTATTGTTGGCGTTGATGATGGCGTCGACGTTACAATCTTTAACATTGGTCGCATCTCTGGTGTTATTGAAGATATTTACTTGAAACTTTGAACGTGTGTTTAGCAATACAAAAGCTACACAGATTACGGATAAATCCAGAAGCATTTTGTAAGAGCTTTGCTCCTTTTCGACTAAGATTTTTTCCAGCACTTGCAGCCAAGTTTTGGCACCCGCACGCGGTGCTCTTGTACCTTTTCGTCACCGTTGTAGAAAAGTCATTTAACAGTAAAAATTACAGGCACGTAAATTATCATTGTTTGTGTCATTTTTACAATTTCTTGGATCTTAACTTTCTTCGATCATATGCCCTTTTATTGAGATCAGGTAACATTCTGGTATTTCCATGTATTTAGCGAACCTTGTGAGTACAGCTTGGGTTACGATATTAAAGATTAAATTAGAATATTTACAGAAACAGAAATTTTAGAAAGTATACCATTTAAGTGAAGGAAGCATTTGCTTGTTGCTCGTTTGAATGGAGTGCTTGATAGAAAAACGTAGAACAACTGAGCACAATTCCTAAAAAAATGCACCTAGATTTAAACACTCCCGCCCCCCCCCTCCGAAAGTATGGATTTCGGTTTTGATATTCATGAACATATGAGGAATGTGTGTGCATTCTCTTAACTGCTGGGTATAGAACTAATTATTAGACAGTTGTGGCCAAATTAAAAATGGCTTCTAACTTGCAATACAGCGCATGTGTCTAAGAGGAATTTGAAAAATGTGTTGCATAGTAAATGGTTAAAACCTAAAATTTGCTCTTTGACCATTTGACCATTACCAGAAATATTTCCATTTCTTTTTAGGATAACCCCTTTATAGTACCGATTTTGATACTTTTGATATTTTGAACAGGGTTGCACAAGACTATTGGCATTCGGCACAGCCTTTTTGCCAGCCTCAATTTGACCATTGCAAAGTCCTGTCCATAAATCTTAATAAATGACTGAAAATAGTTATTAATTTTGAAATGTATCTAGATCATTATTTAAGAGATGAAGAGGCACGTTTTTACAATTTATGACGGCATGAAATTAAAAACTTATACAGGGTTTGAACACGTTAATCGAATTCCTGTTTAACTCTATTCTCTTCATATCTTATAATTCATGAAGCAAATGAGATCTTTATTGGAACTACTTTTTAGCACAATCTTACTAACAACTAATTATGATGTTTTTTCATTGACGTATGAAACAAATCTTACTCTCGATCAGAATACCTTAACCTTGGTTTGTACAAACACCCAAAATTGAATGATGTTAAGAATAAAAAATATTTATCGTAACTGACCATAAAAACTAATAACAAAACAATTATTAGAAATGTAATTGAAAAAAAAAAACGTAAAAAAAATCAATATGTTAATGATTATCGCATTTTTAAAGAGGATTTGAAATAATATAAGTAAAAAAAACCGGTGAAATAAAATGAGTTACGCTGCGGACATACTCGAGCACAAACGGAAGTTAATGAGTGCCAGGTCATTTTAGATAAATGATAACAAAGCGTTGTTTTATTTATTTTTCTTTTTTTCCATCATCGAACATTATTTCCCATTTGTTACTAGCATATACCGTCCATCACTCCTTTTTTTTAAATTAAGTCGTCTGTGATTCGCTACCTCACTGATTTTATAGCGCGTCGGACTGTCAATCTTTGGGACTCGGGTTCGATCTCCGACGGCGGCATTCATTCTGTGATCTACTATTTGTCTCCCAACAATGGGTCGACAATCGTAGACCTATGTGGGATAGCAGCTGGAGGCAACGGCAGGATGTAATGGTAGAACTGGTGACAGAAATGCCATGCATCCATTGTTAGATGCTCTGGTCGCCGCGATATAACTGGAAAAATGATGAAATCAGCCTAAAACTCCATTCAACCAATAAATCAACCTCTCAATTTTTACGCCATGTGAAGGGTTAATCTCTTCAATAGCGAGCCCAAACAGGTACAAAAGAACAAATAAATGGCTATTTCAAATAAATTGGTTTTGTATGGTTTTGTTAAAATATATGTAGTTTTAGAATGAAGGTGGTATTTGGTGTTTAGAAATGAAGAGAACACAAATAATTGTTACCGTTTTTCTGTCATTTTTTGTCGTTTTGATTTTAACAATATTTTATCATACGTTTGGAAGTGTCGGTTTATCTGGTGGAGTTTTCCTGACAGGAGTGAATACAAATGTATGTACGGATGAAGGGAATTCCACGACTTTACCTTTAAAGGACTTCATCAACTATCCATGTTTGGGTAGGGATCCTGGCACGTCTGCTGACGTCATACCCGGTGGATGTGTCCGAACTGTCTGTCGCGAGACGGCATCGCGGCTAGCTGTGTTCAACAAAAATTGTGTGCCATTTAATAAAGTGTCAAATAGGATATGTACGTACGATCCAAAAGTGGATCTAGTGTCAAGATTTATACAAGAAAATGGCGACTGGGAAGGACCGTTAGTTAGCAATCTTGTTACAACGCTAACAAATAATCCGCAACTAGTATTTCTAGACCTTGGCTGTAACATCGGTGTTTACACGATTGCGGCAGCGTCGATTAAAACTAGATCATTCTGCGTTGACGCCAATTACGGAAATCTACGGTTAGTCTCTAAATCGGTTAGTCTCGGACAATTACAAGACCACGTGACTATTATTTGGAATGCTCTCTCGGATCACCGCGGAGAAGTGGCATTTAACGTCATACGTGGAAATGCCGGTGCGTCCAGAGTTGACGTCAAATCCGTCCAAAAACACAACATGACGGTGTCTAAACATATAAACGTTAACGCACTCATGCTCGATGACTTAGAGTGGTTATTCCTAGGAAAAGAGCTTTTCATCAAAATGGACATCGAAGCTCACGATTTATACGTTCTCAAAGGTGCTTTTCAATTTTTCAAAAATATTGACGTCAAGTTTATTCAAATGGAGCTAGTTGAAGATGACACGTTTCAAGATGTCGTGGATTTATTATATAGTTGGGGATATTTAATGTTCAGAGACCCGAATGGTAGTCAAAGATTAGATAGGAAGGACTTTGTGCCCGGCACGTGGCCTGGTGATGTTTATTTCATCAAACTTACTCATTTACATAGACAGTGAAAACTAACTGTGTGTTCTTTAAACTGAATATATTTGGTCCGTCATGCAAAAAGGGACTATCTGGAAACTTCGTAAAATAAAAATTTGGAAATGAGTTTGGCTCCAGCCAAGGTCAACCATAAAGCGCATTTGGGAAATAATTACATAGGAGGTAGAAAAAGCATTCCTAGTTTTAAAAAAATGTTTTCGAGATGTTTCGACCCTTGTCAGTCTGCGCAAATCGCGCAGTCTGACCAGGGTTGACACTCTTCGACATTCTTCGCACTTCCCCTTTTCGCGTGACGGGTCAATATTATATCATGCTGTTCATTGGCGACTAAAACGTCGCGTCTACAGCTGTAGATACAACATATTGATCGCCCGTTATTTTAATACGCAGTCGACATCGGACGCGTCACCTTAATTAGGCCGCCGTCATAGCGCAATTGGTAGCGCGTCGGACTGTCAAACTAGAGGTCCCGGGTTCGATCCCCGACGGCGGCACTCGCTCTTTCCGACTATTTGTCTCTCACCAATGGGTTGATAATCGTAGACCTATGTGAGATAGCAGCTGGAGGCTAGGAAAGGATGTGGTGGTTGTACTGGTGAGAGAAATAACAGGAAACCATTGTTAGGTGCTCGAGCCGCCGCGATATAACTGAAATAATGTTGAAAGCGGCGTTAAAATCCATTCAATCAATCAATCATTAATTAAATATTAATACTACGCAATTGTTAATAAAGGGTACATTTTTATTGTAAATTATTTTTTTTCCTTACAAAATAGCATCGTCTTGTAGATTTATTAACGATTCTTTGAAATTTTTGACGACAGCTATTTGTTAACGGAAAATCAGGTGGTTTGGTGGAATGAATGATAAAATACAATGTAGTGACCCAAAACATTACATTAGATTCTCAAAGAGTAGGAAGTCGGATAGCTGACATAAGTGACTATATGTATTTGCTTCATTAGATAAATATTTTACCGTATAACTTGAATACGCTTTTATGACTTGTGGTTACAGTATACATTTGTATGCAATCGACGAATCAAAATAACGAATTCCACCTTTACACAGCAAAATGAAGGCAATTCGCTGTTATTGATTACAACCGTAAGTTCGTAACATGATAGTCAATAAAAGAATTAACATCGATAAAGGCATAATTATTTACTTTTAGTTAAGTCCAGTTAAACCCTACGCCCTGATTTTATAAACGATTCGATTCATACATAAACCTCCACGAAAACAATTTTGAAAACGTATGCTTT
The DNA here is from genome assembly GCA_948146395.1 of Fragum whitleyi. Classification (NCBI taxonomy): domain Eukaryota; kingdom Metazoa; phylum Mollusca; class Bivalvia; order Cardiida; family Cardiidae; genus Fragum; species Fragum whitleyi. Next base: position 6,321,331 of record OX411556.1, read on the forward strand.
TTCCCACAAAGAATTTCCATAAGAGAACTGAGACCATCTTGTTGCTTACAACCTCTTTATGAACGTTTTACTTATCTCGCGGATATCGAGAAGTTATCCATTCGATACCCTATTACTCGTGAAGTTGGTCTCAAACTTGAAAAGTTTATACGCATTTGCTAGTTGACTTAGAAATGAAGATATGAGGGTATTTTTTATGCCCCGCCATGACATTGCGATGGGCAAAATGAGCTACATTTGTCCATGTGTGAGTGGATGCGTGCCTATGTGCGGGGACATCCGTGTCCGTCACACATTTCTAGTTTCATATATGAATCTGTGCGTGAGATTTCCAACAATTTCAAATATGCGCGAACCAAAGACCCTGGTCAGCCAGTGCATCCACACAGTCTGACTAGAGTCTTCACTATGCGCTTTGTAGTTTTATAAGATCCCAAAGTATCAGTAGACCATCTGGTAACTTTATTTTTAGAGTTGGTGGCTGTCAATGCCTCTCAATGTTTGCATCTCACCAACATTTTAAATTGTTGGAAATGTCACGCACAGGCTCATATATCATAGGAAGACTCCGGGACATCGAAGGATGGATTATCTGATCCGAGATAAGGGATATTTGCGAAATGAAAACCTATTCAAAATTACTTGTGAACCTACTTCGCATATCCATTAATAAGTTTGATATTTTCTTTCATTGCACATGCAAAGTGGGGTACAATTGGCAAACTGTTTGCACTGTTTTGTTATCCTGGACGCAGGGTTGTAGTTTCTCATACTTGAAGGTTTACACCAAAATCATTAGATTATATAGGTAGAATTTGCGCGGTGAGCCGTGAAATCTACATTTAACGGTTAAATTGTCGTGCTATTCTTTCAAAATAGATAAAACAGGTTTAAGTTATACCCAAAAAGAGATACAAATTGCCTTTCAAATGAAACTTATTGCTTGTCTAAGATCGTAAGGTTTACTTATTCATGTACTTTCAAAGTTGAAAATGAGGTAACACGTTCAATTCCTATCACATGTTTTTGAAATATACCCGATATACCTATGGTAATGGACTCAACGCCTACGTCAGAGCTAAGTTTTAAAAATACAACTATAGTGACCGGCTTGTTTATTTTACCACCCTTTAAAATCAAAGGCCTGAAAGGCCTGAATTGAAGACAGGACTGAATATTAACAATTGGAATGAAAATTGTGGCGTTTTGAGAAGATCTCTTGAGTGGGAATCGAAAATTTAAAACAATCATTGATGGTTACATATGGAAACTGCACCTTCCTAACAAATGAATATGCTTTACTTTGAAGACTCATCACTTCAAGATAAACCTATCCCTCTGGCCAATTCAAGCTTAACAAGAGGGTAACTGCCCTCATAATCGCTATTCATCCCCAAGTGTAAGTTTTCAATATCCTAAATGAAAAATATTCATTTAACCAACAGAAATATGGTGGCAATTCCTGTATTCTAAAAACTCATATGAATAATTGCAACCCTGTTTAATAAAATTGTATAGATTATCCCCAGCAATCCAATATGATCCTATTCCGATTTTTTCCAGTCAAACTTATTAAGTGGATGTGTAAAAATCTTAAATAAAATGTTAATCCACATGACACACAGTGCTTACCCCTTGATGAAGAGCTGAACATTTCATTGCCATGGTGAATATTGCCCTGAATTGGAAATTTGTTCAAATATCTTTTACATTTATTATCTGATCCAGGATTTGACTAATTATCTCCACAAAAAGAAGCAATGAAAGTAATACCAATATTCTTATACTTTTACATTGTACTAGTCAAAGTCAATACCAAGAAGAAGTATTTTCCCGTACAATAGCTGTAGCTTTTTCGCTCACCTGAGCACGAAGTGATCAAGGGAGCTATTGTGATCGATCGTTGTCCGGCGTCCGTCTGTCCGTCACGGCGTCAACTTTTTCTTTAAACGACATCTCCTCCTAAACTTATGGGTCAAAATCAACCAAACTTGGCAGAAATGTTCCTTGGGTGGTCCCTTATGAAAATTGCTCAAACGGAAAGGATCCGTGCTATATCACGGGAAAAGGGGCCTTAATGACAAAGTTCTTGTTTACACTCTAGAAGCCCCAAATATGGTCCAATCTTCATGAAACTTGGTCAGAGTGTTTGTGAGGTCATGAGGATGAAGTCTATTGAAAATGGGAAGGATTCGTGCCAAAGCACGGCAAAAGGGGTATTAATGACAATTTTGTCAACAATTTCTTTAAACAACATCTCCTCCAAAACTTATGGGTCAAAATCAACCAAACTTGGCAGAAATGTTCCTTGGGTGGTCCCTTATAAAAATTGCTCAAACAGAAAGGATCCGTGCCATATAACGGGAAAAGGGGCCTTAATGACAAATTTCTTGTTTACACTCTAGAAGCCCCAAATATGGTCCAATCTTCATGAAACTTGGTCAGAATGTTTGTGAGGTCATGAGGATGAAGTCTTTTGAAAATGGGAAGGATTTGTGCCAAAGCACGGCAAAAGGGGTATTAATGACAATTTTGTCAACAATTTCTTTAAACGACATCTCCTCCAAAACTTATGGGTCAAAATCAACCAAACTTGGCAGAAATGTTCCTTGGGTGGTCCCTTATGAAAATTGCTCAAACAGAAAGGATCCGTGCCATATCACGGAAAAAGGGGCCTTAATGACAAATTTCTTGTTTACACTCTAGAAGCCACAGATATGGTCCAATGTTCATGAAACTTGGTCAGAATGTTTGTTAGGTCATGAGGATGAAGTCTATTGAAAATTGGAAGGATCCGTGCCATATCACGGCAAAAGGTGCCTTAATGACAATTTTGTCAACAATTTCTTTAAACGACATCTCCTCCAAAACTTATGGGTCAAAATCAACCAAACTTGGCAGAAATATTCCTTTGGTGGTCCCTTATGAAAATTGCTCAAACGGAAAGGATCCGTGCTATATCACGGGAAAAGGGGCCTTAATGAAAATTTTTTTTGCACTCTAGAAGCCCCAAATATGGTCCCATCTTCATGAAACTTGGTCAGAATGTTTGTGAGGTCATGAGGATGAAGTCTATTGAAAATGGGAAGGATTGGTGCCATATCATGGGAAAAGGGGTCTTAATGACAATTTTTTGTTTACTCTCTAGAAGCCACAAATATGGTCCAATCTTCATGAAACTTTGTCAGAATGTTTGTTAGGTCATGAGGATGAACTCATTTGAAAAAGGGAAGTATCCGTGCCACATCACTGGAAAAGGGGCCTTAATGACAATTTTCTCGTAAGAGCTCCAAACGCCACAAATATAATCCAATCTTCATGAAACTTGATCAAAATGTTTGCCAGGTCTCAAGAATGAACTCTGTTGAAAATGGGAAGGTTCATGCCATATCATAAGAAATGGAGTCTTAATGATAATTTACTTGAAATATCAGGTGAGCGATTTAGGGCCCTCAGGGTCCTCTTTTTTATGAATACCGTTTAAGTTTCTTCCAGGAGTGAAACATTCTATTTCTATTTTCCATTGAGATATTTCGATCTCCATTTCAGGTTATTCTCCTTGCATATGGTCTTACTTAGTAGAAAATTATTTTTACTACAAAATAATATATAAACCTGTTAAGACAACCAACCTTTCAGGCCTTTTCCAGGAGACTGCTTTTCTAGATCAAGATTCGGATTTAACTATCCGGTGAACTATCAATTTTGACAAAACTGCCAAATGACAAATCGTTAAATGAAATCCCGAGCTACAGCATTTATCACCTTGAGTAGAATTCTTTCAAAGTCCACTCCAGAATTTTACAAATAAATCCATTCCAGTTTCCAAAACAGTTTTTGTTATTGTCAGAAAATTGTCGAAAACAAAAGCGGAAACTCAAAACCGGGGTCGCGCATGCGTGGTACTACTGTATAGGCCATTCGGAACACCACTCGGCCAATCTAACGCATTCGTCACAACTCAGCCGATTCCGTAACCTACATTTAGATAGATCTGAGACTTCGGAGATCGCCCGATGATTGCCGAGTGAATATCACGATCACGATCTGTTGCCGTTTACGGAAATGACCTAGTGTGTTCCGAATGCTGTACAATATGGATAGACAAAACAAGCCTAGTAATAAAGTAATTTGATAAGCCATCGAAATTTCTCCGTAAATCCAAGTAAAAATTCAAACCTAGGAATTTCCAAGGGTTTACGAGTTTATTCAAATAGCCTTGTGCTATTTTAGTTTTTATCCATTTACACTACGACAGGCCCGGGAGACGGATAAATAAAGCAACCTTAAGGACACACAAACACACAATTTTACGAGAAATAGGGAGTCTGAAATGGGGAACTGAAAATAGCTTGCCAATGCTATGCATAAAAACAGTTGTAGGATGCAATTGAAAATTTGGGGCAAATGCAAAAGATTGCAGCCGAAAACGCCCTAAACAGCACCACTTACGAATGTAAAACACGTTTCTGCAGGCAACTTCTGCATAGATCACGTGTTAACTCCCCTGAGGTCCCGGCCAGAATTTAGGTCAGCACCAAAATTTTACGGTATATTGCTACACTATTGATTATTTTTGCCGCGTTTATTTTTATGAATGGGTCTACTTTTTTGAGCGTAATGACACATGTAGGTTTGTTATCAAAATCCGATGGCGACGATCCCTATATTGAAAGACAGGTAAACCTGTCTTCAATAATAAATCAAAGGCCTGAAAGGCCTGAATGCAGTCAGGACGGAACAATATTTGAGTATTGAAATATTTTAATTATAACAAATTTTCTGAAATCCAAGGCTAAAATCTACACTTCAGATCTTTGGCCTTCTATTCTGACCTTTCATTCCAAAATATTGCCTTAATCATGCTTATAGCCCTATCTTTTGATGAAAAGAGCACTTCTTGGAGGGCCAATGCTTTACTACAAGGTCAGTATAATAATATAAAAACAATAGGGGCTTAATTCTTATATCTTCCATCTTCATCCACCTTGATAATAGGGATAGCTCCTGGTATGGCTAATACTCATGCCGAGTTAACAGAAAATAGCTACAGACATAAAACCACCCCAAAAATTGCACTCGAGTCAACAAATCAACATAATATTGTTAACTATCTAACTCTGCTTTTCTCTTTTTTTTATTCACAATGAACATGTCATAACGTTGGGTTGCTCACCATACTTAAGCCAGTAATATCTGTCAAGCAAGTAGGTGAGAAAACCCCGCTTTTCTTTGGTTTTTAGATCGGAAAAAGTCACTTGTTCGTCTGCTGAAATTTCAGAGGGACAGACTGAATTCCGGTGATTGTGTAATATGGACGTGGACCCTGTGAAATCGGCCCGGGTTCATTAGATTCTATTTCTATATTTACTTTTGCCTTCTTTTCGGGAGACCCGGCGAAAAAGTTATAAATTGTCTTTGAGCGCCTTTAATCTTGATCTATTTCGTAAAGGAACATGTTAACATAGAATGGTTCCCGATTTATTGGATTTACGATAATACAGCACCGATTATCATAACGCTGTGCGGGGTACCATAAAGATTTTTATTTGGGAATAGGCCAAAACGGCAGGTCGTCGCGGAAGTCCGATTTTCGTCGACATCGTATTTTAAGATTCGGCGCGACGTAGGGGCCATCCTTTTGATTTTTATTCGCAGTCTACAACTTTTTAGTTCTAATCGCGCGGCCTTGACAGAACCCTAACACCGGATTTTAAAATAAACTATAAACCTATCTGAGTAAGGGAAGTAACTCGAAAATACGAGTCCCTTTAAAAAACGGTCTCTGACTACTTTCGATTTCGTGTTTCCTTTTCGGCGCCGTTCAAAAATCTTTTTTTTTTCCTGAATTTTGATGTCCAAATTCGAAATTCGGAAATATGGCTTTGAAATCGGAATTGTTCACAAAAAATCTAGGTAGCTAGCATTCAGTCTGATATTATTTTCGCGGGCTAAAAATCATGAATGGGTTTACTTTTTCACGCTCATGTATTTATTCGAATCCGGTGTTGTGAGGATCCGATTGCCGGCGACCACTATATGCAAGTCAGACTTTCAGTCTGACTGCATAAAAAGCATAGTACTTTTCTGTTTTTAGTGTCATCTCGGTTCAACTAAACGCTCAAAAATCCATACCAGCCAATAAATCACTCCCCTCAAAGGAGCAACAAGCAACAGGTTTGATTGAATTTTGATCAGTAGTTTCAGAGAATATGAATATTTCACCATTGGGGCCCCTTTTTGTGGGACACGATGGCCCGTAGCACACAAGTTATCAACCTGATCAGAACTTAACGAAGGAATCTGAGAAAGCATGTTCCATGGGCCATTCCTGTGAATTTGGTGACATTCTGCCTAGAAAATACAGATAAGATGTTTAAATGAAAAGCTTACACAGATGCATGGACTAACGACCGACGACCTGTCATAACATAGGCTCCACTGCACTAAGTCCAGTGGAGCTAAAATTATAAAGGTAGTTGACCTGTGATATAGCTATTCGCAAAAACTCCTTATCCCGCTGCACGTTTTAGGTGTTATGGTAATTTAAGAAGTTCTGAAAGGGCTTCGTCTTCCAAAATATAAACAAGATACCTGCAGATGTAAAAGCTTGATGGTAGTAAGAGAAAACAAGAGCCGTCAGAGACGGGTTATGCTCCCCGAATAAGGCATTGTCACAAAAACAAGAGCCATGTTGGACATGGACATCCCCCACCATGAAAGCTTGATAGTAAACTGAAGCCTAATGGATTAAAAATTATTTTGTATTGTCAGAGATTTACCTTCTATAAAATCCAAGTATTAAAAATAACAAAGGGCAATAACTCCAAAATTATACGAGCAAGAGTTGTAGTTCTGGTGTATTGCACTTCTCCTCCATGAGATCTATCCGCCCATAAAGATTCAAGTTGATAGCTATTATACTTTAGGAGATATGCTCCAGACAAAATCTAAGTATCAAAAATAACAAAGGGCAATAACTCCAAAATTATACATGTAAGACTTATAGTTCTTGTGCACTGCACTTCTCTTCTATAAGATCTATCCACCCATAAAGTTTAAATTTGATAGCTATTATACTTTAGGAGATATGCTCTGTGATCAGATTGCAAGGATTCAAATAAGGTGTTTTCTTATACAGCTAACATAAAGGTAACAAACATTAAATCCCCTATTTGCAAGACATACTTTTAGACACAATTGTAAAATAGTTTATGGTAAAGGGCTTCTGATTTGCTACTCAAATGTGAAATTCCATCAAATTCTGAGCATAAGACTAGGAGAAATGAAAGAATAACTGTATTTTACACGCAAATGTAAAGGTAACAAACATTTAGCCCCCTTTTTCCATTATATATATATATACAGATGCATCATCACTATATCATAGGGAGTTCACTTGGTAAGTTTCATTTGATTTGGCCCAAGGGTTAAGGAGAAATAGGTGGGGACTGACGGACAGACGGATAACTGTAATTTATATGGAACATAAAGGTAACAAACATTTAGCCCCCTTTTTCCATGATATATTTTTTTAATGTTAATTTCAAATTGTTTATAGTAAAGGGCATCTGATTTGCTACTCAAATATGAAATTTCACTAAATTCTGACTGTTAGACTAGGAGAAATTTTGGAAAAACTGTTTTTTACCCCAAGTTCCCTTTGCCCTTGACGAGGCCTAAAATCCATAAACCGTCACAGATGCATCATCACTATATCATAGGGAGTTCACTTGGTAAGTTTCATTTGATTTGGCCCAAGGGTTAAGGAGAAATAGGTGGGGACTGACGGACGGACGGATAACTAATTTACATGGAACGTAAAGGTAACAAACATTTAGCCCCCTTTTTCCATGATATTTTTTTTTAACGTTAATTTCAAATTATTTATAGTAAAGGGCATCTGATTTGCTACTCAAATATGAAATTTCACTAAATTCTGACTGTTAGACTAGGAGAAATTTTGGAAAAACTGTTTTTTACCCTTAGTCCCCTTTTCCTGTGACGAGGCCTCAAATCCAAAAACTGTCCCAGATGCATCATCACTATATCATAGGGAGTTCACACGGTAAGTTTCATTTGATTTGGCCCAAGGGTTAAGGAGAAATAGGTGGGGACTGACAGGCGAAGCGGCGGCTATATGCTCTCCTTCGGGGAGCATAATAAACAAGAGCACCATGATGGTCCTATATCGCTCACCTTCGTCTCTTTGAGTCCTCCCGTAACAAAATTAAATGCTTTAAGATCATTGAATGACCATTAGATTATTCAAAGAAAGACATTATTCCTTTCCTATGATCCCTGCATAAGTTTCTAGCCTTTTCTAAACCAGTTTCATGTGACTTGGCCAACATTCTGCCCAAGTTTCATGACTATTGAACCAAATTTGTGGCCTCTATAGACTAGAGTGTAAACATAAATTGTCAGGCCCCATTTCCCATATGGCATGTATCCTTCCCATTTTAAAAAGGGTTCATCCTTGTGACCTGGCCAACAATCTGTCCAAGTTTCATGAAGATTGGGCCATTTTTGTGGCCTCTAGAGTGTAAACAAGAAAATTGTCTTTAAGGCCCCTTTTCCCCTGATATGGCATGGATCCCTACCATTTTCAATAGGGTTCGTCCTTGTCACCTAGGCAACATTCTGACAAAGTTTCATGAAGATTGGGTAATATTTGTGGCCTCTAGTGTAAACAAGAAAATTGTCTTTAAGGCCCCTATTCCCTTGATATGATATGGATCCTTCCCATTTTCAATAGGGTTCATCCTTGTGACCTGGCCAACATTCTGACAAAGTTTCATGAAGATTGGGCAATTTTTGTGGCCTCTAGAGTGTAAACACTAAGATTATTGACGCCCGACGTCAGACGACACACGATAAACATTCTATCAAAAAAGCTCAATTTTGAGCATGGTGTCTTCAGGTTAGCTTATAAAAAAAAAGGTAAAAAAAAGTAATACTGCTTTCATATACATGTCTATGAAGTTTCATGTTGATAAAAATGATACTTTCAGATATTATTCAGATCTTTCATCAGAAATGGGGCAATATCTCCAAACTGAAGCCAGCTAAAATTAGAGTTTTTTTTATGAACTGCACTTCTTTCAATGATGTTGACATTTTTTTTTTTTTAATATATGCCCTTAAATGCTGTCAAACTTTAATTCCTAAAACTGAAAAGGGCACTAACTCAAAATTCTAGCAGACGAGTTGTTTTTCTTGTGCAACCGCTAGTTTTCGTGGCTCTTATTAAATTTGTGACCAGTCATGCAAAAAGGAACCATCTGTGAACTCTGTGAAATGAATATTTGGAAAAAGAGTTGGACTTGGCATAGGTCAAAATGAATGTGTTTTTGGGAATAATTACTTAAAAAGGTTGGAAAATCATTCTAGATTCAGAAAAACTTGTTTTTTGTGAAAAGTTTAGACCTGGTCAGTCTGTGCAGTCTGACTAGGACTGACACTTTTAACTCTTCCCAGATGGTGCCTTTTTTGCGTGACCGGCTACATTTGTAAATCATTAGGGGTGTAAGGACTTGATTATCAGACACTTTCTCATTCACCTCTATTTTAACGACACAAGATGCAATTACTTCCAATCTACATTCGCTCTATAAATCCGGGAGCAATCTTCGTTTCAATTTGGTCAAGTTTATAAACTGGTAAGTAAGTGGTTAAATGAGTGTGGACTATACAAAAAGGAAAGATGCAATTACTTCCAATCTACATTCGCTCTAAAAATCCATGAGCTATCTCTTTCAATTTGGCCAAGTTTACAAACTGGTAAGTAAGTGGTTAAATGAGTGTGGACTATACAAAGAGGAAAGGTTTAAATAGAAAGAATACAACATTTAGCAATCAAAATTTATTGCACTTTAATAAATTCTCCACAAAATTTACACATTATTTAATGTCAAAAACATTCAAGTTCCTTGATTGAAATTAACTTAATTATGATGATCCGGTGTTTAATTTATCGATTTATATGTACGGTAAAAGCTCTTAAGTCTCCAATAAAACTGGGGGTTTATTAGAATCATCATGTTTCTATTGGTTGGGGGTTGGGGATTCATTAGTTGTTTAGACGTTTGAAAATGGCAAAAAATGCCACATTTTTCAACTGTTTATCTTCGTAAAATCATTAATTTTAGCAGCGAATTAACACAACATTTTAATATTTGTTTGGAAATAGTTACATTTACTCTCCTTTGAAAACATTGTGACATCGATTTTGTTGGGATTTATCAAAGGCTACAAGTTTCCAAAAATCATGCAAAAAATGGTTACTCTATTAGAACTTTAACAGTAAGGAATCAGATCAACCTATGCATCCATACAGTCTGATCAAAGTCTTTAGTTTAAGTGGTGGGCGAACAAAATGTTGAACCTAGTGCTCTTTATCTATTACCGTCACTGCTTTCAGTTTGATAAGACTATGCAAAATGTTTGTAAAATATGCCAAGCTTTGCATGTACATGTATCTTCATGTGCAAAGTGGGGTATAATTTGCAAACAGTTTGCAGAGTTTTGTTATCATAAACGCAGGGCAGATGACCAAATTTAAGACTGCTCTGATTTCGAAAGAGTTGCAGACGACAATTTTTTAGTTGATGACATTTTGAAAAATCTTTGTCTTTAGAGGAAAACATCGTGGACAATGAAGAAAAAGCTCGTATCAAGTAAACTCTTCATTTTTTGCACAAACCAAACTTTTTGTAGGGTTAAAGGTAAAAGCACCATAAAGGAATTTTGTAAATAAGATATTGAAAATGAAAATGGATACAGCAGAGATCCAACATTGCAAATTTGAACAGGTGACCCACAAACAATGCCAAGGAGATGGCAATACCTTTGAGCTTCCCCAGAAACAGCCAAACTCAAGCCGGATAACTTTTCAGAAAATCTGCCTACTGTGAAAAATTCCTAGCCTGGTAAACTGATGCAGTCTGAAAAGGGTCAGTACCTTTTCGCACTTCCAACATGGTCCTTTTTCCAGTTAGTAACAAATCAAATTTATCTACAAGTCTTATTTATCAGTTGTAACTGCTATTATGTATGTAGGCAGTTGTAACAGTTTTACACTCAGGCACTGTTTTGGTTTTTCAAGGATTTTAAGTACATTTAAGGACTTATAAGGCTCTTTACCAGTTTGATAGGTTAATAAGGCAGAAATCTAGAGGGGGGGGTTAAACTTGAGCAAACCATACGCTTCGAGAAAACAAATAAATCACTGACAAGATTTTACTATTAAAAGAGGCCTTTGACTTGGACATGACCAATATATCACATTAACCAATATCCTAGTAAGCTGTAGGCAAAGGACTTGTTTATATGTGACCCATCACACGAAAAGGGATCATCTGGGAATTAAATCAAACAAATAATTGAAAGAGATTTTTTCTAGTACAGGTCAATTTTAAGGCGCATGTTAAAGTCTTTCGCATTCTAGATTCAGAAAATTAAAACAGTGCAAAAAATTTCAACCCTTGTCAATCTGTGCAGGCCGTGCAGCCTGACTAGGGTCGACTCTTTGCACACAACAAAGAAGGTTCTTTTTTGTGTGATGGGTCTGCCATTTCTATGGTGAAAGGGACATGGCTAGCAATATGATACCGTTTGCTTTAATTCATCTTGAACATTTTGTTCTGAGGTGAGCTAAAAACAAATCCAAAACAGTAAAAGCATTTTACGAAAAATAAAACAAAAATAAGCAAGAACATAAAAAGCATAAATTTGAATCCTGATTTTAATGTAAAAAATTCTTTTCTGACTTAGAATTTAAACAACAGCATTTTTTCTTTAAAAATTGAAAATTCTAGTCTCTAAATGTCACAACATTTAAGAGATAATTTTACACATATTTACAACAAAAATAAACCTCAAAAGTCACAGCCTATCTACATAAATCATGATACATGCCTTATAAAATGTGTTTTCAAAAGAAAATCAAAACAAAATTTAGCAATAAATCTAGACAGTATTAAATGTCATTATAATTATTTAAGTACATGATTATATGAATTCAATTTTCAAGCCTGAAAACAACACCATTCCAAATCTTTCACATATTTGACATTGAATGACCTTGACCTAGGTTTCAACAGAAAGGTCTTATCCCTAGCAATTAGCATATGAAATATGAAGGCCCCATCACATACTATTCAAAATTTATGGCAAAAGTTAAAGTTTTTTTTGTACAATCAGAAAAGCAGACAAGCCAAAAACAATAAGCCCTCAAACTATTGATATGGGGGATAAAATCCAGCTTATCTATCATAAATGCCATTTTTCCTTGATCAAAACTGTTCTACTAACTAACTTCCAGCCTTGTGTAAAATTTCCAATACTTTCACATGTGCCCAATATTAAGACTCGGACCAGCCTGAGCATCCAAACAGTCTTCACTGCCCACTCAATACATAGGAGCAGACCTATATTATCTGTCACTTTCCACAAACATTTTAATCATACCATTATAAATTGAGCCTGTGCATGAGATTTTCGACAGTTTTAAAAATATGTGCAAAGCAACAACTCTGACCAGTCTGTACATCTGCACAGTCTGACTAGAGTTTTTACTATGCCTTAAGTAAATAGACACGGTCTCAAAGTATCTGTGGACCATCAGGTCAATCTATATTTACAATATGTGGCTTTCTACACTACGCAATGAGTGCACCTCACAAAAATTTAAAATACATGTAGAATGAAATATCACACTCGGACTCAACTATGATTGGATTTGCTGCTCAATATCTGTCTATTACACACACATAAAATTACTGGAAATGACACGTACATACTTTATAACCTTAAATTAAAATACACATATTGATATTGATTATATAACATTCACCTAATTATATACAGTGTCGTGCCTGGATAACAACATTTATTTAAAAACAAGGTGACACATTGTTACAAGATATTTCCATTCAACTGCTTGACGTCTAAGTATGAAAAACTACAAAGGGAATTAACTAAAAAAAAAAAGCTAGGCAAGTATTTTTTCTTGTGCACTGCCCTCTGTAATCACAAGATCATACATTTCAACATGGGCGTATCTAGGACTTTGAAATTTATACGCACTCAGAAGGCAGAAACAAGAGAATATATGGGATAAAGGCGATATATAAGGACTGTCACATAGGATAGATTCCCTCATGCCGCTCCTTTTTATGATTTGAGCGTTGTTGAATAATCAAAACATCATAACTACAGCTTAAATAAGCTGTAGTTTCGATGTTATGATCATTCATCAAGCGGTATTTTTCAACAGATGATTATTTCTTTTACGCACTTGCGTAAAGGGAGTTACGCCCTTGTTTCAAGATTCAAATCAATCTAACATAAGGTGACAGTGTTATGCCCTTAGACGAAGAAGTGGACACAGCCCTTCCCCTTGAATTTCAGTGTAAAATCAGTTTACATTTCATTTCATAAACAACAAAAGCTATATTTTCATGAGTGGAGTAGACACAAGTAAAAATATAGATTTTGTTGTTCATGAACTGAAATATAAATCAATCTTAAATGTGGGACATGCAGACATTGCTTGTTAGAAGTTTTTTTTTATTTTTCCACTAACTCTCTTTTCTTGGGAGAGTTAAAAAAAAATACAGATTGTGTGGGGATGGATTAAAGAAAGATACAAACGAAATCGAAAACATTATCCTCATTTAACCATATCCCCAAATAATACTAGTTCTCAAACATAAGATTGGACAAACAGAGAAAAAATTGCTTATAATGTTTCTTTTCCTATACAATCAGTTATCATTAACTTATGATTAGCCTGAGCGGTCCGATCAGGGTTACTTCACAACTAGCCTTAGTACTATCAACCTACCGTTGTTTCACCAAACATTTACAAGCATTTGAAAATATATGCACTTACAATAACTAGCATGGAAATATTGACACGACTGACCATAGCCTCTATTTGCATAATTAAACTAATTAATTTATTCCGGCAGTGGATGATACAAGTTTATATATGTGACCTGTCACACTTAAATGGATGACCACCTTGGAACTTTTTAAAATGAATTTTTGAAAAAGAGATTTGGTACAGCATAGGTCAACTAGAGGTTGCATTAAAAAATTATTTCACTGGATGGTAGATTATTCGTTCTAGATTCAGAAAATTGGCAGAGTGCGAAAAGTATTGACCCTGTCAGTCTCCGCAATTCTGTGGCTCTGAAAGTCATGATATTAAAGTGTAGATACTTCATCATTTTTGTTTCAAGCTATATGTATATCATTAATATATATTGTATAGTGCGGTTAACTGGTGTCTTCTGTAAAATTTGTTGTTAGTCTCATAAATCATGTTAGTTTGTTTGTTCGAACAATCTTTAATTTGTATTGTGGCAGCTAGAGCACCTAACAATAGATTCCTGGAATTTCTCACACCAGTACTACCATTACAACCTTTCCTGGCCTCCAGCTGCTATCCAACATGGGTCTATAATTATCAACCCATTGGTGGCAGACAAATAGTAGGAAAGGATGAATGCCGCCGTCAGGGATGGAACCTGTGACCTCATGATTTGGATGCCCAAGCGCCATTAACTACCCTATGACAGCGGCTATAAATCATGCTAAACATTATTGTTGAACAAGCTTGTGAAACAACCACATTTAGAGGAATGTAGCTTGTTAATCTAACAGTCATTGTCAGATTCACAAGCTTAAAATGTAAATATTCACAACAGAAAATCATCGACTCAGATGCAATAGTATAATCCTGAAGGTTTTTTTCAGTTAACATTGTAATAAGGAAAGTGCACTTGTAACAAATCTTTCATAGAATTTTTTTTCCTAAACCTCCTGCAAAATGGAGCAAATAATAGGTCAAAAACAAGATGTTTTCCTAAACACTAATGTCCTGAAACAGCATATTTTTAAACATTAAGTTTGACCTTGGTATTTGACCTTGACTGATTACCTTGGATTACGCATTATGTTGAGAGGAAACATCATGGTGAAAAAAATCATTTGCTTGAATAGTGTTTGAGTTATAGGAAAATGTTTAGTTACAGGTTGAGTTTTAACAGACGACACCGGTAAAAAAAATATGCCCCCGACCTTATCCATGTAGGGGCTATAAAAGTAGCCAGTTTGACAGGCTATTTTGATATTACACGTAACATAACAACAATCACTTAAGTGACAATATACAAGTTCATTTATACCAGCACAAGGTTAACAACATCATGAAATTGACATTCATCTCGATCAAAAACATTCCAAATCACTTGCTCAGCGCTCGATTCATTCATTACAAACACTCACTCAAACCATTCAAATACACTCCAACCACACTTTAAAAGTTAGAATCATCAACTTCATTCTAAATAAATAAATCTAAAATAAAAAAATCGCGACTTGAAACAATTCAAAATTATAAGTGTCCAATAGATTCTTGAAGAAAAAGGAAGCTATTTATATTACTTATTTGAATATTTTTTTAAGGGAGGTAATTAATAACACCGGAACAAAATTTGCAATATTGGATTACCTCCCATTAAATTCACTCTAAAGTCGCTCCACACACTCATTCAATTTTATTCCAAAATCATTCCATACAAATCGTCAATTTCATGATGTTGTTAACTGTATGTACTAGGTAAAAGCAATTACTATTCATGTACTGACTTTTGAAAGGTGTTTTCACTTAGGTATTCCACCATTTGAAATCTTCCAGAAGCAAGCATTAACATGCACTCTTGTTTTTAACTTAACCCTTGTCAGGCTGAATAAAAACTGGATGCACTAATGGTTATTCAGTTTTTCTTTTGAAAGTATGATTTATACACTTTTCTGACTTAAATAGTAAATACAGATGGTATAGACTAAGATCAGACTGCAAATATGTTTCGGGCTGATCTTTGTCCATACCTCCTTCTGAAGCAGAAATATTCTGGGATCATTGAGACAAGGGTTAAGGTCTTCTTTATGTCTTATTGATTCCTTTCAAAATTTAGTACATTTACCTCATAACTAAACAATCAAGTAAATTATCATTTAGTAGCAAACAACCTTAAGTTACAATACTAGAATCATCATAAATGTGAGATGTGAAGATTCTATTAAGGAAGCGGTTAGTTTTACTTAGAAAATTATTTTGTATCATTTTTATCATGACCATGGCCAGTTCTTGTATTTCTGGTTGAAAGTCTTTGGTTTTCTCATTTTCGTTAAAACTATCGGGGATGGCGTGTCATCTTCATAGGGGTAGGTATTTTCTTTCTGAAAATGAGATAATAACAACTATTATAATAAAACTCATGGCATAAAAGTTGAAAACTTCACTTGAATATTTTTCTATAAGCAGAGGTGTTATTAAACTAGTGAAATAGCAACGCAAAAAAGCTTAAAGGGTAAATCTAGAAGAATCAATAATCTTTCAATATAATCAGGCACATGTTAGCATTTGAAATAGGGGAGTCATTAACTAATGAACCAAGAACTTCTTGGGGTCAAAACTGAGTTTAAAGTGGCCAAAACAGCAGAAAAAACAAATCATTCTAAGAATTTTGCTGAGTTTCCAAATTAACTTTCTTGTAAAGATATGATGTAAGAAATTAATTGGTAAAATTCTATATCGTAAATAACATACATCATTGAAAATTTGAGTGATAAAACCCATTTTTTACCCTTAAAAATTTCTCTGAAGGGAAGTTAAGATATACTCCTTGGCAGAAATTTCTTAGGGTCAAAACTAGGTTTTTTCAGAATTTTTGGGGCCATAACTCTGGTTTAAAGGTCAATCATGAGCCCTGATAATCATTTTTAAAAATCTGCCAACTGGTTTTCCACTACTGGATACTAGAGCTGCTTGAGCAGCTTATTTGCTCCACAGGCCTGAATCTATTGATATGATGAGAAATTCAATGAATGAGTGAACTAATTAATTGATTAATTTAAATATCAAGTAAATAAGTGTTTTTAAGTGTCACATGCTGAAATATTTCTGCAAAGAAAAATTCAAGATTGATGAATAACATGTAGAAAATTGACCCCTGCCTGTTAAATACATATTTTTATCCAATCACAGTAATTTTGTGAAGCCTGATAATTGGTCACCAAAGGGACATTCCAGTGAAAATTGGTTGATATCCATCTGTTATGTTCTGAGAAAGTGATTTTCAAAGTTTCCACAATATAACATAAAGAAATGACATCTGACCATAAATACATATTTTTCATTCAATCACAATAATCATTTGTGAGTGCAAAGCAAAAACTCTGGTCATTCTGTACATCCACACAATCTGACTTGAGTCTTCACTGTTCCTTTGTGGATAAATCAGGCCTTAACGTAGCTGTAGACCGTAATACAATCTAGTAATTATACTATGTAACTGTCTTGGATGCTCAATGTTTGCAGATGTCAAAATGTTGGAAATATCACACACAGGCTAAAATATGAATTTTGTAGTTAGAAAAGGATCAAAGAAAAATGATACAAATGACAATCATACCTGTGTTAAAATACTGTTAGTTTTGACAGGTGATTTTCTGGGTGTATGTCTCCATAACTCTAATTCTGACAGGGTCTGGCCCCAGCTGATTCTAGATGCTTCTTTAGGTGCTGTAAACATAAACATCAAAATAGAAAATTCAAATGCAATAATGCAGTGGATTTGTCGCACAAAGCATCTAGTGTGCATCTATCAATAAATATAGTTAACAACACTATGAAATTGATACTGAGAATGATCATGGAATGGTTTTGGAATGAAATTGAATGACTGTGTAGAGCAATTTTTGAGTGAATTTTAAGGGAGGTAATCCAACATCGCTAATTTTGTTCAGGATGAACAAAATAAGCAATATTAATTACTTCCCTTTAAAAAAAATATGTAAACAAGTCGTATAAAAAGCTTCATATTTCTCCAAGAACCAATCAGACAATAAAAATTTCAAAAATAAAATATTACAATTTTTTTAAGCTAAATTTATTTTGAGTAAAATTGTTGTTCTTATATTTTTAGTGATTTCAGAGCGTAATTGAATTGTTTGAGTGAGTGTTCAGTACACAACTACATGTATTTCAAAAATATTCATGAACTTAAAAAAATAAGTTTGAACCAACCTTTAAATATTTTCTACCCGTAATGCAATTTGAAATAATGTCCTTAATCAGCAGATAAATTACAACTATATTTGCCGTTCATGATACATGTGTTTTTAGATGAGTTTAATTGGCATTAGGGAGAACACAAACCAACAATTACTTACGTGGATAATGTTTGACAACATGTATAGACTCATCCATACTAAGACATTTCACTTTTCTCTGTCCATTGTGGGCTGTATGTAGTAGAGTCAATCTATCAAAACTCTTCTCACTCTGAAAGTGTAAGAAACATGTCGTTTATGGGCCACCAAATTATTAAAAAGCTATATTTGCATCATTTTTGTTGCTCTATTAAAATTCAGTGATTCAATTATAACTACAGTTATTATTGTTTGAGCTACCACCTTTTAAAGCAACTTTGATTTTACTTTTCTGTCTCTGAAAAGGTCTCATAAATACAATAGACATACAAATCACGAAAAGCCATGTTTTTGTCATTTGAACTCATTTAAATAGTCTGAAATAGAGGATTTTACCTCTTCAATTGCTTTAAAATATTCAGAGTTTTATAGGAGGACCTTTTAATATCTGGGAGACCCTATAAGATTTTGAGCTAATAGGTCATTGCGGCTTGTGGTGAAAAGAAGTTAGTGTCAAACCCTGAAGGCTCTCTTAATAGCATTTCTATTCTAAACTCAGTTAACCCATGTCATGCTGAATAAATTTCGGTTAAAAAATACCATCAAAATCAAAGGGCAAAAGGCACTGAAAGTACCAATTTTTTTATTATTTGAAAAACTTGGTCGGAAAGTGAGAAACAGGTGGTGTAGACTAACATCAGACTGCACATATGTGCAGGCTGATGTTTGTCTATAGCTCCTGCCAAAGCAGGAACATTCCAGGTTCAGCATGACAAGGGTCAAGATCAGCTTGTCTCGAACAAAATCTCATGACAGATCTCCTATCTTACCAATTCTTTCACATCTTTCTTCTTCTTTCTATCAGTGCTTTCATCTTCCTGTCTTGCTAAAGGCTGAAATAAGATTTACAGTAAGTAAGTTTATTAATCAGGGCTCGGGCTAGTGTTTGAAATTGAGGAGTCAACAACCCCTTTAAAATGAAATTGTGAGGGTCAAATCCGATTCCAAAGGGGTCAAAACAACTCTGAGAACACACATTGATAGGAATTTTGAAGGTTTTGTAAAGATAAATTCAGTCATCACTTCATTTGTTAAATTATGGATAGTATATAGGATGTGTCATAGAAAATTTAAGGGATATAAACAAGTTTTGACCCTTAGAAAAAATTTCAAGGGGTCAAATTAAGACATTTTTTTTCTTTTAGATTTTTAGGGGTCAAAACCCTGGTTTAGGGGTCAAACACAAGCCCTGTAATAATAATTTATTTGATATCAATTATCAATTCTCACAACCAAGTTAGATATTTTTTTAATACAATATACCAAGTGCGTATTGTATCTGTGTCAGGACCATAACAGTAACTGTTACATAAATGGATTGATATCAAATAAATTAAAAACAGGGCTTGTGCGCATTATATTTATCTTTTAACCTCTATTTGCCTTGTTTTTGTCGATGTTACTAACAGAAATGCAAATTTCTAAAATAACCCCATTATGTCATTGTTCTAAAAATATCTATGTGATATCATAAAAATTATCATATGAGATGTCATCACACATATTTTTGTATAGTTATAAGATAAAATCAGAATAGCCAATCGAAATGTAGTTGCAGAGAGTATATGTGTCAGTCTCTGGAAGTTGTCTTGAACAAAAGATTGTTCAAAACAAAGGAATTACGTTATATGTATGCAGTAAATTCTAATATATTGACATTATGTAAAATACTTCTAGTCTAAAAAGCAAAATGATGCAAAATAATGCAAGATATATGGAAGATGTGAAATGTGCATGACTTAAAAAGCTATTTTCTAACATAAATATTGAATGAGTAAATATAAGCTTTTCATAGCCAAGCAATGTTATTTCTCTTCATGTCTCCTTTCTCAATTTGTTTGATTATTATAGAACATTGAGTTAAAAATATTCATCAGTCTTTAAAACTTGTCCGTACCGATTTCTTTAAAGAGGATTTTTTCTTCAGTGTGTTTGTTCGATCTTTCAGGACAGGCCTCTGTCCTAGGAAGGACGGGATTTCTTCGTATATATGTTCTGCAGACTGGTTCAGTATGGTCTGAGTGTCATGTGACTTCTCCACTGGTCTATTGTGGCTGCGATCTTTAGATCTGGACTCTCTGTGTCTGTCTGATCTTGATCTTTTTGTACCATCTGATCTGTGTCTAGACCTTTCTGGTTTTGTATCATAACAATCAGCTGTTACAGATAAGATACACTTTATGAATTATTGTGACATTATCACAAAACGTACTTGAAGACTCCGATAAGACTATGCTGATCTAAGACTTAACCCTTGTCATGCTGAATAAATTTCTTTGCAAAATAAATGTAAAATCAAAGTGCTAAAAGCCCTGGAAGTTACCAAATGTGATTGAGTATTGATGTAAGAAATGCATTGTTTTACACCTTTCTTGTTTAAAAATGAAATTCAGGTGGTATGAGCTAGGATTAGACTGCACATATGTGCAGGCTGATCTTTGTCTATACCTCCTGTCAAAGCAGGAATTTTCTGGGTTCAGCATGACAAGGGTTAATGTTGGACAAGAATGAAATTGTTGGAAATGTCACACAGGCAAAATTATGAATATACAACATCAGTATTGTGGTCAAACAATACACAAAGTGAACTCAATATATATCAAATGAATATGATTTAAACTTATGCACCTATAAACTGAAACGCCCTCTATTTAATTGAAATTTTGTAAACATTTTTTCTATAACAATTCCTAATCTGAAGGTGCTAACCAAAGATAGAATGTTAAAAACTTGCTGTAAGGTTTCGGGTATTTGTAAAACTGTATTCTTTTGTTTTGATAATGAGTTATGTACATTGAGTATATAGTAATTAAATTCCAATTTCATGCAATTCAAATTTTGATTACAATACAGTTAAACAGGGCTCTCGGAAACAACAGTAGTGTCGTCTGAGACGACAACTTTTCTCAGCAGACGACAAAAAATCCTATCAAAGGATTCCACTGGATGACAAGTTTTTTAAGGCACGTGTCCCGACCTCTCGGCTGTGTTTAACATATATTTGATTGTTTATGTAAGTTAACTGTCGCGTGGAAAATCGATAATAGCCATATCTGAAGTCCGATAGACGGGTGCGGTAGGCGTGGCATTAAATGATGCCAACAGCCAATTGTAATCGGTTATTCGTATACCTTGTAGGGGGAGCTTGACGATCAATGAATGGAATCTAGACTCTGCCCGGCGCTGTGTTTTAGCAATTGTTACACATAAACGAAACATGTGAACCATGAATATATTGATTGAAGCAGTTGATTCACCAATTATATACCGGTAATTGAATTCCAGCAGTGCCCCAATTAGACGAAGACAATCGTAAGACGACATAATTGACCCGATTTATTCGTAACAAGTAAACGATTAGTCTGTGTCCTTCGAACTGTCCCAAATCTCTTTTACCTCATAGGGGTCCGAAATAACACCCCCCCCCACCACCATATAGACTAATAATATGAAGTTTATATTATTAGTCTATATGTTGGGGGGGGGGGGGGTATTTCGGACCCCTATGTTTTACCTTTTGTAAAATTGGTATTATGACTTAAAAATAATATTTAATTAAAGAAATGTTCCAAAAAAAACACGAAATGAATTATCACTACCGGTGAATCTCTGAAACGCCGGTTATGTGCTTAAAGGGTGAACACAAATCAAGAGAAAGGTAGTTCGGAAAGTTAAATTATTTCAATCTAAAGAAAAAAAAAATAAGAAAAAGAGACAACCAATGCAGTTCAAACATACAATCTTTTGTAATGAAAACCAATTCTGAACTTTTTCTCTCAATTCACAACATCTGCAAAGAGAATCATGGCATAGACTTTTATATTGAGATTTTTTAAAGTCTAAATAAGTATAATTAACATTTTTTGACTTCTTTTAACTTCTGGCAAAAAGAAGATATAACTGTTTCAAAGACTTGCTTCTGTACTAGTCAATCGTTTTAAACTGAACAGGGAAAAGTTTTGTCATCTACTGAGCCCATCTCCAAAAATGAACAAAAAAAATGTAAAAAAAAATGCATCTACTGAGCCCATCTCCAAAAAATGAACAAACAAGAGCTGTCACTGTAAGATGACAATGCCCCCGACACCGCTTTGTTTTAGAAGTTATGGCCAATGTTAAAGTTTTTGGACGGAATGACGGACGGACGGACGGACAGACGGACGGACGGACAAGTCAAATTTATGATGCCTCCCTATCGGGGGCATAAAAATGTAAAAAGAGGAAAATGTTTTTTAAAAGCAATTCCTTCTTTTCAATCTATGTTTCCTTTCTGGTGACTAAAAAACCATTGGATTGTGTTGTAAAGGGTTAATGAATTGTCATTTCAATATCATAGTCTTGCACGGTACAAAATCCACCCTCATAATGATGGAATCCAACTTTTTTGTATGGAATCCAACTTTTTCTGAAGTTGGATTCCTGGAATCCTTCTTTCAAAATCCTAGTGAGAGCCCTGGTTAAAGGTAGTGGACCCGTTAGAGTTCTGTAACATTTTGGAACTCATGATCATTCACAATATAAACCAAGGTTTCCTAATGAATTCACAAGGAAACCTATGTTAATACTGTTAAAGTTTTAAAGTTCCAAAACGTTTTGAACTATTATGGATCCACTAACTTAAATTTAGATTTCAATTTCTTTAATTACCTGGTAGTCTTCTAGTCTTGGCCTCTCCCGTATAACATGTTCTAACAGTTGTAGTGAAGTCATCAACATTGGTCTCCTTGGATACATGTCTGGGTGCGAGGTATGTCCCATATTGTAACATCGAATCCTCCGCATTCAGGTTACATACTCTACCAACCATCACTGAACTATCCATGGTCGTATCCAACATAGGCTCGGGTTCGTAAAATGTTTCATCTGCATCACTTACATACAGGTCCAGAATTTGTTTACACAGATCCTTTTCGCTGAGACCCTGATTTTTATGAAGGACTCGCTTGGCTGGACTATATATCTGACCAACATGCCTGTTGACCCATCTTGCCTGTTTACTCATTGTATCAGGGGAGGTCACTCTAGACATGGACAAATCTAGGGGTCTAGGAGACATTACAGAGTTCTGGTTCCTGGGTTTTGATATTGATAGATCTAGTGGAGAATCACCAATTCTGCTGTGACTGGAATCCATGAAAAATGAAGAATTTAGACTAGAATGGTTCATGCCATCTGTAAATGACCTTGACATTTGACCTCTAGAAGATAGAGATGGTGGTCTCAGCATTTCTGGATACCTGTCTGAAGCTGAAATATTGTCTCTGTCGATATTGTGTGAATATAACTCATTTAGAGACTGATTAAAATTTACAGACTTCCTCCTACTTCTATCTCTAACATCTTGTACAGTTTCATGAAGGCTGTATTTCAAATCATGTCTTTGCGATTTTTCATAGTCCTGCAATAACTGAGATTCATTCAATGATCTACTTAATAGTGAGTTTCCTAGAGGTTTTCCACAATTAAAACTTTGTCTCTCTTTCCTGAAGCCTCTGTTGACCATTTTATTACTATATCTATTTTCACTGGCATAAAAGTTCTCAGCTTCACTTTTCCTTCCATAACTACTCAAGTTGAGAGGTGATTCACTCATCCTTATATTATGGCTTTGATTGAGTAGAGAATAGTGCATGGAGTTAATATTACTTAAATTCAAATTCATGGGCAAAGATGAATCCATTTGATTGTTGACACTTTTTTGTTCTCTCATTTGTTGCTGCCTATACATGTTTGGTTTATTTATGCGGTATTTCTGTTGTTCATTATTTGATACACATGGGGATGAAGCAGGCGTGTGAGATTGGGGATAGTCCCGTGATGTGTAATGATGTTTTATGTCCGGACTCTCTTGTTTCTCAGTGCTCGGTACACTTTCATTTAAACTACTATCCATCTTGTACATAACCTCCCCATTTTCAAAATCCACTTCTCTAAAACTGACAGAAAATGATGAATCCATGTTGAAACTATTGATGCTGTTAGGAGAGGAATCAAACTTGGTAAATCTGACAGGTTCGGGAGAAGGTTCATCCATCGTTGATTTATTGAGATCAGACTGTTTGGCTGATGATTGAGAGCCACCTGACCCTTCATCGCTACTATTCACCCAGTTTGGGTATGGTTTGATGACTGATTTGTCCAGTGAACATCCATCATTTTCTGATAGACTATCACACGAGGAGGAGATGGTACCATATTGACTTCTATTACTAAACTCAGACATACATTCAGCACAGTTAGGATCGGAACACTCGCTGTCAGAATGGCTGCAGTCACAACCTTGTGAACAAAAATCGCAACAATCACAGTCAGACACATCATCGTCACTGTCACTATAACTGCCTGTCAGAACAGATTTGTCAAGATTACTCATTCTACTATTTTTCTTACTATCTGTTGGTTTTCTTACTATATTGACATACACTGCTTCTTTATCTGTAGTGGGTCTGATAGACTTGTTTAATGCATCTGGATTAGATTTTTCTGCATTCAATGTTTCTGTTCTTTCATTCCGTTTAATAACTTTTGGGTCCTTTCTTTTCTTTTCTTTGTCATTTCTTTCTATTACCTTTTTATTTGACACAGCTGTTTTACTACTGACTTGAGATTTTTCATTTCTAACTAGTTTTGATTCAGATGTTTTTGATTTAATCTTGTCCTTATTTTCTATAGTCTTAACAACAGGTTGAGAAGCAGGAACAGGCAATTGTTTATCGTTATTCTCGTCTATAGGAGAATTTCTATGAACTTCACAGATATCCGAGTTGGGGTTTCTATTTTTACAGTCACAAATACATGCTATACTCTCTGCTGAATTACCCTGACTAGCACAGAGAGCCGACGTCATCTCACTTAGTCCAACTGTCAGTTCAGAGAATGATCCAACTGAATGACTAAGTGCCTCCTGACCAATTGGGGATTTTCTAGATTTGAGACTTCCATTTTCAACTATAGGATTTATACAATCAATATCTTCAACAATACTTGTGTGATCGTCCAGCGATTTAAAACTAACAGAATTATCCAGATAATCCAAGCTTTCATCATGCTCCCCATCAAAAGAGAAGCTTCTGTTCTTTTTCAGGGACTTTGACTTCATTTGATTGTTTATTTTTCGTCTGTCAATTGTAGCACAATCATCTTTGGATACAAGATTTGAACTAGAATCTTTCTTTTTACTTCGTAACTTTCCAAACAGACCTTTACTGACATCACTGACACTTCTTTTCACAGATCTTTTCTTTGCGAAGGCGCTGTTTTCATTACTAAATAAACTTGCAGGAGCTGGTGTGGATGGCAAAGTTTTATGACTTGCAATATTAGCCGCCTGAACAGGGATTGGATCCACAATTTTATGTCCAAAATCTACTTTATGTTGTGAATTACCAGGTAAGTGATTCTCCTTTCTTATTCTAGTCTCTTCAACTTTAATTTCATCAGTTTTGTTTGAGTACATGTCAACAAAGTAACTATCATTGAATGATTCATTTGCTTCATGTGAATTCTTCAACTTCATCTCTTGTTTACCAGAGCGGCTTCTCGCCCCACAAGCATTTGGGGGAGTCATCACAACATAGTTTTCATCATCGAGCTGTGGTGACACTCCACTAGAACTGTCAAACTCTTTCAGCTTTCCTGACAGCACAGTCTTCAGCTCTGTCAGAACTTCAATATGTTCCTTTGTTTGATTAATTTGTTCCTCAAGAGATTCATTATTGCTATTCTCTGTTACAACAGAAGCACCTGTTCTAGTTTCGTCCAACTCATCTTCAATAGAACTCCTACTATCAACTTCAGTCACTGTTTCGAGGGTAGACTCATTAACGAATTCCTGCCTTAATCTCTCAGACTCTCTACGAGAAAACTGAACAAACTTTTCCGGCGTACTTCTTTCAGACAGAACGACACTGCAGTCTATCCCACTATCGGTACTAGCACTTCTTGATCCACCAAGTTCTCGCAGACCAGCTCGTGGCGACGTAATATTCCTTAATAAATCTGGATGTTCCTTTGCAATTGACCTCACATTTGAAAATGAAGCTCTGTTTAAAATCCTCTTAAAATGACTCTTGCTAGATTTGTTAGGACTGAGTGTTAAAACTTCATGTTTAGTTCTATCCCTATCTTTACCAGCTTGGCTACTGCTACCTGATTCAGGTTTAATATTAAACGACACATTATTCTGTGAAACATCAGCAAGATTATTGGTGTCATTATGGTCATCCTGAAGCTCTGTTATATCCTGAAGTTTCTTGTCCCTCCTGAAGCTTGAAAGGAACTTCTTAGAGATTCTCTTGAATCCCTTCTTCTCTTTGCTTGCCATCTCTTACATGTTTTCTGAAATCAAACAAAAACATATTTCAGGGTTTGTGTTTGACCCTTAAATCAGGGTTTTGACCCTAATAATGACCCCCAAAAAAATCCTTTAGTAGGTCATTTTGGCATTCATTCCATCATGATCAATGTAAGAGATCTATATAAATAAGTCAACATAAACAATAATGTGTCTTAGGAAACTTTATTGATTATGTTAATTCATTCATTTAGATCATTTGAAACTGTTTAACTGATGGTTAATATAAGTTTGCACCCTGTCATCCTTTTGATCTTAACAAGAGCACCGCCTACGGGTGCCTACGCTCGGCTGTCGAGTGCTGGATGGTAGGAAAAAATCTAAGTCGAACAAGATGTGTTTGTGAAACACGAATGCCCCCGTAACGGCATTTTTTTTTCAAAGTTTGACCTTGACAGATGACCTTGACCTTGTCACATGACCTTGATTTTGGTACCAGCAGATGCGGATCATTGAAATCTATCATCATGCCAAATATTAGCTTTGTATCTTGAATAGGCTTGAAGATATTGGCAAGGTTAAGTTTTCGGGTTAAGTTTTCGGACGTTTGACCTTGACAGATGACCTTGACCTTGTCACATGACCTTGACTTTGGTACCAGCGGATGCGGATCATTGAGATCTATCATCATGCCAAATATTAGCTTTGTATCTTGAATAGGCTTGAAGATATTGGCAAGGTTAAGTTTTCGGACAGACGGACGGACGGACAGACAGACGGACAGACAGACAGACAGACATGAGTAAAACAATATGCCCCCGATCTATCGATGCGGGGGCATAAAAAGGGGCATAATTTGCACAAAATGCATCTAGAGTTATCCCCCTTGATAGTATAGGTTTCTCTTTTGATGGTGAACATGTGTGCCAAGTTTCAAGTGAATGCCTTCAGTAGAACCAGAGATATAACAAAATGTCAAAGTTTTCGCACGACGACGACGACGACGACACGGAGGCTATAGCAATACCTTGGGTTTTCTTCGAAAACAGCCAAGCTAAAAATGAGGTTTGACCCCCTAAATTTTATGGTCAAGGGGTGGGGGGTGTAAATGACCCATTGAATTGAAAGGCTAGCACAAGCCCTGTATTTAATGCAATTTTAGATCAAAGGGATTTTGATAGTTTTTCATTAATTAAATTTAAAGTATTGAACAGTTTCTAGTTATTTAATGACTCAACATTCACAATACAAGAGGACCATGATGGTCCTAGACCGCTCACCTGAGTCTCTTTGACCCCTGGGACATCACATCAATTAAATAGGAAAATGTCAAAAAGGAGATAATTTCTACATAAGATCAATACCATGGAATGTGTTCAGCCAAGAGTAAGACAGATATGCCTTTTTGCTCTTTGATTCTATATTAAAGGGATGCATCCGGGTGGAGCCCAAATGTGCCCCCAGGGTCTTGATATGGTCAAACATGGTAGAGGTCTATTAGATGATGCTAATACCAAATATGAAAGCTGTCTGCCTTCTGGTTTCAGAGAAGAAGATATTTGAAGATTTTCATTTTTTTACCTTTTGTCCTCAGAAGAGCTAAAAGGGTTATGCCTGGGTGGAGCCCAAATATGACCCCAGGGTCTTGATATGAATAAACTTTGTAGAGGTCCACTAGATGATGCTGCATACCAAATATAAAAGCTGTCTGCCTTCTGGTTTCAGAGAAGAAGATTTTTGAAGATTTTCATATCTTCATCCTTTTTGTTAAGGGTAAAGGGCAAGTAAAGGGTGGATTTCATTTAATTGAACAACTTTGGTAGAGCTTGACCAAAGGTACATTCCTGCCAAGTTTCATCAGATTGGCTGACCGGATAAGGAGAAGATGTTTAAAGAAATTGTGGACGACGCACGACGGACAACTGATGACGTACATCATACGATCACAAGAGCTAAAAATGTAAACAGTAAAACCTGTATTAAGCGACTCCTTAATCATTTCATTTAGACGATTCTAACAGATTTCAATATCATAAGATCAATAATAACCAATTTTTCATTGAAGAATGTGCACATTTTCAGCAGAGATTTCGCTCACAGTGAAGGGACTTTTCATTTTGGTCCTTTAATAAAAAATGGTCGCTTAATAGAAGTGGTCTCTTGAGCAATATCGACTATACTTAGAGGGGGATCAGCATGCTCAAACACATTTGAGCCTGTGTGTGACATTTCCAACGATTTGAAATGTTTCTGAGGTGCAAACATTTAGAGGCCTTGACAGACACAAACTGTAAATATAAACTTAACTGATGTATCACAGATACTTTGAGACCTTCTCGATCTACTAAGCGCACATGGAGACTCTGGTCACACTGTGCGGATGCACAGGCTGGTCAGTCTTTGCTTTGCGCTTATTTGAAATTGTTGGAAATCTCACACACAGGCTCATTTTATCTATGAAAGTCTAATGCTGCTTCCTCTTAGACAGATATCAACCTACACCTTTGTGCATGCTGATCTTAGTCTGCACCACCAGTTTGGCCTCTTTCAGGGCAGAGATGTCCATGAAAATAAGTTTAATTATTTTCATTGAGAAAGATTGCACATCACCCTTTGATTCAAGGATTTTCAGTAATTTGATATAAGTGCAATTCCAAAAGAGGATTTGACAAATAAGAAATGTGTTGAATGACATCAAATGGAGAATAGCTTAATAACCCAATTTGTTAAATGGAGTTGGTTCTAAAGGTGTGAAATTACAGTCACATGTGATCACACTTAGGGATTGAACTCAAGCAATCAAAAATTATTAAGATGTGCTGTTACTGTTGTAAATGTATTAAACCCTCAGACTTGATATTGAACTGACTAGCATTACGAGGAAAGAGTTTCGTTGATGGCGAAAGTTACGGCACATTTATCTTCTACAAAACAAAACTTTACTTTAAACTTACATGACATATTTATTTCTGATAGCTATTTACTTAAGGAAGTTTCATTAACAAAAAAAAAAAAAAAAAAAAACAAGAAATTTTATCAACAGTAGACAGCCTTTTTAGCTTTGCCAAAAATTAACAATGAATTGAATTTTTCAGTATCCCTTTCTTCCAGTTTTGTCAATATCCTTGGTATCAAAGAAAACATGAGAAAAATAATCAACAGGTGAAAAAATTGACAAAAGGATAGCTTTCAAAGCAAAGTCAAAACTGACTTTGGAATATGAAATGAAACATTTCATAAAAAATAAATGTCTTTGGTATACCTTTATAGAGCCTTTATTCTACATTTATTTATATTATTTTTGTGAGTGTGTGCTTACATTTCTTGTTTCTGCTTGGGCTGTTTTATTGGAAGAAAAATCTGTTTTTGGCCATTCTGATCAAAATATGGGCCGTTTAGACTGAATTACAGGCTGTTTTGACTCTGTACCACTTAGACTTTTGGCCATTTTGACTCCCCCCTACGGTGAAATCAAAAGTAAACAAATGGAAGTGGATTTCTCCCCGGTAGCAACAAAATCTGGTCATAAGGAGGCAATGGTCTAGAAGATCTTTTTAAAATATCTGCAGTGCACTGTACAAACCAACCACCCTACCCTCTCCCCAACTATTCAAAATATTCATTCTACAGGTAATGATCTTATCCTGCAACCATCATATGACTGAAAGATTGAGAAAAATGGCATTCAAACAGAAACAAAATTGACGCAATTTTGGGAAGATAGTTTGTCCGAACAACTCATTATAACAAACCAACAACGAACTATTACTTGAACTAGTGTGAAACAGAACTTGTGTGGGGTTGGCCTAAAATACTGAATGGACTGCCTAGCATGAAATGGGGTGAAATGGACCTTCCAGCCGCAAAATGGACTTTTATATACAACATTACATACTATTTTTCGATTAAAAAACCAGTTCAATGCCTTATATAGATCATTTACCAAATTTTACAAATAGAAATGGAGAGATTTATGCATTTTGTTATCTTTTGTAGAATAATATTGAATGACGACTATGAAGACCCCTCGACAGTGAAACAGGCTTCTTTAAATGTAATTCACTCTACAGTTTTCTTCATATAGTCTTATATTGATCTAATATAGCTTGTTTTATATCATTATGCTTATTTCAATAAATTGATAAGATAAGATAAGATAATTTTCTGGCATCTATGTAAATTGTTTTCATGATACAGATAATAGCCGTGAAAATAGTGAGAACGAAATGGACATTTCGCAGTGATTCAGATTGGATTCATTGTTCATAGGACACATGTCCTGAAATGGCAATTTTTTTAGGACATATGTCTGAAACTGCCAAAAAATCTTCGGACATTTAGAATAGTATCTAAAAATGCTCAAATAGACAGACAAGGTAATGATATCATTGGTACTAGATCTATTCTAAATGTTTTTTCTACATTAAAGAAAATCACTTTATCACACTTTCTGAACACTTGCTAAAAGAAGACCTGGCTTGGACGTCCTTGATAGAAAAGCTTGGAAAAACATTGAGACAAAAGACGAACATGCTGAAATTAAGCAATTTCTATTTGGGATATCAAAACCAGATCTTGTTTGGGAAAGGGTTAAAAGTATACATGTTCATAATATGATTTTTCATCTAGACCACATTAATTGTTTGTCTTTGTCATAAGTCAACTACTGGTTGACCTCAAGCCACTTGTCCCGGAACAAACTGGATGTTTTCATAGATCTGGGAGTTTCAGATTGAGTATCAGAACTGTATCCCTTCTCGAAGTCGATGTTTCTGGTGAAATAGCGCTTTCGGGTTGCAAAAACTCTGCATTGAACAATGAATGCTGCTTGTCGTCTGACAAACGCTTTTTACTTGCGATTATTATTTAGGAGGATAAAGACCGAATGTTCCGAATATAGATTAGACACATTCGATTTTAAAAGTATATACAACAAAACATCCAAACGTACTATTCCAACTTTCATACAAATCAATCTTGGGTAAAAGAACGTTGCGATGTATCATATTCAAATGATTATGGTGATGGCAAAGTAAATAGAATCAAAGAATCGTCACCAAATGAAATGGAAATAGGGTATATATCCGGTATTCTGTACACAAAATTCCTGTATTATTTAAAATGCGAACCAAGTACTCAATGCTGGTTTCCCGTGTTTTCACGCATAGAATACAAAGCAATTACACAGCAGGAAACAAGTTTTTTGTTTTGTTTTTTTTTTAAAATCTGGATACTTCGAGACAAAATAAAGTGAGTAATTGAAGTAGATTTAGAAGGAAAAAGAGATTTACCCAGACTGAGCAGGTCATAAAACCATTGGACAAATTGTCTGACTGCCATAATTTATATCGGCCCAATCTCCTGACAGAAACTTTTCAGTCATCTCTAATTTTAATCGGTCCCAGACCGAAGGGTCAACCCAATCTGAATCCCAGATTTTGGGTGTCGAAATGGAGTTCATTCTGGATTTGTTTAACATCAATGCAACAGATAAATTTATTCCTTCAGTAATAGAATTAGCCTCAGTGAACAACAGTTGTACTAAAGAAATTAAAGTTAGTTTTGAAAAGCTGCTGATGCGCGAGTTTCTTGCGTAAAGAATCTGAACAGTGAAATGGATATGAAACGGAGAAATGGGCTTCAACTCTCGAAAAAAAACAATAAAAATGCAATGTTTTAGTAGTAAATCAATAAATAAAACAACCAACTTGATAATTAAAGGCAACAAACTGGCAAATTGTTGTCTATTTTCTCATTTTATTACATATATAAAAGTCCATTTCGCCGTGAGATGTTCCATTTAGCTCCAGGTCTTGAGAATAACTCGCAAGAAAAAACCCTTAATATTCCCCTATATGCTCCATAACGTCCAACTTAAATCCACTGAGGCTGCCAAATACCTAGGGCCGACGATCACTAAAGATCTAAACTGGTCAAATCACATAAACAACATCACGGTCAAGGCCAATAACTCCCTTAGGTTCATTAGAAGAAACATCCGCACATCAAACCAGCAAGTCAAGACCAAAGCCTATACAACTTATGTCCGACCCCAACTTGAATACTACTCTTCTATTTGGCACCCCTGGCAAAAAACCCATTCCTTCAAAATAGAAAAAATCCAAAGAGCCGCCGCACGGTACGTCTATAACAACTACGACATTACAAGCAGTGTTTTCAGTATGCTACAATCCCTAAATTGGAGGACCCTCCACCAACGGCGTATACATTCCTCACTCATATACTTTTACAAGATAAAAAATAGCCTAGTAAAAGTCGACCACAGCCACCTAACACCCACCTGTAACCTTAATTACCTTATTCCACAGTCCCGTACCCAATATCATTGTAACTCATTTTTTCCCAGAACAATCCGCCTGTGGAACTCCCAACCATTTGAAGTTAAGTCTAGTCCAAACCTTGACATATTCTCCTCAAGGTTGGACTTGGCATCCTATATGTAGTATCTTCAGTCCTGTTTTTATCCTTTTATCATTTTATACTTTTCCACTAATCTTTTATCTTTTTAGCGCAAATTCTTTACTAACAATGACCCGGTGGTAGGTGATCCCTCCCATTAATAGCGAGCGCAGCTCGCGAACGGCCGAAGGCCGTGAGCGCGAAGCGAGCGTTTATGGTAACGCGTGTTATTCTATTCTATTCTATTCCATCAATACTGTCAAACCAAACAATCGTGTCATTTCTCACCCGGAGTGAATTCACTTGCAGGATAGAAAAAAAGTCAAAAATTGAATTGGAAAAATACCTCAACGTATCGTTCGTAAAAGAAAGATTTAAAAATTGAAAAATAATTTAAGCTATCCCGTTAAAACGAGGTTTCTATAAAAGTTTTATTTTCTACCGGAAGCAACAAAACAAAGCCAAAAGCGAGGCCGACCGAAGCGATTCACGCGGTCATTCCCACAAAATGTTCTTTAGTCTTAGTTAAACAGAATGACAAGGCTAATTTTAACATCCTTACCTTAAATCCTAACACGTATACGACCTGGATCATGTTAAACCCCCAGATTTATGATGTATGCATGTTTAGATTAAAATGTCTTGATGTCATCAATAATGGACAATGACGTCACGAATAATTTAGTCTGGAAATTTATTTTTTTCAATTATAGACTTGAGGACTTGTTATGCATGCAAGATGTTTCTTACGATTTTCAATGCGTTTGATATAGAAAAGAGTGATGTTTCTACGATTTTCAATGTGTTTAATATAGAAAATAGTGACTAAAGTTGCCTTGTAATAACGAAAACAAGAATGTAATGACTTTTTTAGGCCATGAGAAAACATTGTGGGAAAGAATGAAATGCTAGTTTGTAAAGTTTATTTTAATATGTTTGTCTTTTGTTGTTGTTACCGCCTGTACAAGGAACAAGAGCATTTCTTAAATCCTGAAGATAATATAATATTTTAATTCCAGTTATGTTAAAAAATGTTAATGCCTTCTTATTTGCCCAAATGAAAACAATTTTGAGTACACATTTTTTTAATAACTTCCGCGGAAAGTGACCCCATGAACAATGTTTGCTTTTAGTGATAAATCTTTGCGTTTTTGCTAAATGTGATTAAATCTGAACTTATGAAGAAATTATGTCTAGATTTCAAAGAGGTATGAAACTTAATCGTTTAACTGATGAACGGATCATTCAGTATTGGAGGAATAGATTGTACATCACAAACATACATCTACTCAATACATGATTAGTGTTATGTAATGGTAATTAATAAAAAAGACAAGGTAGTAGCCTATTTTATAATTTAGTGAACTTTATTACCCTATGTAGATCCATGTAGAAAATGCAGATTCTATGGGAAATTTCAAGCAGTTCCTTAGAAATGTTTTGACATTAATCAAGACGAGTTCTTATCATGTTATAGTATTCAAAAGCTGTAAGTTTATCAGCTTTATTTAAATGAACTAAAATTAGGTCTGCTAACCCTACGATTTTAAATTCGAAACTTTTTTCTAATGTTAAGTGGGCCATATACAATCAGAACATAAAAACATTGATATTTGAATCTTGCTATAGAAATACAGGCTCATTTATTTAACCTAACGCTTATTGATTTTTCCTATTTTTATGCCCCCGCATCGATAGATCAGGGGCATATTGTTTTACTCATGTCCGTCTGCCTGTCTGTCCGTCTGTCTGTCTGTCCGTCTGTCTGTCCGTCTGTCCAAAAACTTAACCATGCCAATATCTTCAAGCCTATTCAAGATACAAAGCTAATATTTGGCATAATGATAGATCTCAATGATCGGCATCTGCTGGTACCAAAGTCAAGGTCATGTGACAAGGTCAAGGTCATCTGTCAAGGTCAAACATCTGAAAACTTAACCCGAAAACTTAACCTTGCCAATATCTTCAAGCCTATTCAAGATACAAAGCTGATATTTGGCATGATGATAGATCTCAATGATCCGCATCCGCTGGTACCAAAGTCAAGGTCATGTGACAAGGTCAAGGTCATCTGTAAAGGTCAAACTTTGAAAAAAAATGCCGTTACGGGGGCATTCGTGTTTCACAAACACATTTTGTTTTAATTTTTTTTTAACAATTTGGGAAATCTCAACCAGAAATAATGACTTCTTTTGTCTGTTGTTCACATAAATTTACACTATGACTAAGTCATTTTCAGTCTTATATCTGCGGCGACTTCAGCTTTTTTTTCCAGGGGAGAAATTACAAAAAGTTTGGGTTTTTTTACAAGAGAATAAAATTGAATTAAAGGTATAAAGTACAGTTAGACATAACAGAATGAAATGTGCAATTATTGAAAATTAATTTTGCAACTGATAGATCCTGGGATTACGCGCTTAAAATACATATGCTCGCTCTCTCTCTCTCTCTCCCTCTCTCTCTCTCCTCTCTCTCTTTCTCGTAACAAATAATTTGTCAGCCAGTACACAAATTGCTGCGCTCGCTTTTAAGGCTTTGCCTTATTTCATATTAATCAGTATTGATTGCCTGGGAGTATACTCCTTGACCCTATTACCGGTGGTCTTAATGCAAGTTGTCTGTGTTTAAGAAACTCTTAATTATTTCTTATAATATTTTATGTCATCACATAGCCAAATCATTCCTTTATCAAAATCAGTACTTTTGTTTCTAGGAAAATGCATTTTAACAATAGTCTTTGGTTGGAAACAACATGACCCTCAAGATTTGCCGGAACTACTTTTGTACCAATTACCGGTGTACTGAGGAAAACCTTCAAAGTTCACAAATTACAAACCCTTTTGTATACTTTCTATACATCATGTAATTCTTTGATCTATTTAGGTATAATTCATCATAATTTCTGTTCCAAACATTGCTAAACCTAAGTCTAACAAGAGAAATTCATTCACCACCATGTCTAAATTTTGTTTTCCTCTGTAAAATAGTAAAAATGATATATGGATGCTATAAAATTTTAATCAGGATCTTTCAGGGTCCAACCTAGTTAAATTATTGTATAAAA
This sequence comes from Fragum whitleyi, assembly GCA_948146395.1. NCBI lineage: Eukaryota > Metazoa > Mollusca > Bivalvia > Cardiida > Cardiidae > Fragum > Fragum whitleyi. The sequence continues at coordinate 6,357,396 of OX411556.1, forward strand.
AGAATTAACTAAAATTTTGAAACATTGTCTGAAGTATTTCTGTATTTGAAATTCGAAATTTATTACTACACCGGTAATTGGTATACCCCGGTATTAGGGTAACTGAGCATATCAAGTAGATGTAGATGCATTCCATGGTAAATGGTCCATTTCGTTTTTAAGGCCAAACGTCTTGTTTGGGAAACCTTTTTCTGTATTTAGACAAGATAACAAATAAATCGAAATTTGTTCGGATACAGGAAAAGATCTTGGTAGATTTTTAACTAAAATCAGGAAGATCCATCTTGTGATCTGCTGGAAATGCAAGGCGAAAACCATGCAAAATCTTCTTAAAAAAGTCCATGCTAACTAAGCAGATTTTGCTATTTTAGCAAATGGATTAAACAATAATTACAAATAGAAACGGCCTTCTCATTACTTTGATCCATTTACCTTCAATTGGTCATAAAATAGATAAAACTGAATTTCTTTTCTTTCAAATTTCGCGTCATGTTTATCAATTTTCAGACTGGTCTAATGAAGAAATGGTTTAAGCTGATTATTTTACGAAATTTTCAAGAACCAGTCAAAAGAATAAACCCGAAAGGATAATAATTGAAGAAACGGATTTTCTTATATTTATGCTACACCACGGTCGGCTTACTTACTAACGCTTTGTTTTTTACACTGACAGGACGTATGCTTGTATTCTAAAACATTATCTTTCCTGGTTTACACAGAAAAGGTGTTAAAGTTGATTTCGTAATAATAGAATCTTTATTTAGAAAAAGCTGTATCGAGGAAGCGAGGTAAAGTAAGAGATTCGTTCCGGCGATGATTCGTTCCAAAATTGAATATCTTTTTAAAAAACAAAATTAACTAGGGGTTTGGCGGTGTCTCCCTTATTTGGGTGAAAATGGTTATTCAACAGCATGCATACATCCCCTCTATATGTGTCATAGAAGGCATACTTGCAAAATTTTAGGGTGAAATCTTCATTTTCTGGGTAAATAACCTCCTTTTTAGGGTTTAGGGAACTGTTTGGGGGGGTTTACAGTCAAAACGGCCCGGAGTCAAAACGGCCCGTAATTTGGTCAAAACATACCAAATCACTTTTAACAGTCGGTCAAAACGGCCAAAACCTATTAATCACAACTTTTTTCTTTTATTTTCTAGTGTCAAATAGATTTTGAAAAATTATATTTTTTCTTGAATGAAAAACTTGCATCTTTCTTACGAAGAACTTTATTATTTGGGGCGTTTTAAGTGTCAATGAAAGTTTTGAAATGGTATGTTTAAAGAAGAAGCCAATTAAAGTTTAGCCTAAAGTATTGTAAGGTGTAAAATTTTAATCAAATGTTATTATTTTTAGTTGATTAAAATATACTTCCAATGCTTTTAATTTTACTAAAATAACGTTTCTTGTAAAATTGTAAAATTAAGATTAGGGAAGGAGATGCTTAGGTAAACATCCCCTGCCCTCATCAGAATGTTACTTAACTACAAGCAGTTTTAAGAAATATTAAAACAAATAAGATAAAAAGAGCAAAGGAATCCATATTGTCTTTTTGTAGCTACATTAACATTAAGGCGACTGCAGGGTTTATTCAAGTACTAATACACCATGCAAAAACTCTTATGTTACGCCAATGGATTAAAAGAGCATAAGTAAGATAAATATTTTTCAATAATGCTTTTCAGTTATAGGGTTCACATATATACTTTAATTTGTCAACAAAGAAATGCATTAGAGAATTGCCTTCAACAAAATTGTACCATTGTTGTATGAAACTGAACCTATCAGCTTTGCGAAAAAGAGTTTTGTGTTCACATGAAAAATAATGAGCGTATATAATATTTCGTTATCTTATAATTTTGATTGATCAAAGTTTAAATAACAAGTGCCTTGAATCTGTGGATAACAAACACTTACAAATTTAATCAAATAAAAAGATGTGATACATTGTAGTACAACACTACTTATATACAATTATTATCATTTTGCTGAGAAAAGTTAAATAAAATCACAATTTTCCGAGAAATTCCTTTCTTTTAGACTGAATTATTAAGAGGATAAAAAAATTTACAAAAAAATGAAACATTTGACAAAAACATTTCTCTAACGGAGCATTGAATTAAATAATGAAATCTTAAATAGATTGGTTTTTATTTATTTATTTTCAAAGTAATAATATTTGGGTCGTTTTGACCGAATGAAAAATCAGCTTTGGGCCGTTTTGACCAAATTACGGGCCGTTTTGACAGAATTGCGGGCCGTTTTGACTCTGGGCCGTTTTGACTTCCGGCCGTTTTGACTTGCTCCCGTTTTGGGAGAAAGAGGGGTCCTTACTCAAATTTTCGAAGTCCCTGCTTTAAATATATACACTATTCCTTTTAGGCTATAATTTTGTATTTGTGAGATTTAGAGCAATTCCATGCTTAAAAATAAAGAATTTGATAGATCTTTATTGATATATGGGTGCTCAGCTTCAGGAAAGAATTAAAAATTGTTTCAAGATGAGTCTTCAATTCTTTTCTGAAGTTGATACCCAGAGGGTCTTTAGGACTCACACTTCATAGTTTTGAGGGTCCTGGCTCCTTATTTTTTGTGTTAGAGATGCGTAAAACCCTTTAAACCTTTGGTATGTGTTGAACATACCCCCGCTGATGACTGTTTATTTCATTTTAGGGAAATTATATTAAAATAGGTAGGTAATGGTAGGAAAATGAATAGCTAAATTCACTTAAATTTGGGGATCATCTTCAGAAAAAAATTGAAGACTGTTTAAAACAGTCTTCAATTCTTCCCTGAAGGTGATTCCAAGAGAGTATCAGATAGTCTCAAGAATCCCTGTTGCTTATTTTTGAGACTTGTTAAATCTGTGCATTCTAGTTCGAACCTCCTTGACAGCAGTCCTGATCCATCTGTCATTGGAGTCGGGGAGTGTGTTAGGACTAATGGTCCATTGTTGTTATTTTTCAGGACTTTTGACTCAACAGAATGGCTGGGTCAATGTTCAACCACAAAACATTATGTATTATTACTGGTGCCAGTAAAGGCTATGGACGAAGCATCCTTGAACATTTTGTGACTTTGTTTCCAAGTGAATCATGTTTCTTTATCCTTTCAAGGAGCCTTGAGGAAATGGAGAAAATAAAAACTTCCTCGAAAGAAAAGCATTCCACAGTCCACATCTATCCATTCCAATTTGACCAAGGAAATTTGGCAGAGTGCTCATTACAAAATATTCAAAGGATATTGGAAGAAACAAAAATTAGTCTTGATTCCTTTAATCAGGTAGTAATCATTCACAATGCTGGAGCGCTAGGGGATGTTACAAAATTTGTGACAGAAATATTCGATGCAAAGATGGTGGAACAGACGATGAATGTGAATATTTCCGGGACAATTTTACTGAATGCGAGTCTTTTATCCGTCACCAAAGACATTCCAAACAAAGTGGTCATCAATATAACTTCATTAGCAGCTATACAACCGTTCCCTAGCTGGTCTTTATACTGCACAGGTAGGTTAAACCAAAGAGATGAGGAGAGCAGGGATTGACACTAACTCCTGAGATTAAGGTATCAATTGGACTTACAGGGGTATGGAATTCCCATGCCCGACTTTTCCAACACAGGCTTTTCTACCTGCCAACAAGTACATTTTTCTTTGTCACTTGTCTGAGGACAAGTAAATACCAGAGCAAATATTGGAGCAGTAATACAGATCTAGGATAAAAGTCATCCTTATGGTTGTATCAAAGGGTAGAAAACATTGTCTTCTTACAGCATTTTCTTCATTAAAACAATGTTTTCTCAATATTTGTCAATCTATTTTTTTGTGGACCAGTTAATTTTGATCCTGAACAAGTAGGAAATAAACTTTTACTCTTCCATGGACAAGTGGAGAAAAATTGTATTTCCACACCCCTGACATGAAATCAAGGAGTCAAAGCTCAAAGTTAGGAGTCTGAATTTTCTTAATGGGAGATCTTTGTGGAAAAGAAGAAACTGCTTGTTACAAGCAATTTCTTCTTTTCCACAATGTTTTTCCAAAGAAGATTTTTTTTATCAAAACACAGGATGCAAGCAAATTTTTGTAGTGAAAAGATCTTCGGTTTTGACAGTGTTAGAAAGGACACTGCTCTGTGCATTTGTTTTTCAAAATATTCTCATATGACCCTTGGGAGTCCATTGGACTCCTTATTTGCAAATGGAAGGAGTCCCAACTGGTAAACAGGGACTATTGGACTCGCAGACTCCCCTTAGTGTGGAACCGGGGAGTTTTTTTTGTAATTCATTCCAGTATGAAACTAAAAACCTAATCACACTAAATGTAGCAGATTTTCACTTAAGTGTGATCATTATATGCAGTACTTAAACAGGGAAAAGGTTGACTAAATATTTCAACATAGGGGCCCAGACAGCCAAAATTCAAAATTAACATTTTCTCCAAAAATCTAGAGGCCAAGCCAAAAATCTAGGGGCCATGGGCGACTGGGTCCCTGTTAATCTTTTTCCTTGCTGATTTTTGTACTAGGAAAAATAAAACTCTTGCAAATGAAACCCTATTTACAGTGGAAAATTGTATTCTTGTTTTCTACAGCGGCAAGGACATATTAGCTTTAAATCTTACAAGTCATCCAACATAAATACAGGTCCTCTTTGAAAACTTTATTATCTTTAAGCAATTTAAGGGGTAAAATGTATGGAAAATAGTGTGGGAAAAGAAGAAATTTGCTTGTGGCAAGCAATTTCTTCCTTTTCGACATTGGTTTTCAAATGGTATTGGAAAAATTAAGTATTGGAAAGGAAACTTTTTTTCAAAACAGGATTGATTAAAATATAATATTGCCATTATTTATAGGCCCAAAGGACCTGCAACTTGGTTACGTCTACCAGTACCCCCTAAAACTGCAGGTCTTGGGCCCAAGGACTGGTGTTAGTGTTGATCCCTGTTCCCTGCAATCCCTGCGGTTCTTTCTTAAATCCTGGAGGAAATTTTATCATCACCTTACCATGAAATCCAAAATCCTACATTTGTTTAAAGCAAGACTTTATTACGCAAATATTTACATGTATGTATACATGTTTTTTAAAAAGTTTCCGCAAATGCAAAAACATGAATGTGGATATCCATCTGCATTAATTATGTACTTTTTGACAATCAGGTCATCATTTACCGGTACTTTTAATGAGTTTAATCCATATCCTGCCGAATTTGAAGCTTGTTTCAAATAAATTGACAATTTTGGGACATTCCAACAAGTCTAGTGCAAGGGTTTTCACCAGAGTTATGTGAAAATCAGGCAATGTAGGCCTAAGAAGAGATCAGACTGTATGTCTATGCAGGCTCATTTTGGTATGTTCTGCCAGCTAAAACTTTGTTTTTGACAGGAAAAATTATTTAATGCCTGTTCATTTGTGTGATCTACTTTCCTGATATTCTGACCAAGAAGATATTGTGGCAAATGAGGAAATTGCTTGTAACAAGCAATTTCTCCTTTTGCCACAATTTTTCCTACAGCATTTCAAATTGCATCTACTCTTCATTTTTCTCTGAAACCTCTTATAATTTTGATATGGTTTAAATCACAGGGCATTTTTAGCGTTTTTTAAGTCTTACATGTATATATGATAATATATATACATGTAAGACATAAAAAATGCTAAAATGCCCTGTGGTTAAAATTATGAATATGTTTAGATAAAAAATTCTTTCTTCATCAGGTAAAGCAGCGAGAAATATATTTTTCAAGACGCTGGCAGTAGAAGAAAAATCTATGCGTGTGTTGAACTGGGCACCAGGACCTTTGGATACGGAGATGCAGGCTATTTGTAGAACATCAGCTGACGATACCGTCAGGAAAGCTTTTCAAGGTTAGATCATTGACAAGAGAGTTAAAAAAGATAACGGAAGCTTAATTTGCCCCTGCAGAGAAAAAAAATGAGGGCTTATTATTCTACCCATAACCATCTGTTTGTCACCTGTCAGAAAATCTTAGTACACTCTACAGCAGTGTTTATTCTAGGATTTCAAAAATGTTGGGGATTTCAATGCAAAATCTATATCATTGAGAAATGCTTGGTATTCATTGCTCAATGTTTATAGGGAAAAATCCACCATCAATTTTAAAATATGGGCAATTTTTTTAAAAAAGTGGGGGAATCTCTCAATCCCCCTGCCTAGAATTAACACTGCTACAGTTATCCTTCACCAACATTTTAACAATTTAGATTTACAATTTATGAAATGAATTTACACAATCTTTTCTTGCTTTTAAATTTCAGACATGCATACAGAGGGAAAGTTAATACCATGCGATGGGTCTGTTAAGAAACTAGTATCACTCATGAAAGAGAACAGTTTTGAATCAGGAGCACATATTGACTATTATGATGTATAATATTCCAGTGTTTGAACACAGAAAATGTTGTTACTATGTAAGAGGTTGGTCTTCAAACTTGTGTAGGTGATGAAAGAGAAGTTTATGATGGGTTCTATTCAGCATGACAAGATTCAAGACCTGCCCTGCGTTCAGGATCACATAACTGTGCAAACAATTTTGCATTTATACTCCGCTTCGCACCCAAGCGCACATCAATGGCTCAGCGCGAAACAGTAGTAACTGTCTATATGTTTATAGGTAGTTACAACTGTTTCACACTGAGCCAACGACATGCAAAGAGGGGTAAAATTGGAAAACTGTTTGCACTGTTTTGTGATCCTGAACGCAGGACAGGTCTTAAACCTTTTCATGCTGAATAGAACCCATCATAAATTGCTTTAAAATCAAAGTGCTGAAAACACTGGATGCACCGATTGTGAGCCTGTTTTTATGTGCCAAAGCAGGGATCCAGGTTCAGTACAACAAGGATTAATCAGGAGCAATTATTCCGTGCTAGTTCTGAGCGGGCAGGGCACGGCTTATCTTTGACATAATTTTGCAAGTTTAGTTTTCAATATATTTGATTCAGTCAAAATTTTTTTAGTAATTATAATTTACAAAGGTAGATGACTATATCCTAAAAACAAACAGGATTAATTGCTTGGAAAAAGAGAGCACATTTAGTTGTGTATTTTAGTATATTTGAATAGTAAATGAATATCTAGTTATATCCAAAATCGCTTCATAAGGCAGTGGACCCGTAGTAGTTTTGCAATGTTTCAAAAGTGTTGAACTTAAACAGTGTTAACCCAGGTTTCCTAATGCCTTTCATTAGGAAACCTCGGTCAACATTGTGAAAGATCATGTGTTCCAAAATGTTGCGGAACTATTACGGGGCCACTATGTTAACCTGAACCTCAGTGCAACAGCTATTACTTAGGCTATGTCCAGCCATGCCAAAAATTATTGATAATTCTGTCTCAATATTATTATCATAATATCATTCGGAACACCACTCGGCCAATCTCACGAACAACCTCGGATGAACATAGACGGACTATTTGTAAAAATTACGGGAAATCCTTGCAAAAACTCGATGACGTCAGATAAAATGGTGTTAGCCCTCGAAACTGTGAGTGAAAACATTCGACGTCGTCAACGCTGTACGTTTAAGTCACCGACGTGAAACCATCGTATCCTAGGTTAAATATCTTTAGATTCTTAAATAACGGCTGAAAAAATCTTAATTTTTGAGAATGATTCGTCATTCTCAAATATTAAGACTTTTCAGCCGTTATTTACTGTAATAGATATAAATCTACAGTGCTAGTTTTTCTTACATTGTTTCCGCCTAACAAAATGCAAGATTTTATTACATACCCATCCGCCTTACATACATCCAAGGTCTGTTGTAGTTTACGGAAATGGACGAGTGATGTTCCGAATGATCATAACATGTGCCATTATTCATTCATATATTTGGACACCCATTAAGAATTACTTTCATTTTTACTTTGATGAACAGTGGTACAAATTTATAGTGAGAACAGAAATCTATTTCTTTAATGCTTTTTGATGGTTTTTCAAGAAATAACGGAAGATTATAACTTGATAAACTCAGGGCCTTATCAAAAGCTTATACCCCCTTTCGATCATTTCACCCTCTCTGACGTCATCTAAGTGGAGCTCAAAAAGTGACTTCACCATGAACATTGCATAGCAATCACATGCAAAAAGATAAGCTTTCAAAGAAAAAATCACGTTTTGTCTCATTTGCATTAAAAAAATATAATAATTGTTTGTTTTTGAGTAAGATCATTTTATATTTAATCTCGTGATCAACAAAAGCTATATTTTCACTTGTGGCTCTTGTGAAAATATAGCTTTGGTTGTTTAATCAATGAAATATAAATCGATTGTCATTACACTCAAACAATTATCCTCTTATTAATCTTTACCCTGTTGAATCAGGAGCACACATGGACTATCAGGATTTGTTAAATTCTAGTGTTGAACACAAGAAAATGTGTTAATCATTTCAAAAGTTTGTCTTTAAAACTTGGGTTGGTAGTAAAAGACTATCAAAACTCCTGATATAGGGCTTTGATGAAAATACGGGAAATCTTTGTTAAGTGGCCAATTTTAGGACTGCAAAAAGCTGTTGGTCATGAGAATGTTAACTTAATACAATATTTCATGACAATTAAAACAGGGCTTTTTGATAGCATATAAGGTTTGTCGGGTAAATCTAACTGAATTCTATGATGTTAAAACCCATTGGAATTGTCTCATTCGAAAGATTCAAATGGGTTTCAACAACATGAGATTGAATAATTAAAAAATGTTCGTTACAAAATGCCCACTTTTCAGAGATTTTGAATCTTAAAATGGACTTTTTATATTGGTCGCTTACTAAAATTGGTTGCTTAATAGACTACTTGAGCAATGTCAACACTCGCAATTACCTGGAGCCTTGATATTTGTATCAGGAGCATGTCTCAATATTGTGATGTGCACTGTAATTCACCAACATATCCATACATTCTAATATTTCGACCACCATGTAGTATTTCTTGAAATTTCACTATGTTATACAGTGCAATAAATTTTATGTATTTAGAATGGTTCACAGTCAACTCGGCCTATGAATAACTCGGCCCGTCAACTCGACCCGTCAACTCGGCCTGTTTATGTATTATGTATGACGATGCAATGTAAATATTTTGGATACCTTATGTGATTTTTTTGATAATTATTAATTAATAAATAATCACTTGTTAAAAAGGGTTTTTAATAATGATAATCTTATTTTACTATTATTTGGCATTTGTGAAAATTTAAGATAAAAAAAGATATAATTAAATACATAATTCACCTTTTATTCCAATTTATTTTTCAAGTTATTTTTTTCTAAGCACAAAAGATGACAAGTTATATGGGTATTAAATATGAAGATCGTATATTTTAGTCATCATTTGTGAATCCGCACCTCCTTTAAGTACATTTCACACATTGATTAACTATCTGATAAGTGTGCTTATATATCCGTTTACCAGGCTAAACACTATATAAATTATATACAGGCCGAGTTGACAGGACACCATTTAGAATAAAATCTCATTCTTTCTGCAATTAGAATTGTCTATTTTTTATGCTCTGTATTAAGGAATGTTTTGTGTAAAAAAAAGCAAATGTTTTCAACTTTTTTTTATCCTGTGTGTCTTTAACAAAATTTTTACCCCTTTCGTTGACACACATTTGTAATAATATCATGATAGAATAGAAAACATGATTATAAATAATGAAATGGCTAGTGCGTAAATGTATAATTGTGTTTTCTGACTCTCCTTGTCAAAAATGCATATTCTGGGTAAAATGGATTTTTTACATCAAGACTGGCCTGTTTACCCATTAACATGCTGAACTAAGAATATGATACATGTTGTATATTTCTGTTATGGTCTGAAGTACAGCCAAAGATCAGTCTGCCAATTATACATATAGTCTGATCTTAGTGTATACCATCTGATTTTCCTTTTTATGAAACTAAAAACCTAAACACACTTATGTATAAATCCCCTTTTGTTAGGCTTTTAGTTTCATACCCCAATGAAATCAACAAATTCTCTCTTCATCTCCGAATTGAACTCGCTTAACATTTTTTGTCTGTTTCAAATTGGACCATCCTAAAACATCTTAAAACAAGAAAGGGGATATTCAGTTATTAACTGTTAATTACATCAAGAAGTTACCTGTGATTTTAAGTAAAATATCCTTTTCCTGTTATTTCCAATTTTGTTAATGTGGCACACTGTCTTGTAGAAATAAGCAGGGTTTATTTACTGTCAAATATATTGTCTCTTGTAAATCACAGACGAGAAATGTATAATGACAGTCCCTGTTGAAATACACTAGATATGTAAATTTCCATTCATGTGTATCAAAATTCCAAATATTGTTTTAAGGTTCACAGACAATTCATTTCCCATTAATAATTAATGTCTGCCTAGTGAAATAGGTGAGAATTTATCAACAAAATAATCTATGAAATGTAAGAAAACATAGAGAGGGTGATGATTACCATATGGTGAGGAAAGGTGTGAAATTCTGGTCACAGTTTTGATATGGTCTAAATACCAATCAGAGATGCCATTTGATAAGGTATGATAATTTTATTGATAAAAATAGGGTTTTCTTTATTCTTATAACAGTTTCCTAATAATATTGCTATCTCTAAGCTTGCTGGCTTAAGATTACTGTACCTTTTCTAATTATTCTTTATTCTTATCCGATAATTAGACTTTAAGGTTTAAAGGAGCTGCAAATTATAATGAAATTCAAAAATACAGATAAAGTATTCTAAATTTGTACAGAAATATTACTGATTATGTTGCTTGTTATCCCCAAAAATTAGCTTGAACATTTTTATTAATTGGAAGCATTGATTCCATTGTAAATCAATGTACATAATGTATTAGGGACCTTTATGCCTATTTCTTTGTCTTATGGCCAGAGTTATTGTCAAATCTTCATGAAGCTTATCTGGGACATTGTCTGAACACAAAAAGGAATCACATTGAAAGTTGGAGTGTTTCTTTTGAATACACTGGAAAATCAGTCTTAATAACCATTTTCTGTAAACACACTTGTGACCACAATGCTGGCCTAGTTGTCAAGAAACTTATTTAAGATATTTGTCAGGCCTTAAAGATGCATTTACAAAATGTCATGTACCGGTATCTGAAATAGCAAACTTTGATTGGAAAGCATGGGAAAAGGTGAAATATCTTTGGTTATACTCTTTGATGGCTCAGCGCAAAAACAGTTCTAACTGCCTACAACATACAACTGTTTTGTGCTTAGCCATAGTTTTGTTAAATAAGTGTTGATTGCAAATATGAATTTCAATCCCTCTTATAATTATGCAAGTTACTTTCGTAAACATCTTAGATCAACTTTAGCAAGTTCCTTTAGTCTTTTATACTGCTAGTGTACAAAATCAAGACTGGTTTAAAAATCAGCTCAATCAATAACAAGAGTGCCATCATCACAATATACACTGCCATTTGCTGCTATTTCCCTAAAATAATGTAGATACTTCTTACTTTTTACTGAACCAAATTCAAAACAGTTGCAGAATACCTTTTTGAATTGTCAAGTTCAAACTGTCTGTTATGGTTGATTGATTGAATGGGGTTTAATGCTTCTTTAAACTGCAACTAAATATAATAATAAAAAGAACTTTGACATGAAGGCCCCTTTTGCTGAAATTCACTTACCTGCAACAACATGCACAAATTCAGGTAACAATGAACATTTCGTAGAAATTTCTTTGAAATAAGTCCATAAATAAAGGAGGAGTTGCATTCACAAGAATTTCTACATGAAGTCCCCTTTTTCCATGATGCAGCTGTAATTCACCAAACCACGACTATAAAAGCAGTCAGGTGACTAGGAACATTTTGTGAAAGTTTCATCCAAGGCATTCCATAATTGGAGGGAAGTTGAGTTCAAAAGAATTTTTACAAGATGGCCCCTTTTTCCATGACGCAGCTGAAATTCACAAAACCATGACAATATGCGCTAGGTCAGGTGACTAGGAACATTCTGTGAAAGTTTATCAAAATTGGTCCATAAATGAGGAGGGAGTTGAGTTCGTAAATTTTTTTAAATTAATGCCCCTTTTTCCATGACACAGCTGAAATTCACAAAACGGTGACAATATGCTGTAGGTCAGGTGACTAGGAACATTCTGTGAATGTTTCATCCAAATCGATCAATAAATGAGGGAGGAGTTGCGTTCAAAAGATTTTTTACATGACGGCGCCCCTTTTTCATGACGTGGCTGAAATTCACCTAACTGTAACATCATACCGGATGGTCAGGTGACTAGGAACATTCTGTGAAGTTTCATCAGAATCGGTTCATAAATGAGGGAGGAGTTGAGTTCACAAGAAAAGTGGAGGTATGCACATACATAATATGCACGGACGGACAGACGGAGAAGATGATGCCAACATACAATTGCCTCTGGAGGAATATAAAAAACAACCTTAAATCAACAAATTCTCTACAAGAGAAATTTTATGAAATGATTAATCCTGGGCGTGTTTGTAAACAAAATGACATGCACTCAAGCAATTTAGGGCCATCTTCTTGTTCAAGACATTTGACCCGTCACTCGAAATGGGACCATCTGGGTGTAAGGTGTTGACCCTAGTGCGGGCTGTGCAGACTATCTAGAGTCAAACTTTTTCGGACTTTGCTTATTTTCTGATTCTTGAATGATCAATGTACCTTCTTGTGAAGTAAGATTTGAAATGCGACTACTGGTTTACATATGTTGGATCTTATCTCTTTTCTGATATACATTTTTAGCTCTACTGACCAAAGGCCACTGGGGCTATTGTCATGGCGCCGAATCTGTCCTTTCATCGGTGTTTCCGGTTGTTAACTTTTTCTTAAAAAATCACCTAAGAAACTACTGGATGAATTTCAACCAAACTTCACAGGACCCTCTTAAAAATTTGTTCAAGAAATTTTGATCAAATGGAAAACTTTAATGGGCCAATTATGGTAAAAAGGGACCTTTCTTAGAATCTAATTGATGGTTATCAATTAAATTGAATATGAATGATCATTGGGTGACTTATCAGTCTACAAGAAAATATTGTGATCAGATGAAAAACATGTCTTTTATGGGCAGAGGTCATTTCCTTATATATCATACTGTGGAAACTTTGAAAACCATTTTCTCAAAACCTAAGTGATGGATATCAACCAAATTTCGAATGAATTATCCTTGGGTGACCCTTTATCAGTCTACAAAAATATATTGATCAGAATGAAATATTTGTCTTTTATGGTCGGAGTTAATTTCCCTTTAAGTTATAACGTGGAACCTTTGATAATCACAATAATTTTTGTATAGACTTGTAAAGGATCACTAAAGAATCAGTCCAGTGAAATTTGGTTGATATCCATTTGTTAGATTCTGAGAAAATGATTTTCAAAGTTTCCACAATATAACATATCGATGGCTCGGTGCGAAACATATAGGCAGTTACAACTGTTTCACGCTGAGCCATCGATATAGAGAAATAACTTCTGCCTATGAAATACATATTTTTCATTTGATCACATTTTTTTGTAGACTGCTTAAGGGTCTCTCAAGGATCATTCAAGTGAAATTTGGTTGATATCAATTGATCAGATTTTGAGAAAAGTCGCATATTACCATATATGGAAATTAGCCACGCCCATTAATGTCTTGTTTTTCGTTGGGTCAAAAATCCTTGAACAACTTTGGTAGAGGATCATCAAAATTTCATTCCTGTGAAGTTTGGTTGAAATTCAACCAGTAGTTTCTGAGGAGAAGATTTTTAAAGAAAAAGTTCTTGACCGGCCGCATGGAGGCACAATGGACACATCGCCATGACAAAAGCCCCAGTGGCCTTTGGCTATTGGAGCTAAAAAGGACTTGGACAGAGGTCATTTCTCTGATAGATATTCAGTGGTGACTCTGAAAATCTTTTTCTCAAAAATTTAAAAGATATATATCAACCAGATATCAGACCCGTGGAGAGAATCAGCTGCTCAAGCAGCTCTAGTTCAGATTTCCCAGACTGTCTTTTTTCATGTGCAAGTCACATATATATCTGAGAGAGATAGCATAAAATATGAGGCCAATGAGTAGTATTTATTTTTAGCTCACCTGAGCACAAAGTGCTCAAGTGAGCTATTGTGATCACCTTTTATCCGGCGTCCGTCCGTCGTCATTAACAATTTCTTTAAAGGACATCTCCTCCTAAACTACTTGGCCAATTTTAACCAAAGAAATGGCAGAAATATTCCTTAGGTGATCCCCTTTAAGAATTGCTAAAAGAATTGAAATCGGTGAAAAACTCTGGTTGCTATGGCAACCAAAGTTAAAAATTTAAGAAAATCTTTAAAATTCTTCTTCTTCTGAACAAGCAGCCCTACAGCCTTGAAATTTGGCATGGATGATCAGCACATAGACCTTAATAAAAATAGCTAAAATCATATCTGTTGGGCCACAAGGTGCGGAGCACCAGGGGGGAGGGGGTAGTACTTTGGGTAAATTTTGTAATCTTTAACCTTCTTCTTCTTCTGAACATGAAGCCCTACAGCCTTAAAATTTTGCATGGATGATCAGCTCATAGACTTCAATAAAATTAGCTAAAATCTTATCTGTAGGGCCACCAGGTGCGGAGCACCAGGGGGAGAGGGTAGTACTTTTGTGAAAATTTTGTAATCTTTAACCTTCTTCTTCTTCTGAACCACAAGCCCTACAGACTTGAAAATTGGCGTGGAGGATCAGCTTATAGACCTTAATAAAAATAGGTAAAATCATGACTGTAATGCCACCTGGTGCCGAGCACCAAGGGGGGGGGGGGGGAGGGGTAGTACTTTTGTAAAAATATTGTTACTTTAACCTTCTTCTTCTTCTGAACCAAGAGCCCTACAGACTTCATTATTGGCATGGATGATAAGCATATGGATCTAAAATGAAATAGCTAAATCATGAATGTAGGGCCACCAAATGCGGAGCATAAGGGGAGAGGGGGTAGTACTTTGGATCAATTTTGAAATCTTTAACCTTATTCTTCCTCTGGATCAGGAACCCTACAGACTTGAAAATTGTCATGGGTGATCAATATATTGACATTAATAAAAATAGCTAAAATCATGTCTGTAGGGTCACCAGGTGCTGAGTGTCTTGGGGAGGGGGTAGTGCTTTGGATCATTTTTGAAATCTTTAAACTTCTCCTAATGAACCAGGAGTCCTACAGACTTGAAAACTGGTATGGATGGTCAGCATATGGACATTAATTGAATTAGCTAAAATCATGACTGTAGATTCACCAGGTGCAGAGCATCTTGGGGGAGTGCTTTGTTTAGAATTTTGAATCCCTACAGCCTTTATATTTGACATGGATTGATCAACTCATTGAAGAAAACTTTAAAAGTCTCAGACTCAGCCTGTATATCTGGCATAGATTAGCTGATCAGACCTTTTATGGAAAAAGCTTAAATAAATAATGACCAGGGGAGGAGCAGAGGGGGGAGGGAAGGATTATTTCAAATGTTATCTGATTGAATAAGTGAAAATCTCTTTTTCTGTGGTTGCATGGACATACCTAGGTAATGAAGCTTTTTTCTCAGGTGAGCGACCCAGGGCCAACGGCCCTCTTGTTCTTTTATGCTTTATGGTGGATTATCGAGAAATAAAGGTAGAATATCATTTGATAAACTCACTGCCTAACCAGTGAAATAATCAAAATCTTATACCATGCTTTCGTTCATTTCTTTATATCTATGTAACATTTCAAAGCGGAGCATAATAAGTGACATTATTTCACACCTAAACAATTTAGACCAATGACATCGCTTATTTGAGTGAAATATCTAGATCCATATTGTACAACCAGAACGAGGCTACTGTGCAATACAGATTTCATTCCAAAACGAGACAACCTATATTGTACGATGAAAGTGAGGCAAGCTATATTGTACGATGAAAGCGAGGCTGCAGTCCCGAATATAGATATCACCACTTTTTGCAGCCTTTTCAATGTATCAAACCCTCTGTTCGGAGGAATTTAAATAAGTTTGATCTTGAGAATATTCTTGATTTCTTCATTTGTTACATTGTTTATTATTTGTTCATATGAAAATGTATATTCCAAGCGACGACGGGTAGTCAACCTGTTTTATGTTAATTACATATTATTATCAGTAAGCACTTATCGCCTTGACACATGAAATAAACATTTCACATGGAATTCTATTTTTATGCCCCCGATAGGGAGGCATCATAAATTTGACTTGTCCGTCCGTCCGTCTGTCCGTCCGTCTGTCCGTCCGTCCGTCCGTCCGTCATTCCGTCCAAAAACTTTAACATTGGCCATAACTTCTAAATCAAAGCGGTGTCGGGGGCATTGTCATCTTACAGTGACAGCTCTTGTTAGAACAAATGTTTGTTTCAATTTCAACATGTGCATAGTGACTTTCATTTGATGCCCTTATCCGGATCATTTTAGATCTATTCCCTTTGTCTCTCTCAAATGTCTCGAATAGTTAATTGTGGAACTTTCAGTGTATGATGTGAAATAAAGATGTCATTTAACATGATCGAGTACAAAATTGAATTCATTGGATTCGTTCCCTGCAGAACCAGTCTATATTTTTATTCGGCTATGGCCTTGTCAAATATAGACTGGTTCTGCGGGGTACTCATCCAATAGAATTCAGTATTGTACACGATCATGTTAAACAAGTGCATGTCGTATTGCGATGCAATACAGGAGCCCCCCACCGGATAACAAAAAATCCTTTCTTATAATATATCTCCTACTTACTAGATCTATAACTGTGTACAAAATTTGAAGTTGCTAGCACATTAGGTTTTGAACAAAATGTCCCAAACAAAAATATAAGAGTAAAAACAACCAATGGCAAAAACTCCAAAAGTGGGCAGAGAAGAATGATTCTTGTATATGCCACTTGTCCTCAATGAGATCTATAAGTGTACCAAGTTTGAAGTTGCTAGCACTGATGGCTCAGGAGATATGGTCCGGACATAAATGTCAGCATAAAAAACAACAAAGGACAATAACTAAAAAAGTAGGTGTGGCAGAGTAACAATCCTGGGGATTACACTTCTTCTCAATGAGATCTACCAGTGTACAAAGTTTGAAGTTGCTAGGGCTTATAGTTTAGGAGATATGTTCCGGACAAGAATGTAAGGGTAAAAACAACAAAGGGCAATAACTCAAAAAGTGGGCGTGGCAGAGTAATGGTTCTTGAACATGACACTTCTCCTCAATGAGATCTATAAGTGTACCAAGTTTGAAGTTACTAGCACATATGGTTTAGAAGATATAGCCCGAACAAAAGTGTGACGGATGGACAGACGGACAAACGGATGGACAGACGGAATCAAGCAAACCTATAGTCCCCCAACCAGTAACCGGTGGGGGTCTAATAACCTCTTATAATCATTATAGCAATCAAGTGCAGAATGATGCACTTTAAAAAAAAATTGTCCTAAAATTTTCACATGACTCATTTTTGCACTTAGGAAATAAAATAATTGATTTTTTTCCAGTAAGATCAATTGATATTTCATTTTATGAACAATAAAGCTATATTTTCATGAATGGCTTCTCCACTCATGAAAATAAAGATTTTGTTATTCACAGATTGAAATATCAATTAATGTTTCACTGAACATACACAAACAATAACCTTCTCTATATCTGAGGGGGCCTGTGAGTAAAATTTTTGAAATTTTCACAGAATGATTTAAGGGTCAAAAGGAAGGTTCCTTTCTAAAATTGGGCTGATCGGTCACCAAACGCATGAAGTGGGGCCTTAAGGAATTTTGCTCAAAATATTCTTTGTTACACGTGATTTAATCAAATTCTTCTTAAATCCATCACAGGATAATTCTTAGGTGTTATTTAAGGCTCTGTGTGATAATTTTATGAAAACACAGGAAGGGAAGCTCTGGATTATTTCTTAACCCTTGTCATGCTGAACCCGGAATATTCCTGCCTTGGCAGGAGTTATAGACAAACATCAGCCTACACATATGTGCAGTCTGATGTTAGTCTACACCACCTGTTTCTTACTTTCAAATCAGAATCGTCAATAGATTTTGTTTTTTAAATAAAATTGACCTACAGTTGGTACTTTCAGTGCTTTTTGCACTTTAATTTTGATGACAATTTATAGCCAAAATTTATTCAGCATGACAAGGGTTAAAACAAATTGAAGAGGATATTGTAACTTGACATATTCTCTTGAAAGTAAGTTCTTTAAACATCCTCTCCTCCAAAATAAATGGTCCAATCTTGATGAAACATGGAAGGAATGTTCTTTGTGTCAAGCTCTACCAACATTGTTCAAATAACTGAAATCCACCCTTAAATGTGGTTGTCACTTCAACAAAAAAGGGGGGGAAATAGGACATTCTATCAAAAGACCTTGTCTCTGAAACCAGAGAGCAGCTTTCATACTTGGTATTTTTCACAATCTAGTCGACTTTTGTGAAAGTGATATATACCAGAGGCGGGTTTGTTAGAACTGAAAATTTTAAGATTTCCTGCAGATTACAAAATTGCAAATGAATCATGCTGTTTTTAGCTCACCTGAGCACAACGTGCTCATGTGAGCTATTGTGATCACCTTTTGTCCGGCGTCCGTGCATCGTCTGTCAACAATTTCTTTAAATGACATCTCCTCCTAAACCACTTGGCCAATTTTAACCAAACTTGGCAGAAATGTTCCTTAGATGATCCCCTTTAAGAATTGCTAAAAGATTTGAAATCGGTGAAAAACTCTGGTTGCTATGGCAACCAAAGTTAAAAATTTAAGAAAATCTTTAAAATTCTTCTTCTTCTGAACCAGGAGCCCGACAGATTTGAATATTGGCATGGATGATCAGCATGGACCTTTATGTAAATAGCTTAAATAATATCTGTTGGGCCACCAGGTGCGGAGCACCAGGGTGGTGGGGGTAGTACTTTGGGCAAATTTTGTAATCTTTAACCTTCTTCTTCTTCTGATTACAAAGCCCTACAGCCTTCAAATTTGGCATGGAGGATCAGCTCAAAGATCTTAATGAAAATAGCTAAAATCATATCTGTTGGGCCGCCAGGTGCGGAGCACCAGGGTGGTGGGGGTAGTACTTTGGGCAAATTTTGTAATCTTTAACCTTCTTCTTCTTCTGAATACAGAGCCCTACAGCGTTCAAATTTGGCATGGAGGATCAGCTCAAAGATCTTAATAAAAATAGCTTAAATCATATCTGTTGGGCCGCCAGGTGCGGAGCACCAGGGGGGGAGGGGGTAGTACTTTTGTGAAAATTTTGTAATCTTTAACCTTCTTCTTCTTCTGAACCAAGAGCCCGACAGATTTGAATATTGGCATTGAGGATCAGCATATGGACCTTTATATAAATAGCTAAAATCATGAATATAGATTCACCAGGTGTGGAGCATCAGGGGGGAGGGGGTAGTACTTTTGTGAAAAATTTGTAATCTTTAACCTTCTTCTTCTTCTGAACCAGGAGCCCTACAGACTTCAATATTGGCATGGATGATAAGCATATGGATCTAAAATAAAGTAGCTAAAATCATGAATGTAGGGCCACCAGATGCGGGGTGGGGGTAGTACTTTAGATCAATTTTGAAATCTTTAACCTAATTCTTCATCTGGATCAGGAACCCTACAGACTTGAAAATTGTCATGGGTGATCAATATATTGACATTAATAAAAATAGCTAAAATCATGACTGTAGGGTCACCAGGTGCTGAGTGTCTTGGGGAGGGGGTAGTACTTTGGATCATTTTTTAAATCTTTAAACTTCTTCTAACGAGCCAGGAGTCCTACAGACCTGAAAATTGGTGTGGATGATCAGCATTTGAACATTAATTGAATTAGCTAAAATCATGACCGTAGATTCACCAGGTGCAGAGCATCTTGGGGGAGGGAGGAGTGCTTTGTTTAGAATTTTGAATCCCTACAGCCTTTATATTTGACATGGATTGATCAACTCATTAAAGAAAACTTTAAAAGTCTCAGGCTCAGCCTGTATATCTGGCATAGATTAGCTGATCACAGACCTTTTATGAAAAAAGCTTAAATAAATAATGACCAGGGGAGGAGCAGAGGGGGGGGGGGGGGGGGGAGGATAATTTCAAATGTTATCTGATTGAAAAAGTGAAAATCTCTTTTTCTGTGGTTGCATGGACATACCTAGGTAATGAAGCTTTTTTCTCAGGTGAGCAACCCAGGGCCAATGGCCCTCTTGTTTCTTATTAAGCAGGGCTGGTGATTGATCCTTCAACCAGAGTTTTGGCCCCCAAAATATTTGAAAATGTCTTAATTTAACCCCTTGAGAAGAACTAGAACTGTCACAGAGCGGACTTATACCCCCCACAAGCACTTCAAAATGCAAGTGCTATTAGTGAAGGATGTGTTTGTTACAAATATTGAGATCATATGCAGCATTTGCATGAAGTTTCATGATTCTCAGTCGCTTGGTTCTCGAGTCAGAGTCTGGTAACGAAAATTGAACAAAAATTGACTGTGACCTTGACCTTTGACCTATGTGACCCCAAAACAATAGGACACTTCCTCGAGTCATAAGCAACATTTGCATAAAGTTTCATGATTCTAGGTCACTTGGTTCTCGAGTTAGAGTCCAGAAACAAAAATTGAACAAAGTCTGACTGTAACCTCGACCTTTGACCTATGTGACCCCCCCAAAAAATAGGGCACTTCCTTGGGTCATAGGCAACATTTTTATAAAGTTTCATGATTGTAGGTCATTTGGTTCTTGAGTTAGAGTCAGGAAACGAATAGGTCTACAGACAGATGGACAGACAGACAGACATGGTGAAACCAAAATACCACCTTCTACTTCGTAGGTGGGGGTAATATGACCGAGGGTCTAAACATGGGTATATACCTAAGATTTTCACAAATTACTATCTTAAGTTCTACTTATTAATTGCTTGTTTCATGTCATTACAAGAAACAGTTGACTGTGAAATATGCAAAATTCTACTTATGATATGCTTTTTCTGTCATTTTGACCCCTTTAAAATCAGATTCGACCCCTGGAATTTCTTAGGTGAGAAGTCAATGACTCCTCGATATCAAACAGTAACACAAGCCCTATTCAGATTGTTAAGAAATCTAAAAAATCTTGATGTAAAAAATGCACCTCTGGTCAAGGGATTGGGACTAGGCAGAAGGAATAACCACAAACTGTTTAGCTATGTAGTGTAAGAAACAATTTTATTTGATTTCATTCATTCACAAAAACAAAACATAAAATGCCTTTCAGGTGTATAAATATGTACAAATAATGGGACAAAGTATATAACAAAACAATCCAGTTGTATAACTATGCTAGAGCACAGCCTTTAGGTGTATATGCTTGGTTGTTAGGTGCTAGATAGTTGATAAAAAAATCTAAGTCAGAAGAGGGGCATAATCTGCACAAAATGCATCTAGAGTTACCCTTCCTGATAGTAAAAGTAGCTTTTTTGATAGTTAACATTTAAGCCTTTTGAAGGTAAAGAGATACCACAGAATTTCAAAGTTTTTATATGACAATGACGACCCAAAGGCTATAAAATACCTTGTGTTTCCTCCTGAAACAGCAGAGCTAACTAGAATAGTTGTCCAAGAACTTGTGTTAAGTCAATAAAAATTCAACCTTCATCTGTCACCTTGAACCTACCTGACCAAGTCTTTTAAATGGTAGATATACTCATACATATACTCTTGACTTAAAAAAAATACCAAGATAAGTTTCAATTTAAACTTAGATTTTCCACTAAGAATTCCCTTGGTCATTATAGTCCATTTGACTTCTATGTGGACCAACATTTTGCTGAAAATATCAGAATCGAACTAATGAAACATATTTTCCACCGTATACCATAAAGAATTTTGTTTTTCAGAATGTTTTGATGAAAAATAATGATTTTGTCCGTCTGTCTACACATTAACTCTCGGCCTTTCATAACTTCGTCTGTTTATATTAAAGGGAACAGCGATTTGTCAATCCAAAAATAGTTCTGATTTGCATAGGGGCAGAGTCAAAAGTGTATGATTTTAAGTGATTCGTTTTAGTATAAAAGTGAGTATTTTTATAAAATTAATTTTGTCAGAGATATATACTTCCTTAGGATATCAAATCTGAGTGTATTCAACTAAGATAAAATACTTAGTCAAAAACTTAGATACTTCGTGGACTCAGCCCCAGAACAATAAGAATTCAGAATATTACAAACAAAAACTGTCCACAAATTAAGCATAGCTGAAAATTACCGACAGACGCCAGTGTCGAACCCATGCTGACAAGTAATATTGAAATAAATGGTTTACACGTCCAATACGCTAACCACTGAGCCAAAGAAGATCTTCCCTGGCGCAGGTGTCAGACATTGTACTTAAAGAAAAGAAGCTATGCAGGACAGTGGTGAGAGTGGTCTCCCATAAAAAGAGGTACAGATAAGAGGTGGTAATGCCAATCTAAAATTTTTATTTCTCAGCAAAACCCTATGTTGTAGGAACTCATTTAAATAGTCTCATAGAGACGATTCCAATGAGTACCAACAATATTGAGTTTATGTTTTCATTATGGAAATACCTTTATCTAAAAACCAAAATACCACCTCTATCTGTAACTCTGAGTACTCTAAATTATCCATCATACAAAAAGGGACCATCAAGGAACTTGTGGCCTGTACTAAACATCTTACGATCTTTTTTTGCATAAGTCAAAGGTGCCTCTACAGTAGTAATTAAATGTAGAATTCAGCAATGCATCATCTCATTGGAATTGTCTTCTAAAAATAATTCAAATGAGATATTGCAAGGCTGAATTTAACAATTAATGGAAAAACCAGGTATGATTTGTGATTTTGACTTATGATTATTTTTTTTGTAAGAAGTTTAGCACAACGGGCCCCGGATTATTAAAATACTGTGTCAAATTAGCAAAGGCCAGTCAGAGTTAGTATATCAAAAGTAATCAAGATTTGTGCATTCTGATTGGCTGAAATAATAAATTTATACCTCCATTAAAAGCAATTTTGAGAATGCAAGTATTACATACCCTTATTCACAAAGCAATCCAGTAATAGATCTGTCTCACTAGGGAGAAATCATTTGCATCATGAGATTCAAAGTGAGTATTTCTTTTTATATTTCATGCATGTTAGAAACTATAAAACTAATCACACTTTTGTATGAATCTACTTCATTTACTCGTACAGAAAACGGTAACAAAAATTCTTTTGAAAATATTTCAATTCTTAACCTATCAAATTGCGATGAAGGGTAATGAAAGTGGAACGAGGGATTTTTGAGTTCCTACAACACTGGACTTGCAGATCAGTAGTTGCAGGGGTTACCACGCAATACTTATTGCACTTTATACGAAATTAAAGTGCAGTGGACTTCCCCATGGGATGCGATTTAAATCAATCAAAATTCTTGATTGTATTGAATTCCAATCATAGTGACCATAAACGTCTCCACTGAAAGCACTTGTATAAGTAATATATGAGAAATATCGATTCTTTATTATTTACCATTTCAAAGTTATGGCCAACATTCAAGCTTAAATCTCAGACAATTTGGTGTTAACAACCTTGCAAATGACCTTGACTGATGACCTTATAATTGGTTTGAATAGAAAGTTATATTCGTGTGAAAAATGAAGCCTACATCACCTGCTTTTCAAAAGATATAGCTTTTGTTAGAGTTGTAGGTGTATAAACATACAAATAGATATGGCAAAGACAATATTCCCAAAATCCATCAATACAGGGACATCAAGAATAAAGTTAAGCAGTACATAAGTGCAAAACTAGTGTCATGTTAAGTTTTATTCTTAACACGTGGCCCGAAAGGGACCATCTGGGAACTCTTTGAAAAAGAGATTGGTTCTAGTTTAGATCAACCAGGCGTCATATTTAAAAAAATCAAATGACTGTTTTCCTTATGTAATTTCCTCCAATTTATCTGAAACATGTTTGTAAATGGTCAACTCAAACATCGTAACTTTAGCTTTAACAAGGTGCAGTTATGAGTATATGTGACCCCTCCCCCCTACATTTGCTGTTTGTTCCTTACTGTGCATGTATTTTGTAGATAATTAACATCTACATATTGGAGAGGCATGTCATTTTTGAGGGGCGTATCATATTTGGTATTGGTCATGACAGAATGTCAAGGGGCAGGGACAGCAATTCATTGAACTGTGATGTTTGTTTTGTATGAATGGGCTTTTATGCTGCTTTCAACATTTTTTCAGTTATTTCCCAGCAGCTGGAGCACCTAACAATGGATTCCTGGTATTTCTAACACCAATACTAACATTACATCCTTTCCTAGCCTCCAGCTGCTATCCCACATAGGTCTACGATTATTGACCCATTGGTGGGAAACAAATAGTCGGAAAGAATGAGTGCGGCCGTCGGGGATCACACCTGGGACCTTTAGATTGACAGCCCGACGCGCTACTAACTGCGCTATGACCGCGGCTTGTTGAACTGTGATGTACCATCATCCTTGCTTGAGAGACCACATCTATTAAGCGACCATTATAATTAGGCAGCCATTTTCAAAATCCCCTTCTTGAAATCCAAATACCTTTGAAAGTAGATTGTACTGGTCTAAAGAATATTGTTGTTGAATCCTATGTTGTTAAAACTCATTAGAATCGTCTGAATGAGACCATTCTATTGAGCTTTAACAACATAGGATTTCTTGAGAAATGCCAAATAACATACACATTCAATTAAAATAATATAGGGTTTATTCACAGTTTTGAGGGCGAGTGCGAAGCACAAGGGTGTTAAAACATTTTGAGGGTCTCTGCAAATGTTATTGCCTGAATAAAACGTGAATTGATGCTATTATTGCATAAAAAGCAATAATTAAGCATTCATTCACACAGAAATGGTAAAATGATTCATAGGAATGTTTTAAACTGGCTCAAAAATTAATAATGTGCCGGAAAAATTGCGTTATGCATTGGGCCATATTTTTTTAATATACGGACATTGCTTGGTAAATTAATGACATCACAAAATTAACAAAGGAATAGGATTGACGTCTTGCTCTGTATTAATGTTAGACAAAGAAACTGATAAAGTGTATAGGCCCAGACTGAGGATATTTATGTGAGAAAAGACAGGCGTTAACGGAATGTGAATATACTTTTTAATCCTTGTTTTCTTCTGTTTACGCCTTGGTTTTGTCCATTAACATATGGGGAATATGACCTGGAAAGGTAAATTTTATGTAATAATGTGACTTATTTGTATATAAAATGGCTACCTAGTGACCATACTCTGAAATGACCTCTTTTTTGTGGTCCAGTAAGTTGTAGCTAAACACACGTTTTACTTTAGATAAAACTGAAATAAAAGTATATGTGCTAGTAATGTAATGTATAGAAAATATTGAGAGAAAAGAAGAAATGGATTGCTATAATTGCTAAAATTAGAACTGACACAAAGCAGACTAATAACCCATCCCCCACCAGTGCTTTTTTCCAGTTCCAGAAACAATTCTAGGCAAAGCACAATTCAATGGCTCAGCGCCAAAAAGTTGTAACTCCATATTGCCATCAAATTATTACCTTTACCTTTGACCTAAATGACCCAAAAACAATAGCACACCTGCTTGGGTCATGGGCAATGATTGTGTCAAGTTTCATGATTCTAAGTCACTCCAAACAAAATGTCCATGGATGGATGGATTAGGAGACAGACATGGTGAAACCAATACACCCATCCCCTCTATTTTGTAGAAGGGGTGTATAATGAAGTTCTTTGATCATGATCATCACAGTGCTGTATTATGAAGTTAAACAAGACGAGTTAGTGAAACACATATGCCCCTGAGACAGCTTTTTTTTAAGACCCGACCTAGGCAGATGGCCTTGATTTTGTAATATGATCTTGACCTTGGTGTCTGAAGAAGCATATCAATGATATCTATCATAATGCCAAATTTCAGTATTGTATTTTGAATAGGCTTAAAGAAATTGGCAATATTTAGGTCTTTATTCAGTTTTGCAGACAGACTTACAGATGGATAGACAATAGTAAAACAATATACATAATAATTATGACCTTTCACTTAAAATTATATTTCCTAAAGGAATGGGTTGATAAGGAATGAATTTAATGACATTTTTAACTGCTACACTAAAGTGTTTTTTGCCCGTTTTCGACTACTTTCATGTGAACTGTCATCTAAATCTGCCCGTGTTTTCACTTCACAATCATACTGCGACTGTTCGTTGCCTAGCAACTCATCGTCAGAATCAAATTGCACCTGACTATTATCGAACACTAATTTATCATCGTCAATATCCTGTGATAAATTTCCATCACATGATTTGATATCATTATTGAGATCCTGGGATTCACATTGCTCTTCGCTGTCCGTTGGGTGATCGCTAGCGAGACTTTGCGAGTCTTCGTCAAATGTCTGATCATCCGACACAGAAGTAAACTGAGTTTCTTGTTCACAAAGAGGGGTATCCACTGATTGGCTCATAGATGTGTGCATTGATTGGTCCATTGCTGTAGCTGATTTAGCCGAATAAATGTGGGAGAAAGAGTCTGATAAACTAAGAGCTGGAGTCGTAGAAATCTTTCTACTTGTAATGTCCGAACTTGGATCTTGTCCATCTTGATGATCATATAGTGGACTAGGCTCCCCGGAACGTCGTTGCCATGGAGACTCGCCAGATACAGCACTGTCAGGTATAATTTCAAGCTAAAATATACAAAGGAAATTGTGACCATCGATCAAATATTACATGACACCTTATGTCCATCTCTAAAATCTAAATGAAAATCCAAAGTAATTTCATTATCATCAAATTGGCATTCCACAAAATAGACCCATTACACTGCTTGATGTCCAAGTATGGAAATCAATAGAGAAATAACTCAAAAAGAGGTCAAAGAGGGCCTGTATTTCTTCACTAGCTTTAAGATCTCCAAAAGAAGAAGACATATTCAAAATAGAAGGTAATTTCATGAATAGATTATGTAGAGGACCACCTAAGGAATATTCATGCCAAGTTTTATTGAAAGTGGCCAAAATTAGTGAAACAAGAGGGCCGTTGGCCCAGGGTCGCTCACCTGAGAAAAAAGCTTCATTACCTAGGTATGTCCATGCAACCACAGAAAAAGAGATTTTCACTTATTCAATCAGATAACATTTGAAATAATCCTCCCCCCACCCCCCACCCCCCTCTGCTCCTCCCCTGGTCATTATTTATTTAAGCTTTTTTCATAAAAGGTCTGTAACAGCTAATCTATGCCAGATATACAGGCTGAGTCTGAGACTTTTAAAGTTTTCTTTAATGAGTTGATCAATCCATGTCAAATATAAAGGCTGTGGGGATTCAAAATTCTCAACAAAGCACTCCCCCCTCCCCCAAGATGCTCTGCACCTGGTGAATCTACAGTCATGATTTTAGCTAATTCAATTAATGGCCATATGCTGATCATCCATACCAATTTTCAAGTCTGTAGGACTCCTGGTTCATTATATTAATTACATTATATAAAGATTTCAAAAATGATCCAAAGTTAAAACTACCCCCTCCCCAAGACACTCAGCACCTGGTGACCCTACAGTCATGATTTAAGCTATTTTTATTAATGTCAATACATTGTATATTGATCACCCATGACAATTTTCAAATCTGTAGGGTTCCTGATCCAGGAGAAGAATAAGGTTAAAGATTTCAAAATTGATCCAAAGTACTACCCCCTGCCCCCTAATGCTCCGCATCTGGTGGCCATACATTCATGATTTTAGCTATTTTATTCAAGATCCATATGTTTATCATCCATGCCAATATTGAAGTCTGTAGGGCTCCTGGTTCATTAGAAGATGAAGATTAAAGATTAAAATTTTCACAAAAGTACTTCCCCCTCCCCCCTGGTGCTCCGCACCTGGTGGCATTACAGTCATGATTTTAGCTATTTTTATTAAGGTCTATGAGCTGATCCTCCATGCCAATTTTCAAGTCTGTAGGGCTTGTGGTTCAGAAAAAGAAGAAGAAGAAGGTTAAAGATAACAAAATTTTCACAAAAGTACTACCCTCTCCCCCTTGGTGCTCCGCACCTGGTGAATCTACAGTCATGATTTTAGCTATTTTAATAAAGGTCCATATGCTGATCATCCATGCCAATATTCAAACCTGTAGAACTCCTGGTACAGAAGAAGAAAAAAGGTTAAAGATTACAAAATTTTCATCAAAGTACTACCCCCTCCCCCTGGTGCTCCGCACTTGATGGCCCTACAGATAAGATTTTAGCTATTTTTATTAAGGTCTATGAGGTGATCATCCATGCAAAATTTTAAGGCTGTAGGACTTCATGTTCAGAAGAAGAAGAAGGTTAAAGATTACAAAATTTACCCAAAGTACTACCCCCTCCCCCCCCCCCACCTGGTGTTTGCACTTTGTGGCCCTACATATATGATTTTAGCTATTTTTATTAAGGTCTATGAGCTGATCATCCATGCCAAATTTCAAGGCTGTAGGGCTGCTTGTTCAGAAGAAGAAGAATTTTAAAGATTTTCTTTAATTCTAACTTTGGTTGCTATAGCAACCAGAGTTTTTCACCGATTCCAATTCTTTTAGCAATTCTTAAAGGGGACCACCTAAGGAACATTTCTGCCAAGTTTGGTTAAAATTGGCCTAGTAGTTTAGGAGGAGATATCGTTTAAAGAAATTGTTGACGGACGATGCACGGACGCTGGACAAAAGGTGATCACAATAGCTCACTTGAGCCCGTTGTGCTCAGGTGAGCTAAAAAGCCCCACCCTGACATGCCTATATTTGGGTTGCATTTTAATCATGCTCAATTTCAGTAAAGGATCACCCAAGGAACATGCATGCCAATTTTGTTAAGATTGGCCAAACGGTTTGGGGAGTTGAAGTTTTTTTATAAAGATATTGACCCTTCCACACCTATATTTCAGGTTCAATTAAAATTTCCTGAACAATAAAAGACAGGGCCTCCATAGTACCATCCATGCTAAGTTTGATTGCAATTAGTCCATCCCTTGGGGAGGAGAAGATATTCAAACTTTAAAAGTACAGATAAGCCCCCTTCTGTCTAGCCTATATTAAAGGGTCAATCAAAATTTCTTAAACAATTATAGAACAGGACCACTCAAGGGAACATTCATGCCAAGTTTAATTGAAATCAAAGTTTTTCCTAAAGTTAAATGGTTAGGAAGGAGAAGATTTTGAAGTGAAAATAAGGCACACCCATATTTGGGGGGGCAATCAAAATTTCTTGAACAAAAATCTGGAAAAGAGTTACCCTAGGAACACCATGCCAAGGTTCATTGATATTATTGCTTTGGTTTTAGATTTCCAAGTGAAAATAATCTCAACCCTGCAATGCCCATACTTGGGGGTCAATCAAATTTTTTTATAAACATTTCAAGTACAGGGCCAGCCGAGGAACATTCACACCAAGTTTCATTGAAATCGGCCCAATGGTTAAGGAGGAGAAAAAGTTAAGAGTTTAAAGTAGAAAAAAGCCACACCTGACATGCCAATATTTGGGGGTCAATAAAAATTTCTTGAAAACAATTTAAGTGAAGGTTCGTCTAAAAACATCCAGGTTAAATTTCAATGCAGTTCCCATATAACACTAAACTGTATCACACTTGGGCATCATTACTTTTTCAAAAGTTAGCATTGTTTTACAAAGGATCTACAATTTCGTAA
Organism: Fragum whitleyi; assembly: GCA_948146395.1. Classification (NCBI taxonomy): domain Eukaryota; kingdom Metazoa; phylum Mollusca; class Bivalvia; order Cardiida; family Cardiidae; genus Fragum; species Fragum whitleyi. Next base: position 6,387,100 of record OX411556.1, read on the forward strand.
TTCCAAAATGATCAGTGGGAAATCATCACAAAATCTATAATATCTACAGGGAGAGATTAAGATTTCAGTAACTCTTCCTGATGTCATCTAAAGATTTGAAAATTAGACTGTAAAAGTTTACCTTCTTGGTGAAAACAAGACTTGACAAACAAATACTCAAGTAAGTGGTTTCAGTTTGCAGATCAACTGCTGATTAAATAGAAAATATTTGTTTGTTTCACTGTGAGATGGATCTAAATTTCATTGAGAGATCAACAAAAGCTATATTTTCACAGTGGTAAAGCCACAGGTAACAAGGGGGGGGGCATAGTGGCCCTAAATCGCTCACCTGAATGAAATGTCTTAAAATTTTAAAAATCGTTGAGAGAAAGAATGATGTATAAATGTCACTCAGCTAAACCAGGCTTTTGCTTCTATACAACAAGAGTTTCCTTTTTTCAGGTTGACTGACAAGGTTTTTCTATGTTTTGACTCCGTGACCTAGTTTTTGACCCAATTTCAGACTCATTCAAAATTGCATCAATTCAATCATTCTGATCAAATTTCAGGTTGATCGGAGAAATAATGTGGCCTCTAGAGTGCATTCAAAGTTTTTTAAGATTTGACCCCATGACATAGTTTTTGACCCCAGTTGACACAGTTTCAAACTCATCTTAGATTTTATCAAGACTATCATTCTGACCAAATTACATAACAATGCATACAAGGTTTTTCTAAGATATAGCCCTGTGACCTAGTTTTTGACCACAGTTGACCCGATTTCGAACTTGTCTGAGATATTTTTTAACGCAATCATTCTGACCAAATTTCAGGTTGATTGGGCAAAAAATGTGGCCTCTAGCAAAAACAAGATTTGACCCCATGACCTAGTTTTGATCCCAGTTGACCCAATTTTGAACTCATCAGAAATTTCATCAAGACAATCAATCTAAAAAATTCAGAATAATCTGGCAAAAAATAAGGCAAACAAGGTTTTTCTAAGACCTGTGACCTAGTATTTGACCCTAGTTGAATCAATTTCAAACTCATCTGAGATTTTATCAAGACAATCATTCTGACCAAATTTAAGGTTGATTGGGCAAAAAATGTTGCCTCTAGAGTGCATACAAGGTTTTTCTAAGATTTGACCCCCGACCTAGGTTTTGACCCCAGTTGACCAAATTTCAAACTAGTCCGAGATTTCATCAAGACAATCATTCTGACCAAATTTCAGGATGATCAGGCGAAAAACGTGGCCTGAGTGCATACAAGGTTTTTCTAAGATTTGATCTCATGACCTAGTTTTTGACCCCAGTTGACCCAATTTTAAACTCATCTGAGATTTTATCAACACAATCATTCTGACCAAATTTCAGGTTGATTGGGCAAAAAATGTTGCCTCTAGAGTGCATACAAGGTTTTTCTAAGATTTGACCCTGTGACCTAGTTCTTGACCCCAGTTGACCCAATTTCGAACTCGTACAAGCTTTCATCAAGACAATCATTCTGACCAAATTTCAGGTTGATTGGGCAAAAAATGTAGCCTCTAGAGTGCATATAAGGCAAATAGTGACGACGGACAAAGGACGTCGCACAACAGACGACTGACATCCACCTAACCACAAATGCTCACCTTGAGCACTTCGTGCTCAGGTGAGCTAAAAATGTAGCTTTTGTTGATCACTAATTGAAAGAATCATCAATTTTACACAGAAAACAAACAATTATACAATTTTTATAATGCAAAAATGAGACTTAATGTAAGATTTTGGGACAAATCTTCTTAAAGAGTGTCATTTTACAAGAGATAAATGTGGAACATCATGACATCATTTGTTTATAGGGCTATGCTTAGAGAAGATGAAAGAGGATAAAATGAACAAAAGCAGGGTATAATCTTTGGGATTTTCACAGGTTTGTCAGTGAGATTATTGAGAGATAATCTACTGTTATTTGTGGATAATCTGCTAGAATGCACTAAAGAAAGAGTTTTTACCTGTTCTGGAATTGAAATATCACAACAAGGACCTATTACTGTCGACGGCAGATTGTCAGCAGTCGACGATTCTTGGCTACTTCTGATTGGCTGCTGGGAACTGTCTGGAGGATCGTCGTCAACATGTGATGGTAAATCTCCACCAACTTGCCGTTGTAGTATTGATAATATCATAGTTATATCAGAATTTAACTTCGATTCTAGTCGTGTTAATTGTCTACAAAAGAAATGTTTAAAAAAAGAAGTAGTAAATTTTTTCATACATACAATGTTTAAGGGGAAATTGAAATGTGGGCCCGAGGTTATAAAAAATTTTCTGTTCTCAACAGAGAATTTTCAAACTAAGAATTTAAATAAATCAATGAAAATAAAAAATAATATTAATAAGTTGTTATGAATAACAACTACAACTTCTTAATATCATCTTTTATATTCATACATTTATTATAGTTTAATTACAAAATTACAGCTTATATATAAATGTTAAATTTGAGTAAATTCTGTTTTGAGAATGAGAAGTTTTATAACCTTGGGCCTTGTTGTTGGTGATTGCTATATATTATGCACTTGAAGTAGTTTTGCAAAGATAGTTTCATGACCTGCCTCATAAACAACAACAATCTGGGAATGAAAACAACATTCAATCTAGCAGAGGTTTCTTAGCGGTCAATTTTTAAAGACAGCCTCATTGGAAATGTAAAATGATGCAAGATGAATTCATTGAGGTATGAAACTAAAAACCTAATCACACTCATGTAAGAATCTGCTTTCTGTATTGCGTTTTCTTTTTTTTTTTATTTATTATTTTTTAGATCAAGAATTGCTATCTTCATCTCTTTATTTGAATATATAATAAGGGTTTATCCACTATTATAACATGATAACACCAATATATGATATGAGAATAAATTTAATAGAACTTAAATCCCAAACAATAAATATGTCATGTGTTTTCACTGTTTACAGCCTATTTGTTACTCAACTTTATCTTTAGTGCAAGTGTTGATTCTTTTAACGTCATATAACCCACATGCTAACTGACATGCTTAATTTACATCCAGAAAAATGTTTTAATACTATTTACACCAGAAAAAGGGTTAAAAAACTAATATAACAGTGATTGTGTTATAATGGATATACAATGTAATTTCATTTTTACTTGCAGATGTGTCCATGAATAAGTCTGATTGGGAGGGATTTATACGCCAAGTAAAATCCGCAAAGCAAAACCCGAGGGCTGCAAATAACTCCACCTCCATCAGACTAAATTCATGGACACATCAACAGGAAAATGAAATTATTTCACAAATAAAATACCTACTTTCCTAAAACATCTAGCCGTTTTTCTACTTCTAGGGGCGTATTTGGAAGAAGGTTGATATCCGTCTGTGACATCTGGCTGGTTTGTGCACACTGACCGGCGGGGTTATCATCAAACTGGGAATGACTGGAGGGGGTAGAGAGGGGTAATGTCATACTGGACGTAGATTTCGGAACACTGGAACTGGACATGGCCTTTCTCTGTTAAGAATATACAGTAAAACTTTTGTTAAGTGACCACTAAGGACCACCAAAAAGTGGTCGTTTATGGGAATGGTGGCTTAATAGAAAATATCATGATAAGTGTGAGTGTTCATTTTGATAGCATTAATAGATTGTCGGTCAAGTTGTACTGAACCCTATTATGTCCAAGCCCATTAGAATCATCTTATTGAGACAATTCTAATGGACTCCAACATCATAAGATTCAATAATAACACATTTTTCATTAAGAATGTCCTCTTATTCAGCAATTTTTCTTTCAGTGAAGGGACTTTAGACAGTGGTCGCTTAATAGAAATTAGCACTAAATAGACGTCGTCGCTTGAGCAATATTGACTGTATTTCCATTCAAACATGACATAAGTGTGGTAGAAATGAGTCAAAAATACATTATTCATGTCTTTATATCCCTGTCATTTTGATCTCTGAATTTTCAAGCTTTGGCAGGTGGTAAAGACAAAAATTAGTCTCCACATAATGTGTTGTATGATCTTAGTCTATACCTCCAGGCTATCCTATTTTAAACCATAAAAGTATAGAAATTACATTTTTAAAATTAATACCAACAATAAGTGCATCTGGTGCTTTCAGCACTTTGATCTTGATTAAATTTTGCAAAGGGTTTTCTATTCGGCGTGACAAAGGTTAATTGCTCTTAGCTAAATATGTTCTTTTGACATGTTTGAAACTTTTCTCAACAGTTGTCATGCTGAACCAAGAACATTGCCAAGAAAGGAAATGAGCATGACATTTCCAACAATATCAAATGTGTGTAAAGCAAAGCTTCTGGCCAGCCTTTGTAGCCGCACAGTCTGACCAGAATCTTCACTATGCGCAATATTGATATATAAGGTCTTAAACTGTCTTCATGCATTCTGTATATATATTACTATTGCATTGTGTCGCTGTCGACGCTACCAAACGTTCATACCTCGCGCAGATGTGGAATTGTTGAAAATGTCACACACAGTCTCAAAAAACAAAATAGAGCCACCAAAATATGTGCAGTCTTATCTTAGTTCACAGCATGTGTTTGTCCCCTGCCTCAAATGTAACTGTTTTAAAAGTACCACCATGGCCGAAAGGCCTTTCAGTTTTATGCATCCTTGATACAGAATTTTATTCAGCAAGGATTTATTAAGAATTCTATTTGTGTTACCTTTCAGTTGTATGCATCCTTGATACAGGATTTTATTCAGCAAGGATTTAAAGGATTCTATTTGTTTAACCATACCTGGGCATCTGGAGTTGTTGAATCTGTCAATAACGGAGCTGTGTCAGTCTCCTTAGTCTGTGTTTTACTCTCCGTCATCGAACTGACAAAATTATTTACTGTAGACAGAGCACCTGTTATATAGAGAAACAGCACCAGTAAAATGCATGTATATAAAACAGCCTTTGACAAACTATTAGCTTTATGATTAACAAGAAAATTTGAAAACTTCTTATTTCTAGAGATAAAGGCAAGCTTAAATGTGGCCTTTAAACATTTTCTGTGCCTTACCTTTTGGATTTGAATTGGGGTTTTACGTCGCTTTCAACATTCTTTCAGTTATATCGCGACGACTGGAGCACCTAACGATGGATTCCTGGTATTTCTCACACCAGTACTACCACCACATCCCTTTCCTAGCCTCCAGTTGCTATTCCACATAGGTTTACGATTATCTACCCAATTACCTTTTGGAAAGAAGCCCTTTAAACCCATTACAATAATCTTATATATATATTAAGAACATTGAATCAAACCCTCAAGTATTCAAGACAAGAATGGGATCTGACCATTGACCCATAAATTTGACTTTGACATTTGAAGTACAAGTCTGATACTCTCCCAGTATTCTTTCTTGAGCTAAGATATATAAGCCTATGTGTGACATTTCCATCAATTTCACATTCTCCTATGAAATCATTAGGAAACCTCAATTAAAGCTCATTACGGCCTAAATGTTGCAGAACTAATACAAGTCCACTACCTTCAGAATCATACTTTTCATTCTAAAACAACACCGCTTAAAGAAAAGCCATTAGTTAATAAGTCTTAAAATATGACCTACGTTGCGAAAGTGAAATAACCTCGTTGAATATTTTTAATATTACACGGGTGTTATTACACTAGTGGAATAACTATGCAAATGAGCTTAGAGCAAATAGCAACACTATTTTATAACCTCAAAAATGACGTCATAATGTATATTTTGTGACATCATTTTTAAATGGCGTTATAAGTTTCACGGAAAATTGAAATGTTGAATTTCAAGAATTTTGACGATTTTTCTCTAAAATTTGGGTCATATTATATATAGAAAATCAAAGTTGTGCTCATAAAATACCTAATTTATTAAACTTGTCATCTAAACAGATAAAAACTGGGCGCAGTCTCATTTTTATCTATTCATAGATGACTTGTTTAATAAATTAGGTATTCAATGACCACTCATTCAATATCCTCTATATCAACATTCAATCACAATTTTCAACAATTACCAGCAAGAGTAGCCAATCCAGACGAGGATTGTTTACGTTCTTTAGCCGCCCCCGGTATATTACTAAAATGATAATTAGCAGGTGTAACATCCTGGCCAGCCTTCGCTGGTGAAAACTCCAGAATTCCTACACCACTCTCACGTATATCCTCGTCTGTCGAGTCTTCAAACGACATTGATATGGTCGGTGCTGGATCCGACATATTTCGAAGTCTGCGAACTCGCCTAGGGCGAAATCTATACAACTCATTGTCTTCTGTACCTATAAAATCAAGTATTCAATATTTGATAAATTGTCAAGAGGGTTTAATAGGTTTAATTCACAGAAACCAAAAAAAAAAAAGATAATTGCTCTATTAAGAAGCATGAAGATGTTAAAGCATTTTGAGGTTCACTGCAAAATATCTATGCCAGAAAAAACTGAATTTACACTAATATTGCATAAGAAAGGACATCTAGAGTATTATTTCAATCAGACATCGCAAAATATAATTCATATAAACAATTTAAAACAGGAAAAATTGTGCTATGCATTGCCCTGTCTTATTTGTTCATACTCAAGTTGCTTGGTAAAATAATGACATCACACGGAAGTTTAACACAGAAATTAGAACAATGGCATTTGTTATGATCTCAATTAACGTTAGTCATAAATGATTTTTATATATCTTCAGTCCCTTAAGTTTGCAATAAAAAACTTGAACTATCAAAACTAACATTGATTTATTATTCTAAACAATTCAAATTGATTACATTGTAAAACTGTTAATGGCAACACCCTTTGTTAAGGCTTTAGTTACTTTTACCTAAAAGTTGCCATTAAGAGGACCTATTTATTCTTTAAATTTATTGATTGTGCACAAAGTCATTGGTAACAATGCACTGAGTCTCTATTATCAGGGTAACAATTTCGGTGGTTTTACTGTTTTAATTTTTATTCATGCATAAAAAACTTGAACAAGAGCTGTCGGAGGACAGCGAAGCTCGACTATTCCTAGTGCTGGATAGTAACAGCAAATCAATATCGACATTGGAAATTCAATAAAATAAAAGTCAAGAGAAAAGAATCTTTGTCTAGAGGCTGATATTATGGTCACAGAAGCATGTGCAGAGTTTCAAAGCAATAGCTTTAGTAGGAACAGAGATACAACTAACATAAAACAGTTGCACATAAAAACATAAACAAGATTTTTAAGGCCGAAAAGGGTTAAAATTCCACTAAATTAAATATCAGAGTAATGAATCTTTTTCTGCAGGCTAATATTATGGTCACAGAAGCATGCGTAAAGTTTCCAAGCAACAGCTATAATAGAAATAGAGATATTACAGAAATACAACATTTGCATGTAAAAACTTAACCAAGAATTTCTTAGTCCAAAAAGGGTTAAAAATCCACTAAATACTATACCAAAGAGTGGAATCTTTGTCAAGAGGCTGTTCCTATGATCATTGAAGGAAATGCAAAGTTTGAAAGCAATAGCTTTAATACAATTAGAGATATAACTGATGTACAACATTTGCACGTAAAAACTTAACCAAGATTTTCTGAGTCGGAAAAAGGTTAAAATTCAACTAAATTCAATATCAGAGTAATAAATGTTTGTCAAGAGGCTAATATCATAGTAACAGAAGCATGTGTAGAGTTTCCAAGCAAAAGCCTAGGTAGAAATAGAGCTATAACTAATATACAACATTTGCACGTAAAAACTTAACCAAGATTTCTAAGTCCGAAAAGGGTTAAAATTCCACTAAATTCAAAATCAGAGTATTGATTCTTTGTCAAGAAGCTGATATTATAGTAACAGAAGCATGTGCAAAGTTTCAAAGCAACAGCTTTAGTAGAAATAGAGATATTACAGAAATACAACATTTGCACGTAAAAACTTAACCAAGATTTTTTAAGTCCGAAAAGGGTCAAAATTCCACTAAATTCAATATCAGAGTAATGAATCTTTGTCAAGAGGCTGATATTATGGTAACAGAAGCATGTGCAAAGTTTCAAAGAAATAGCTTAAGTAGAAATAGAGATATTACAGAAATACAACATTTGCACGTAAAAACTTAACCAAAAATTACTAAGTCCGTAAAGGGTTAAAATTCCACTAAATTCAATATCAGAGTAATAAATGTTTGTTAAGAGACTAATATCATAGTAACAGAAGCATGTGTAAAGTTTCCAAGCAAAAGCCTAGGTAGAAATAGAGCTATAACTAATATACAACATTTGCATGTAAAAACTTAACCAAGATTTCTAAGTCCGAAAAGGGTTAAAATTCCACTAAATTCAAAATCAGAGTAATAAATGTTTGTCAAGAGGCTAATATCATAGTAACAGAAGCATGTGTAGAGTTTCAAAGCAAAAGCCTAGGTAGAAATAGAGCTATAACTAGTATACAACATTTGCACGTAAAAACTTAACCAAGATTTTCTAAGTCCGAAAAGGGTCAAAATTCTACTAAAATCAATATCAGAGTAATGAATCTTTGTCAAGAGGCTGATATTATAGTAACAGAAGCATGTGCAAAGTTTCAAAGAAATAGCTTAAGTAGAAATAGAGATATTACAGAAATACAACATTTGCACGTAAAAACTTAACCAAGAATTACTAAGTCCGAAAAGGGTTAAAATTCCACTAAATTCAATATCAGAAGAATGAATCTTTGTCAAGGTGCTGATTTTATGGCCACAGAAGCATGTGTAAAGTTTCAAAGCAATTGCCTAAATAGAAACAGAAATATTACAGATAAACAACATTTGCACGTAAAAACTTAACCAAGATTTCTAAGTCCGAAAAGGGTTAAAATTCCACTAAATTCAATATCAGAGTAATGAATCTTTGTCAAGAGGCTGATATTATGGTCACAGAAGCATGTGCAAAGTTTCAAAGCAATAGCTTTTATAGAAACAGAGATTTTAAACACTTGCACGTAAAAACTTAACCATAGCATTACGCCGACGCCGACGCCCGGGTGCCTGGAATAGCCCCCCTATTCTTCGAATAGTTGAGCTAAAAAAACACAAAAGACAACTTACTCATAATTTCAATATTTGACTTTGTTTTACTACGTCGTTTACGTAAATTCTTTTTACTGGGATCAAAATCATCTTCCTCTTCTGTGCTCCGTCCTAAAATAAATTCTCCACCTTCGTCGTCACTGGTTAATGTTCTCTGAAAAAAGATGAAGATACATGTAAATTAACATTTTTTTCCCAAAATCTATGTTGATAACCAACATAATAAGAAAGGATAGAGCATCTCTTCATCTTGAAAAATGTTTTGCATGTGTAGCATTCATCTCCATGTTATACCATAAAAATTCCTATAGAGCCCCATGCTCTAATAAAACCCCACTACCCTTTCCAGAGGTTGAAATCGACCATTTTTGATGTGATTTTACTGAATCTTGAAGCCTCTGATAAAGGCCCATACCAACAAAATCAAGGTCCCTTAAAATTCAACAGATGTTTTATGCACTTTTGCTCCCTAGCAAATGGTTATTTTTTGCGCAGATAATGCTTATTTTTGGCCATTTTTCTTGACCGTCTTGACAAATATTGATGAACCAGCACAAAGCAGTTGTACATGCCTATTAACATATAGGCAGGTACAACTGTTTTGTACTGATGATTCATCGATATTTGATACAGAGCCATCAATTGGTAGCTTAGCCTCTAATTAAAGCATATCCCTTTCTAATGGAAATGTGATGATTCTAATAGAACCCCAGAGTTAAATTAGAGCTTTTACCCTAAAATAAAAAGTTTATACTTACGTCTCTAAGATCAAAAGTAACTTCTAAATTCTTCACAAAATAATCAGCAAATTCAGGATAGACTTCGAGTATTTCAAGAAGGTCGTCTCTGTGTATCTTGTGAAGGTCGCAGTATGTCAACGCTCGAACATTACAACTGGATTTACCGACAGTCTTATATTTACAGATATTCTCCCCAAATACGTCATCTTTACCTGCAGAATTTATACAAAGAAATAGCGGATAATAGAGGATAACTGTTTAGATTATCTTTCATTGAGTGAACAACAAAAGCTATAATTTCACACGTGGAAAGGCCACAGGTCAAAATATAGCTTTTGATGTTCACAAAATGAAAGATTTGTCAATCTTGCAAAAAAAAAAGACAATTATTCTCTTTCTTTAGTGTAATATGTTGTGCTTGTAAAAACACTTACGCCACAAAAACTGCCTTTTTTTTAAAATATGTTTGACCTTGATAATTTACCATGGCCTTGTCAGATGACCTTGAACTTCAAAGATGCGGATTGTTGAGAAGAACTTTCTTATCAAACATTAGCATTGTTACTATGCTTTAACCCTTTCCTGTTTTTCAAAATTTTGGACCTGTCCAAATTCAAAGGTTTTGCAGACGAAAATTTAAAGAGGATTTAATTTGAAAAATAACCATTCAGTAGGGCAGAAAATAGTGTGGAAAAAGAAGAAATTGCTTGTCAGAAGCAATTTCTTCTTTTTTCACAATGTTTTCTCAATCATAAAATCATAGGCACGTAGGGATTAAACAGCAAAGGGTTAAAAGCGTAGTTGTTATGGGAAAAAGTTTAGTTTCCAGGATATGTGATCGGACAGACAGTAAAATAAATTGCCTCCAATCTATCAATGCAGTGGCTTAAAGATGAGAAGAAAAGATTCTCTGGAAGGGCAGCATTTTGGTACGTTCACTGGTTTGTCAATGAGGTCACCAAATGACAATCTATCATTATATCTTGATAATCTATTAGAAAACATTATAGAAAGAAATTTAACCCTTGTCATACTGATTAAAAGCATAGGTTAGATATATCATATAATTTTTTTCAGAATGACGAGGGTTAAATGGGCCGTGTTCTAATCAGGCTTAAGTTAATTTTTAGAAATGTCAATCTCAAGCACATTCCTTTCTAGCCCTGGAAACAATTTCTCAAACTACCTAAATTTATTATACAATCAATCTTGCTCGAGTGACCATGTCTATTAAGCAACCATTTTTATTATGCGACCATTTTCAAAATCCCGTTTCTTGAATCAAATATCTTAAAAAGTAGGTATTTTTGGTCTAAAAAATTATTAAACGAATCCTATGTTGTAAAAGTCACCAGAATCGCCTCACTGAGGTGTTTCTGTTATGTTTAAATAACATGGGATTATTGAAAATGTCATAATAATATTCATATTCAATAGGAAAAAGTGGGTTTCTAATTTTCAAACAAAATATGTATTTAGCCGCCATTTTCTGTAACACCTGCTTTTTTGAGGTCCGTTTAGTGGTCTCTTCAAACAAGTTTTACTGTACAGATTTTTTATAAATACATCTGCTTAACTATCTGTATAAAAGCTTATATTCAATGTCTTCTAAAATTCTAAATCTATGAAGTTAATAAATTTCTTACAAACTTTAAAGTACATAGAGTAAGTTAAGTGACCGTTTCAGTCATGTAATTTTACTTTGAAAGAAACTAAGATAAAGAAACTTTTTTACTGACAGTCTTCCCATACACTTAAATGTTTCAACTGTTTAAAAAAGCTAATTTAAAGACAATGTAAAAATGACATAAAAGTCTTGATAAAACACATGAAATTAAATCAAATCAATGAGAGAAAAAACATGCTTTTTCAAAGAAACAGATATCTGAATCATAAAGAAATGTCGAGTCATGAGAAAATTCAGGAATTACATGAATGAAGGCATAATTTAACTTTCCTGAAAGCATAACTCCAATTGATGATATGATAGATCAAATTTTCTTTATTTCTAAGAGATGGAAGATCAAAAGTGCTGCTTTCTCATGATGTGGCTAGCTTTCACCAAACCGGACAAAATACCTAAAGTCAGGTGACTAGAAACATTTTGTGAAAGTTTCATCCAAATCAATCCATAAATGAAGGAGGAGTTGCATTCATGAACGTACATATGTTCCGACGTAAGGACGGACAGCCAGACAGAGAAGATGGTACCAATATACAAGGGATGATCCAGAAATTCATACGATTGGCCTATAACTTTGGCATTTCTAGCTTTTTCAGTATATAATTTCTTGGGTGTGCAGTTCAGTATCTACCAATAGAACAAAAATTGATATTTTTTCAAAATAATATTAAGTGGCCTATAAATTTTGTTACCATTGTAACATATGTATGCTAAGGTGGGGGAGCGTAAAAATATAACAAAAATCTGTTACACAAATCAAATTTTCTAAAAGTGTTAGTAAATTATTTTGAAATTTCTTGCCAGAAGTAAATAAGACACAAATAGGGAAAAGAAAGTCATACTTAAAAATTTTCGGAAGAGTTGTTATGGACATAGCATATTTTGAATAAGACAAAATATTCAGTGATTAGTGAATTCCATTTTATTTTTTTCATGATCATGAGTTATTATGAACAGTGGTATATCAGATAACTTAGAAAAAAAAAATATTATTATGCCAAAAAGAGAAGTTTTTGCTAAGTTGCCTTGTATTTTCGAAGTCAGGCTTTATTAAAGGATTACAAATGATACAATGGAGTTTCAACGAATGAAGTCGTCCCAATTGACTCTCAATATTTTCCAAGGGTCCTGCATCTGAGTCTCCACTTCACTTGAAATACTATTCATAAATAAAATGCACAAATTGAATGTGGATACTCTCTGCAAGTTATTTAATAGGCCCATAAAGGCATGCGAGTAAAGGCATGCAAGTAAATGGAGATTATGTAGATCGAAGAGTTAAAAATGACATCGCATTTGATGTTCTTGCTCCCCGCCTACATGCCGGGTCTGTCTTCTTAGATTATTCACTTTACAGCCGCTATATAACTTTCACATTTGAAAATTTCCAAATTTATTACACATGTGTTGCATTAAATCAATGGATATTTTTATTTTGATAGTAATCTTTTCTAAAGTTTTATAACCTCATTTTATGAATTTCTGGATCAACCCTCGTATGTCCACCTTCCTTGGCGTATGAAAATGACAGAAGTAAACAAGATGTGAATTGGTGAATAAACTCTACAGGTTCAAAACCATTTTTTTCCAAAGGTTGTCTTTGAAACATGACAAAATGTATCAATTCTAACATAATCATATGCATATTGTCAAAAATAACACTGTAGGCTAATTATAATTAATTGGCCTTGATTAGTTTTTCAATGCCATGAATGTACAGTTACATAGTGACAGGCACCGAACCTAAATTCAAGATGATGTGCAAAGCCAAGTACCATTGTACACATGTTTGCAAATATTTGCATCCTGAATGCAGGGCACTATAACAATAAGCCCCCACCCTAGCCTAATCAATGCATGGGCAGCAAAGTCATTTCATGTAACAAGAGGACCATGATGATTCTTAAAACTCACCTGATTAGCCACATAAAATTGGGTGTGTTGGTACAGGAATGATTCTTTTTGGAGATGTCACATGCAAAATATCAAACCTATAGACCTTACAATTTGACTAAGAACATTCTAAGGTAGTGAACCTGTTACATTTCCGCATCATTTTGGAAGTAATGAGCTTTAACAGTGTTAAGTGAGGTTTCCTAATGATTTCCATTAGGAAATCTCTGTCAGCATTGTAATAGATCATATGTTCCAAAATATTGCGGAAATATTACAGGCCCACTACCTTAAAGGGTAACCTTTTTTTCCATGTAAAATTGCTTCTGAGGAGGATTTTAAAGAAATTGTGAGAGAGGGACAGAAAGATAGACAGACAACAGACAGTGATGGATCACAACTACTTTGAGCACTTTCCTGTATTACAAACTTTTGGACCTGTCCAAATTCAAAAGTTTTGCAGACAAAAATCTAAAGTGGATTAAATTTGAAAATAACCATTCTGTAGGGTAGAAAATTTTGTAGAAAAAAAAGAAATAGGTTTGTAACAAACAATTTCTTCTTTTTCTACAATGTTTTCTCAATTACTAAATCTTAGGGACGTAAAAACCAGGGATTGGACTGGAAAGGGTTAAGCATTTTATGCTCAGGTGAGCTAAAAACATAAGTGAATGGCTGTGTTTTAAAAATGATAAATCTCATCTTAAAGGAAATGTTAGAAAACGAAATGTGAAGATAGGGTGTTGAAAAATGAGAGACTGAAAATCACTATATCTACCTTTATATTCTGAATACCCATCCGAAACTGCAAGAACAAAATTTTGTACTTCAAATATTGCTCTTGCTATTTGATCTTTTTTTAATAAATGCTTACTGTATTGTGATTTGAAGAGATAATTGGAAATCTATGGTCAATAAGAGCTTAATGCAGACATTAGAAAACTTATCCAGAAATAAAACACACTCATAGTGTCTTTGAAAACTAAATTGGTACTTTTATGTTCATTCACAGCTCAATTCTATTCCAGGATTAGCTTCCAATGAAAATTTCTATGCACTTCACAATACAATTTATAGTCATAAATAATAGTGTTAACTATCTTTACAGAAAAATGTGGCCCGGTAAGAATTATGACCAACTATAATTCATATATAAACCCCTTGACATGCTGAACAAAGTTTTTTTTTTCCAGTTTTAACAAAATAAGACAAAATCATCAAGCACATGAGTGTAATGATCTTGGCCTACACTAACTTTTGTCATTTAGAAAAGAGTCACCATGAATCTTCAACCCTTATATGGCTGTTTAAAAAAATAATCCTGCTGTACTCAAAGTCTTTGTAGACATAGGCGTAACTAGAACTTTGAAATTTATACGCACTCAGAAGGCGACCAACATAGAATATATAGGATAAATTCGATATGTGGACTATGACAAAAGATGTATAGCCTCCGTCCACTCCCTTTTTATTAATTTGCACGTTTGGTGAATATTCAAAACATCGTAACTACAGCTTGAATAAGCTGTAGTTTCAATGATATGATCATTCATCTACGACATGTTTCAACAGATGATTATTTCTTTTATGCACTTGCGTAATGGGAGTTACACCCTTGGTAGATAGCAAAGAATAAGAACAGCCTGCACAGATGGGCTGTCTGATCCTAGCCTACAATACTTCCTTTCAAATAACCTTCTAATTTTTGTGTATACTCTTGTGCCGGACTTGTTGAAATGTCCCAAAAAATGGGAGTTTGTTTGAAACAAAACTCAAATTCATCAGGAAAAACGTAACATAAAGATGCAATTCTGGAAATATTTATTCAACATGCCTTTGGTTACATAACATTTATGATTTTCTATGTACACAACACTTATCTATAGAACTTTTCAGAATTATTTTCAGAATAATTTCACAGCTTGGGTGAAGTATTGTTCAAATCATTGGTTGAAGAGCTTCAACTTTTATGAGCATTTTATTTTTTCTTAGTAAGAAGTAGCAGTAAACCTACACGCTCAGCACAAAACAGTTGTAACTGCCTATAAACATATAGGCAGTTACAACTGTTTTGCACTGAGCTTTTGATACAAGCCTCTCGCTGCTTAATCTCTGTGGTGTGAGACAAATCTAAGAAAGGATATTTGCTGTATCATCTGATCAAACCAAGGACATCAAAAATGACATCACGATTTAGATTCAAATGTGCAAGTAACTGTACTTTATAGGCTGCTTAATGTCTGACCATTGTGACCCTGTTAATTCAATACCAACAAGAGCGTTGTCTGCTGGTGCCTACGCTCAGCTGTTGATTGCTGGATGGTGAATGAAAATCTCAGTCACAAAGGAGCATAATTTGCAAAAAAAAATGCATCTAGAGTTATCCCTCTTGATAGTTTAGTTTGCTCTTTTGATGGTGAACATGTGTGCCAAGCTTCAAGTGAATGCCTTTGGTAGAACCAGAGATATCACAAAATGTCAAAGTTTTCGCACACCAACAGCAATAATGATGCCAAAGCTATCTCTGAAAACAGCTGGGCTAAGAATGCCACTCTCAATTTATTTTTTCAGAGAAAACATGATACCAACCTTCAGCACCATCCCCTTGTCTTCCAGCTGAAAGAAGATATAACATATATTATGTAGAAAAGAAGCAATCTTTAAGAGTCATACTTATGGTAGCAAAAACAGTACAAGAGGCCCGAGAGGGCCAGTATGGCTCCACTGGAACTTAATGCCTTACAGATTAATGAAATTTCATCAATTTCTTACATTAGATATCAAATTTATTAAGCTAAGCAATAATCCATTCCATGAAATGAAGTACATTTTAAGTAATGTTATGTTAAGACATGGTTACTCAGGCAAAATGGACTGTATCTGCTCTGACATTCAATGCTTTTCATCAAAATTTTGTCAATTCTTGGGACATTTCAACGCAAGTTTTTCCCCTACACTTCCTAAAATAGAAAGCAGGTAGTGTAGGCTAATATCAGACAACTTCTCTGTGTAGGCTGATATTAGTTTTTATCTTATAACTATACAAATATTCGTGTGATCACAACCCATATGATATTTTTTATGATATCACATAGTTATTTTTAGAACAATGATACAATGCGGTTATTTTTAGAAATTTGCATTTCAGTAACAAATATCGAAGAAAACAAGACAAATAGAGGTTATAAGATAAATATAAAACGTACTTAGTGTATTTTATGAAAATAATATCTAACTCGGTAGTGAGAATTGATTATTGTCTCGGCAGTGCCTCGACAATGATCAATTCTTCAAACCTTGTTAGATATTTTTTTTCATACAATACACTAAGAATGAATAATATATATATTGTCTCCCAAAGTTCAGTATATGTTTTTAACATGGAAAGGATTAAATAATGGATAATTAATTAAAAGGAATATTTACCCGGTCAAACAATATGCTCCAATCTATCAAATCATTACTTTCAGAAATGTTTATACTTACCTAAAATGGCTACTACAATATCATCTTTGAGAATTTCTATTGAGCCCCGAGACACAAAATACAGCGCTGTGAGAATGTCACCTCGATGAACCAGTGTGTCACCAGGCGGGACGTGTGTTGTTTTGAACTTCATAGATAAGGCTCGTAAACAACCTGGACTAGCACCTACAATAAAACACAAACTGTGTAGAAACAAGAGGACCTTAAGTGGCATTCGGAACATCCCTCAGCCATTTCTGTAAACTGCAATGGCCTCGGATGTATGTAAGGCGGATGGGTATCTAACAAAAGTGTGCATTTTGTAAGACGGAAATAGTGTAAGAAAAGCCAGCGCGGAAACAACCGGCCCTATCTTTAGATTTATATCTTTTACAGAAAATAACGGCTGAAAAATCTTAATTTTTGAGAATGATTCTCAAAAATTAAGATTTTTCAGTCGTTATTTAAGAATCTAAAGATATTTATATAAGGATACGATAGCTTTACTTAAACGAGTTGCGTTTGCGACATCAAAAGTTTTCACTCAAAGTTTCGAGGGATAATGCCATTTTAACTGATGTCATTGAGGTTTTCCAAGGTTTTTCCATAATTTTTAAAAATAGTCCTTCTATGTGCATCCGAGGTTGATCGTGAGATTGGCAGAGTGGTGTTCCGAATGCCTTAAATGGCTCATCTGAGACAAAGATAAGTTTGTTGGGTTTAACTTATTATCCCATTACTACAGCTACTTTGGTTTTTCATTGATTTCGATTCTTGTTTACAATTTTTGGAGTCGATTGCCTTAGAAATATATCTACCGATCAAGTTTAGTTTAAAGTAGTCAATTTGTGCCAAGATCAGATTAAATGCATTCTAAATTTTTTTTTTTTAAAAAACCTAACATTCACCGTGTATAGGCCTTTGATTTTACCATTGAAAATATCTTAATTGATGATAAAATGACTTGCAGTAGCATTGATGTCCCATTTCTCAAAAAGCTTTCATGTGGTGTATGTACTTTATCAAATTTTCAGATTTTGAAGGGATTTCAACTTGTTGGACTTTTTGACCTTTTCTTTATCTTCAATTGTTCTTGTAATTTAACCCTTATCCTGCTGAATTTAAGTTATTTTTCAAATAAACTACAAGTTCTTGGGACATTTTAACCATTTGGGCTCAATTTTTCAGCATTTTTTCCCTCTTTGATTGGTACCCTACAAGTTCCCATGCCAAAAAGTGTCATTTTTCCCAAATTATGAAAATAATTCCCAATTTACCAAAGTCGAGGACCTTGATAAACATTTTAAGATAAAAAGTTCAGAGTTAAACATGTTGTTTCCTGGTTTACTTTTAATTTGAATGTCTTATAGGTAAAGAAAATTTTACTCTGGTAGTAAATTGTACACATACTTGATGTTTTTGTCCAAAACAATCAAATTAATATTTTTTCCCAATTTTTGAGAAAATAATGTATTTTTCCCAATATGAATGGTTTCGGACCTGTTCCCAAAAACCAGAGAAAAAACACTGGTTTTCTACCTAAAACTTAAAAGATGAAAGAAGCCATTGTCTTCAATGGCACTTGATATTTGAATTTTTAAAGTAAATCAAGGGATTAGTTCAAGACTTTTGTAAGTGCCTTGGTGGCCTAGTGGTAAATGCACTGGACCAGTGACCTGAAGGTCCGTGGTTCGAGCCCCACTATCGAAGGGGTGTGTTTATCGGCAAAACACTTAATAGCCAGCCCTAGTTCACCCAGCTGTAAAAATGGGTAGCAGTGGGTTTAAACCACTGCCTCTCTCTCAGGGACGTGAAAACATCAGGATTGAGTGTTCGAGAGCGATTCTATAACCTTAAGCTTTCGTTGCAATCGAACTAAAATAAATCAGTATAAACTAAGTGCCTATATATTTATAGGCACTTACAATAGTGTTGCACTGACTCCTTGAATCTTTTTTCCTGGATGATACAGACATGTCATCCCTTACCTCTGAAAGCAGAACAGTTATTGAGGAGTGTTCTATTAAGATGGAAGCATATATCTGCCTGTAAGCATTCTGGAAAACTTTTTAAAACCTGAAAATATATGTAAAGAGTGTTCTACTACAGGATTAAATGTTATTTTACAATATATCACATAATTTTTCAGCATCTGATTACATAAGCCCCACTTCACTTCTGATGAACAATCTATTTCTTAACATACAAATTATATACAGTAAATATTCTGATAGAACCCAATGCTCTTAACAAACCCCATCTCCTTTTTTTGGATGTCAAAACCAGCTTTTTTTCCCTAGATATTTCATTTTGAAAACCTGAAGCTCTATAATAAACCTCCTCCCCACCAAATAAATACCAAGATAATTTAAACAATTGGTCAACTTTCCTTTTCCCAACCAAACTCTAAGCTTTTGTGTTTATCAATTAAATGATGACAAATGATATATTTAAGTGTGATTTACCACTGATTTTTCAAAAGGCTTGTAGACCTCACTTCTACACCATCTTAAATTATATTCAGTCATAAATCACCCTTGGTTTTGATCTCCACTATAAAGTTAAAGGATATCTCCAGCATTTGGCGTGTTAGGCCATTTTTTTTATGTTTTAACAACTATAACCTCCAATTAACCTGTTTCCCCTACTACCAGAAATGTGATGATTTTAATAGTACCCCGGGGTTGAATTAGAGCTTTAAGTATATTATGAAAATGAAATATGATCAAATGGAATCTTGATCAGACATGTGACAAACACACAGTCTTTAAAGCCCTTTTTGTAGGTGGATTAGATCATTGAGCCAGTGTGTGACATTTTCCAACAATATAACAGGTTGACAAAGTTATGACTCAGATCAGAGTGTACACCCCCCCTCTGATCTGAGTTTTTGCTAAGCCCTCAAAAGATAATAAGAGCTTGTAAATGCAGATCCTTGGTAACGGACCACTGCCATATAACTGTTGAATCCTCACTCTGCATGAGCTGTAATAGCCAGGCTCATAAAAGTTCTTATTTACCCAACCCATAAAAATATATAAATGCTAATATAACAAAACCTTAGTTGAAGTCTAATTATGCCCGGGAATGTCAACGTCGCCAAAACATGGAAATACGATGTTGACATCAAATCTTTTATAAGATAAATTCAAAATGGCTGCATTGATTTATATTATAATGTAATAGTGACAAGATTTGTTTCATTTTTCTTGAAAAAGGCAATTTTTGCCCATATATTGAAATACTGAGTGTTTTTATTAAACATAAATAAATAGGCTCTTACAAAAGTCTTGTGCTAACCCCTCCACTTACCATATTCATGTCTATTCCATTTGTATATGACCACGCATGTTGAAAATACTCTTCAAGTCTCTGTCGTAGTGGGTTTGGTATTTGATGGAAGCGGATGAATTCTTTGATACGGAGCATCTGTGTGTGATAGCGGGAGGTCCCAGAGTAGAGACGTTGAATAATAGCGGAAACGTTACCGAAGATACTGGCATACATAAGAGCTGGATGGAATAGAAAGGAAATATTAGAGCTACTGATAGAGAGGGTAGAATTCATTTTTATCTTACAATTATACAAATATCTGTGCGATTACATACCGCATGATATTTTTTATGATATCACATAGTTATTTTAAGAACAATCATCTAATGAAGTTATTTTTAGAAACTTGCATTTCAGTTAGAAACATCAACGAAAACAAGTGAATAGAGGTTATAAGATAAATTTGATATGTTCTTAGTGTGTTGTATGAAAAAAATATCTATCTTGGTTGTGAGAATTGATAATTGTCCAGGCTTATTATCAATTCTCCCAAACTTTTAAGTTAGATTTTTTTTGGGGTACAAAACACTTAGTACATATTATATATTTATTGGCCTGGCAGGGCGGAGCCAAAGTTACAGGTTGTTGCACTTCAGGTTAAGGTAGATCAGATTTAATTCATAATTACTTATTTCTATGGATAGTGGACATGTACAACTCAGGACCTTATATCTTAGGTTGGTAATCAAACCCTCGTAACTTCAGCTTGCCCAAGCTGAAGTTACGATGCTTAGGTAACCCAACAATTAAATGTGCTCACTTTCTCTAAGCAAGCAGGTCATTCTAGTTTAAGGGTACAGTTAATTGCACACATTAACGATAAAAGCTGACCAACTTTTGAACGAAGCCAAAATATTGAAAAGTAAACTCGCTAAATTACGTCACAGCTAAGCCTTGCCCTGCCAGGTCATTTATAACGCAGAATACATCAGATTAGAAATTGAAACAACTCAGAAATACTGTCATTAGTCCTGTGTTGTAGGTAGTCATGGGAATTGTATCGTTGAGATGATTCAAATGTGTACCAAAAACATAGTGTTTCAAAAAAAAAATAATCATTTTAAAATGAATTTACCAGCTCTTAAATAGACAAAATGAGCAATGTTTTTTTTTTTCACTTGAGCAAAGTTTACGATCACATAATAACTAAGTACCCTTACAATTCCTCATTTTTGACAAACCTGTATAATTCAACAAGAAAACATTTTAGGCTTAGTAAAAACTGCTTGTAACAAGAATTGGTCATTTATTTCAGGATTTTCTTCTTTTTGTGGTGTTTACTTTTAAAGTAACAACCATTAACATTCCGAAAGCATTGTCTTTATTTTTTTCTACCTTGTCTTAATAAAAATTATTATTGGTATAGTAGCAGGATCATTTTTAAGACATACTCACATCCTATCAACATAATCAGAATGCTAAAAATTTTCTCCGAGTTCGTATTTGGCGACACATTTCCAAATCCTACACTCGTAAGACTACTGAAGGTAAAATATAAAGCTGTGACGTATTTCGACTTCATTGATGGTCCACCAGTTGAATCATTCCGATATCGCTGATGTGTCTGTCGACCAAGTTCATCTAGCCAACCTATCTTTGGATATGGTAAATGAGGTCTTTCAAAGTTACCAATTGCATACCATATACAAGCCAACCAATGTGCTATAAGAGCAAAGGTTGCCATTAACAACAACAACATGGCGGCACCATATTCAGAGTATCTGTCTAATTTTCTAGCCACTCTCACAAGCCGTAACAACCTTGCTGTTTTTAACAGTCCAATCAAAGTTGTTGTCTGTAACAGAAACGGTATAACATTAATTTAAAATTAAATTTCATACAAGATAAGTTAACTGAAATTACAATTTCATCAAGACGATTCCAAAGAATTTCCCCTAAAGAAGAGATTTGTTGAGAACTTTTTTCTTTTAAATACTTACTATAAATGTTGTTACAGTTATCTCTTTGATATGAAATACCTTTTTTTTATTTCTTACTAATTCTTTTGAATTGTTATTGTTATTTCATTCAGAGAAAGAGATGTATCAATGAAAGAAACAAATTGATGGCTTGGCATCAAACAGCTGTAACTGCCTATATATTTATAGGCAGTTACAGCTGTTTTGCGCTACCCATTGATTAATGTCATTTATATCTCAATTTCAAATGTGAATTTGAAACATACATATCATATTTCCTTTTTTTTTGTAATTCTAATTTCAAGAGATTATATCAAGTTAAGACTTAAAATACCTGGATTGTTATATTAAGAACGCACTTCAGTTTAACTACCGATCAATTTTTTTTTATCATTATTACCCATAATGCATAACACACCTGTACTCCTTAATGGCATTTGGAAGATGTGCAGAATTTTGAAAGCTTTAGTATCTAATTTTCAAAGTATAGTTTTCAAAGAAACAAGTTAACACTTGTTACACGCTTATGCTCCTTAACATGGTAGGGAAAATTCTACAGTGCAAAAATATTGCAAGTGTCTATAACTTTAAAAGCAATCATAATAGTTTTGTACATACACTTATTCCTTGGGTAATTATCCCAAAAGAACCATTTGAAAAATTCTTTCAACCAAACATTTGAAAAAGAGTTCAGATCAAGCAGAAAACAGCCTGATATTGCATATATTTTGAAAAAATATACAGCAAGATAGAAGTGCCATTATAGACTTTAAATATCGACGAACTACTGAAATTACCATGGTCAGCCTATCCACTCCGCAAAGTTTGACCAGGGTTGATATTTTTGCTCTTGCCCTAATATCCCTATCTCCTATGACCTGCCTCTTCAGCTCTATTCATTTTTTTTTTTTATTTTCAAGGGTTATATAACTTAAAAGAGGTTGAATGTGACTATAAAAAGGGATGCAAATTACAAAGAATCAACCATATTTGGTAGAATATATGGTTGGAAAAAGGGAAATTGCTTGTTTCAAGAAATTTCCCCTTTTCCTATGATATTTGCTCTAGTACAGCATCACAAGGAAATAAAATCAGGGAATGTTCAGGAATGGGTAAAATAACCTACCTCATCCGTTTCTGATCCAAACAATAAGAGGTCAAACGGAATTGCTGCTACAACATCTATAAGAAACCATCCCTTAAAATAATGCACTGCAATTTTACCCGGATGGCTCACAACTTCGTCATTTTTATTCACATATGTCGTCCGAAAATTTATCAAAATATCGAAGATAAACATTACATCCACTATAAGATCGGTCACATTTAAAGGATCCTGAAATCGATCCTTCGACACATGTTTTCTTTGTTCGTTAAGCAAGAAAGCTGCCATATAGGGTGTGAATATTGCCGTGTAAATCACAAGAAGGAGGATAATCCAGTCCCAAACAGCTTTAAACGGAGAGTAATGGAGGATTGTACACTTGTGTATCCGTGGCGACTGTAATTTGTATTCTGGCAGGACGTCAGCACCCAGGGACAACACCTGAAAATATAGTTCCTATAAATTCCTCTGCAGACAAGATGGTTCCAGTAAATGCACATGTGTGCCCAAGGCCAAGACAACAGATTATGGGTGGGTTCAGTGCAAGACTGCAGTAAGTGTATAAACAATGTATATACTTACTACTTGATATATCTATGTATACTAAAAAAAGTTTTACACTGACCCCTTCAGTTGCAGAGTCTGAATAACTTGATGGCTCAGTGCTAAGAAGCTGTAACTGCCTTTATGTTTATAGGCAGTTACAACTGTTTCATTCTGAGCCATTGATCTGCAATGTACAGTAAAACAAGAGCTGTCACTGTAAGATGACAATGCCCCCGACACCGCTTTGATTTAGAAGTTATGGCCAATGTTAAAGTTTTTGGACGGAATGACGGACGGACGGACAGACGGACGGACAGACAGACAGACGGACGGACGGACGGACAAGTCAAATTTATGATGCCTCCCTATCGGGGGCATAAAAATGTCAATGTGCAATGAAAACCTAGCAAATACAGCTTGAATAAAGTTGTATTTACAAGGTTTTAATTGCTAAAAGACTATGTATTTATGTTATAGTGCAAAGGTTTCATATTGGCTTACCAAAAAGTTGCGTTCATCGAAAATAGTCTCATCACGTCATAACATAACTGTCTTAATAATAGCCCAAAATAATTTGTTTTTTTTTAAATGAGGTTTAATGATGAGCAGTTCATCTAAAATAGTCTCACAACAATAACTATCTTAATAATAGCCCAAAGTAATTTGTTTGTTTAATGCCATTTCATCTATCTACTATCTTTCAGTCATTTTCAGGTGACTGGAGCTCTTAATAATGGATTCCTGGTAAAAATTTCACCAGTACCACCATTTCAACCTAGCCTAGCCTCCAGCTACCATCTCACTTATGTTAACAAATATCAACCCAATGGTGGCAGACAAAAGTAACTAAATGTCAGAAAGGAACTGAGCTGCCATCAGGGATCAAATCTAGGACCCTTTCAATGATAGGGTGCTAACTGGGCTATGACAGCAGCCAAAGCCTAAAATGAAGATTATTCAGGCTGATGAACAAACTGATCAGAGTTTGTACTCTCAAACAAATATGAGTAATTGTAGAAAATTTCAAATCTTTGCTAAAAGACGACTCATGACATGTCAATTTTAGTAAGAATAGTTCTTTTTTTCACTTTTATTGTAAGTGGCAATCTTTACTAGTATTTTTCTGCACAT
Organism: Fragum whitleyi; assembly: GCA_948146395.1. Classification (NCBI taxonomy): domain Eukaryota; kingdom Metazoa; phylum Mollusca; class Bivalvia; order Cardiida; family Cardiidae; genus Fragum; species Fragum whitleyi. The sequence goes on from OX411556.1 coordinate 6,411,934, forward strand.
AATTAGCCCTTGTCATGCTACATAAATCTTGACAAAATCACATTAAAATCAAAGTGATGAAAGCCGTGAATTAATAATTGGGCATGTGTGTGAATTTTCCAACAATTTGAAATGTTTGTGAGGTGAAACAATGAGTAGAGTTGACTGCCACATAATGTAAATATAAAGTTACATGATGGTCCACAAATACTTTGAGACATTAACTATCTACTCAAGGCATAGTGAAGACTCTGGTCAGACTGTGCGGATGCACAGGCTGGCCAGAGTCCTTGCTTTGTGCATATATGAAATTGTTGGAAATCTCAAGCATTATAGGCTCATTTGTTTGTAAGTACTTATTTTGCAACTATGATTTGAGCCTATGCTTGACATTTCAAACAATTTCAAATGTGTGCCAAGCAAAAACTCTGGCCAGTCTGTGCATCCACATCAGTCTGACCAGAGTCTTCACCTAGCGTTTTGTAGATAAATTAGATCCTAAAGTATCTGTGGACAGTTAAGCATTCTTCTATTTACATCATGTAACTGCCTTGGCTGTTATATGATAGCACTTCAAACAGGTATCAAATTGTTGGAAATGTCACACACAGGCTTATTTAATATTATTCTTGATCAGCATGTCAAGCGTTAACTGCTTCCTAGTTGCTGTAAAAGTCTATTTACATAATATATGTGAATCAAAATTTAGAAATGAATTTGGTGAAGGAGTGATAATCATATACCCTTGAAACAATTTTCATTAAAAATAGGTGTCTGTAACTTATCAGCCCAATTGCATAATAAAAGTTAATACCCATTCTCTGTAACGACTTAAACTATTTTGGCACACATGGTCTCCGATTTTGATGAAATTTCATATACAAATAGGGAATAATGAAAGGAGATGAAATTGATCAAAAAAATGTTTTAAGATCATCTGGTTACCATGGCAACGACCTTCAAAGCACGGAATTTTGCAATATTAAGCTTTTTTGAAGCTATATAATTTGGTATTAACGTGAACATGATGGTTGATTTTGTATGTATTGGATAATCTAGGACCGAAAATTTTGAACTAGATTTTTAGTTGTGTCGGTTAGTGTCAAAAAGGTTGGTTACCATGACAACAAATATGGCTAATTTTGATAAATTTATTTCAAAATGTTGTTTATAATTTCCAGTTTTTCTTCACTTATGACTGACTTTTGATATGTAGATGGAATTTATTAAATAAAAGGAGCAACTAAGATTCAAATTAATTTTGTTTTTGTGCACATTGGTTACCATGACAACGGTTACTATAGCTTATAACTTGGCTGCTTTTGTTACTTTGGAGTTGTTTTTTTAATTTTTGCAGCATGATAAACCGACAATGATTATTGGAACATATCTAACAAAAAACGCTCTTTCAAAAACCGCAAAAAAATTTTTGGGCCTTTTTGTTACCATGGCAACCATTTTTATTATTTTCTTAAATCAGTTATTCTAAGTCCCTGACAGTTTATATTTGATAAGAAAAGAGATCAAATAAGCCTCTATCAAAATACAAGAAAAAAGAATAAAAATTTTAATAGTTGCCATGGTAATTTGTCGATACAACCAAAAAATAAGCTTTTTTTGGGTGATTTTGCAGCCTTTTTTCTAATAAATTGAACCGATTAACACAACTATTTTGATATATAAGTTAGAGGAAAGTTTGAACTTTATTCAAGATTAAGAAATATTCCGATTGCTTAGTGTTGGATACCCGTATCCAAGGACTAAAAATGGGCTTTGGTGAATTATAACAAAAAAAAATCTGATATGTCCTAAAAGGTCTATTTGAGCAATTTTACAAATTACCATAACATTGAATTTGAGTTCAATAATCTAGTCATTTGAGGATTCTAAAGAGTTCTGAAGTTGCCTTCATTTAAGAGCTATGAATTCGCGTTGCCATAGCAACAAACACAAAAAATTTTATTATTTGAAAGTTTATGTGGTATTTCCTTGTTAAACGTAAAACAATATCTGTATTTTGTCATGACTTTGAAAAAATGCAAAAATCAATATTTAAGTAGGGTATGTGTATTGTTGCCATGGAAACAAGTTAACAACATAGGCCCAAAAATATTATTACTTCATTTGAGAGAATGATGATCGGGAACTTATATGTTGTGTGTTTTTATTTTAGTTTGTGCTGCATTTCTGATATATTTGCCTGTAAAAACTCGCAAAAAGAGACCTTTTCAATCTTTAATGTCTGTTTCCATGGCAACCAGAAGTGATTTAAAGAATTTTTTCATCTTATTTTTACTTTTGGGTCAGCCCTATCCTCATGTTTAAATTTTATCAAAATTTGAGACATAGCGTGCCACACTCCCAATTTAAAAGTGTAAGTGCTTATAGAGAATTGCTATTAATTGGTAATCTTGAGGTTAACCACAATACTAATATAGTTATACCCAAGGTTCGACCTAAACTTTTGTTAATTGCAATTGGCAATTATGTTCCATTTTTATTCATTAGACGATGTTTCTAATAATGCATTTTTCGTTATCCCTTATCCAAATGTCAGACTGGTCAAAATAAAAATATGTTGATAAAAAGCACTGAAAAATGGGTGCACTTTTGAAAGAAACAATCTAATCCTATTTGGTGAAATACATTATAGAACAAGATATGTTTGTGAAACACCAATGCCCCCGTAACAGCATTCTTTTTCAAAATGTTGACCTTAACAGATGACCTGTAACCTTGTAACATGACCTTGACCTTGATACATACAGATATACATCACCAAGATCTTTCATAATGCAAATTGTCAGAAAGGTATAAAAAATTGCATGAATGAAATGAACATGTTAAGTTTTAACATTAAGTTTTTAAGACGTTATTTGACCTTAACAGATGACCTTGACCTTGTCACATGACCTTGACCTTGATATCTACAGCTGCACATTATTGAGATCTACCATCATACCGAATATGAGGCTTGTATCTTGAATAGGCCTAAAGATATTGGCAATGTTAAGTTTTTGGGTTAAGTTTTTGAGTTATTTGACTTTGACAGATGACCTTCACCTTGTCACATGATATTGACTTTGGTTTCAGAAGATGTGTTTGATTGAGATCTATCATCCTACCAAATATGAGGCTAGTATCTTGAAAAGGCTTGAAAAAATCGGCAAATTTAAGTTTTTTGGTTCAGTTTTGACAGACAGACAGACTGATGGGCAGACAGACGGTCAATGGTAAAACAATATGCCCCTTATCTTTCGATGTGGGGGTCATAAAAAGGAGGCATTAATTGTTACCAGCAATTTTTTTTTAACACAAGATTTTATATCTGTCAAGGACACAAAATATATTACCAGTATTATTTGGAAACTTTCTTCTGTAAACAATTAAAATTAAGTCAAATTAAGGTTCATCAAATAGATAATGAATGTATTTAACTAATTACCATAAAACATAAATAACAAAGCTTGAATTACAAGATTATTTTAGTCTCCCAAAAATACCATTAATAAGCTCAGATTGGTAGCACAAACCTCCTTAACAGCCGACCTTCTCCGATAAAACCTTTCTGACTGAATTGCGGCTTCTTTCCACCTCCTATCCTCAGCACGTTTACGAAATAATGTTTTTTCCAACAGTATTTGTTTATATTCCCCCATAATGATTGCAATTAAATCCAATTCACAACAGCCGAGTATATAAATGGAACACATAAAATAAGGAAGTAATCAAAGTATAACTGGATATTGTCTATTTTGAGCTACTGCGTAGAGAATATCTTGGAAACATATAATAAATGAATATTGGAAATTATCAGCTCATTTGTTATTCAATCAAAGCAGTAATATAATGATTCCATCATTAATTTGTTGAGTACAGTTAAACCTGTGTTAGCAGCCACCTATATTCAGCAAGCAACCTGTCTTAAGCAAGTAGCCACTGAGTTCCCAAATGAACCAATTATAAATTGGTGAGAAACAAATGCTGCATGTCACAATGACTTATATCAAATGTCAAATGAATGTATGCTGGGCAGGGATTGAACTCAAAATTTCACAATTCCAGAATTGACATCCCAACACATCAACTGAGCTAATCTGAGGCTTGAAAAAGGAAGGAGGAGTTAGGCAACTGTGGATATATCAAATTAGGTTAAACCACTTGGCATCAATAAATCAGGCCTAGGGTGCCAACAATTTCTGATAATCCTGACTTACAACTTGATTTGACCTGATGCAGTATCAATAAATGTCAATCATCTTTTAACTTTATAATCCAAGATTATTTTACTTGAAGGGGGGGCTAAGATAAATCAGCTTTCATTTCTAATAATTCAGTTTAATTGATAGTCAATATTCTTTGAATCAAAGGTTGGCAACCAAACCCTCTTAACTTCAGCTTGTCCAAGCATGAATTGGTAACCTTATGATAAAATATGTTTTCTTTCAATTAGAATGTGTTTCCTTTCAGTTTTAAGAGATAGTTTATTATATTACACAAGTTCAAGACAATTGTTGGCTAACTTTTGAAACCCAAACTAATGAAAAGTAAACTAGCTTTATTGCGTCATGGCTAAGCCATGCCCTGCCAGTTGAATTATAAGACAGAATACCACCTGTTAATTGTTAAATGGTACATATATGTGATTGTACTTCAGAAATTCAGAACATTCATACTTTATGCAAACAATTTTCCAAACAAATTCAAAATTCAAGGCCTAGGCATTACAAACAAGATGAGATTTCTTTGTAAGTCAATATTATATGAGCCTGTGCCTGACATTTCCAACAATTTAACACTTGCATTTAGCAACCAAGATAATTACAAATATGTTATTAGAAGATTGCCAATCTGTCTACAGAAACTTTAAGACATTATTTATCTACAAATTACTTAGTGAAGACTCTGGACAGACTGAGCAGATGCACAGACTGGCCAGAGTCTTTGCTTTGGGCACATTTGAAATTGTTGGAAATGTCATGCAGAGGCCCATATTATTGTTACATTCAAATGAAATACATTGTTACATTCAAATGAAATACATCTCTCAAACTTTACATGATGACAAATTCTGAATAATTCAAATAAGAGTTCTTTTCTTTCTTTTTTCTTGATGTATTAACAGAGATATTTTGCCTTATCATACAACTGCATACATCTAGAAAGTTGATAGCTGGATGTTTAGAAGATGTCAGAAAGAATTTTGTATGCCTACCATATTTCTCTTAATAAACACGCCTGGGAGCTACACATAACACAGTCAGTGAACTTTTATTTAGCATGCATTTTCTGATTAAAAACATCATTAAAATTGATGTCTTTTCGGCCCTTTCTCCTCTACTTTTAGGTGATTTTCCCTTTAACAATTACATAAATAATTGTTTAGAGGAAATTCATCACAAATTAGAGAAGAAGTCTTAAAAGGTTCATAGAATTTAGGAATTTGAGGTGGGTTTTCTTAGTAAAAAAGTAGGGATGCTACTATTAGGGAGGGCGCTATTATTAGAAGAAATACAGTATTATGTCAACATTATTCTGTCTGTCAGATAGAGCATGTCTGTCCATCAAGACACATTAAGGAACAGGCAGTGGAATTCCAGCCTGGCTAATACATAGATGATTGATAAGCATTGTTTTCCACAGAATGTAATCAACATAATTGAATCTGCAATTATAACTACCTTAATGACCAAAATTGTAGAGCCTTTTCATTTTTTTGGTACATCATATTAAATGGGTCAACTTACCAAATTCAAATTATACTTTGTTAATGTAAAAAGGCCATTTCATATTTATTTCAATACTTCTTTTTACAGTAATGGTCATTTACAAACTTTGAGATTTGTATTAATCAAAACCAGTGTTGTGCCTATAGGCCGCGCCTTCACGGGATTCCCACAATTTCATTCACAATGTCCCCTAAAATCTAAGCCATTGTGGGATTTCGGACTCGCTCAGAATTCCACTATCTTTTATTTTCTGTAATACTTAAGAAAAAAGTCCTGCTCGATTGGCGTTTATATTTGATATGATAGTACGGTATATTTCACATATTGTCTATTATTATGCGTACATGGTGCAACCATTAAGACTTGACTGCAAACTGAAATTTATCATTTAATTTTGCAGATTTTGATGTAAAATATTGTGAACCGGTCGTGTAGTTAGCGCAATTTCAAAATCTTGACTGTGACCCAAAAAGCTATGGAAATCTAGCAAGGACAGATAATTATACTCAAATTAGACTAGATCTACTTATTAACAGGTAGAAATAGTTGATTTAATTTGTCCCCCCAAATTTCCCAATGTCCCCTTGAAATTTAGGTAGGGGGACACCTGTGTCCCCCAAAAATTTTGACCTAGGTACAACACTGATCAAAACCAAATTTGTCTGATGTTTCAAAAGAAAAATGAATTAGTTCTTGTTCTAGAACTTGGTTTTTAAATCCTCCTGAAAAGATAGCAAAGAAAAATCCCAGAACCTAATAGCTCAGTTAAAAAGTTTAATAGCAAACTGTCCATTAATCAACACCTGGGTCTCTCAACAACTTTCTGGAATCAACAGAATAATTAATGAACCAGTAATTAAAACAGTCAACTTTACTTGATCAGCCATTTGTTACAGTTGGAACTCACTGACTTGCCCTTTGTTTTTAGACTTGAATGTAACATAGCATTTTTTCGAAGTCTTACAGCTCTGATTGCCAAATCTTCGTGATCACTAAAAAATTCACCAAGGGGCTTGTTTTACTGGACAACTTATGATCATTTTTTGCGTAATTCAAAAATTAAAGTTGCTTCCCCAGTAAAAACTAAATGTGGAATTCTGCCATACCTCTTATTAGAATCGTCTTCTAAGGTATTGCAAGGCAGAATCAAAAAAAGAATGAAAACACCAGGTACGATTCATGATTTTGTCTTACTATCAATATTTTCATAAGAAGTTAAGTAAAATGGGCCCCTGAACCATAATTGATTATTTTGAATAACTTTTCTGAGAAAAAAAACTGTGAGAGCAATTTACAACTTCTCATATAATGTTTCTCACTTTACAAGAATAGTAAGGGAGACATTGGAACAAAGTTTGAAAGTCAAGTAGCTTCTACCATCTTTCTTGCATTACACCCATCAAACGTTAATATTTTAAAAAGATTATATTTTCTTTCAAAATTTGATAACTGGAAGCCCAAGAGGGCTTGAATCTACTGACTGTAACATATTCAGATTTAAAAAAAAAGAGACAATCCAAATAGAAATCAATGACTGAAGGTCTCCTGATCATTCAGATGGCATTCAGTCTTATGCTAAATTGATATTTATTGAAAGCTATCAAGAGTAAAATTTTATATAAATGTATAACTAATAGACCTATATGGAAAAAAAATGGAAGAAGACTTTTTCATTATTACTTGAATAACTATCAACCTTTTTCAACTAAAAATTGTAATAGGGCTGTCACACCTTAACGTTTTAGCCAGCGTGTGCGGAACGTGTTGGATTTTTTATAACACGCTGCGAACACGTCGGGTACGCTATGGACACGTTCCGCACACGCTATAGGCACGCTGTAACACGTTGGCACACGTTGCGATACACTGAGTATTTCATAAAATTTTGTGCATGCTTAAAATTTCTCAGCGTGTGCCGAACGTGTTGGAACACGCTGCGCATACGTTCCGCACACGTTCCGAACACGCTCAGCATGCTAGAGACACGCTAGGAGCTCGTTCACTTACGCTACGGACACGCTAGAAACACGTTCGCTTAAAGTTTAACGTGCTTCTAGCGTGTCTCCAGCGTATTGGGAACGTGTGCATAGCGTGTCCATAGCGTACTGAACGTGTGTCTAGCGCGTTGCCAGCGAGTTCATAGCGTGTTTCTGGCGTATGACAGCGTATCAGTTTTCAATGAAAATATAAAAGATCCGCTGCATGTTTGTCTTGAATTTCTACCATCAGCTTGTCGTAAATAAATAAATTTGTGCATGTTCTTGTGTATGACCCTTTTGACATGTTCATATCTGCATGTTTCCTGATGACCAGTCTATGAAGGACTTGAAAACTCGATTATAAGTAGCATTCTCTATATTTGATGATGAACGATTTCCTTCAAGTCATATAAATAAAACTTATGTTATGTTATGTTATAAGCTGCTTGTCTTTTCTTCCATATGAATCCTTTACGGATTTTCTTAATTCCTAGATTGTCGAGGTGGAGGATGTAGCCTAAATGTGTATTAAACATTGCGTTTATAGCTTTACAAGTGCGTCTGCTCTTTGGTTAGAATAACAGGTGCCAGTGTATTTTTCTTTTCGTCTTCTCCTATTTTTCATTTACATGAACCAACATACTTTCAATTTGAATATGTGTAGTGGCCGGTGGCCTGTTTATATATTAAAAGAATGAATTTAAAGTGGTAATTTCTTGCAGAATTTATATTTACATCCAAAACACGCTGCGAACACGTTATAACACGCTAGAAGCGCGTTACAAACACGCTAAGCACGTTCTGAGGACGTTACGAGAACGTTGGTATAATCTGACATACGCTATCAACACGTTCTGGACACGTTTCTCACGCGTTACTCACACGTTCAAATTCGCTATGAACACGCTACAAGCGCGTCGTGAATTGACAAAAAGAAAATGTAGGTCAGCGTATGCCGACGTTTTGCGGACTTAGTCGTTTTCTCAAACGCGTTAGGCACACGCTGGCTAAAACGTTGAGGTGTGACAGGGCCATAAGATGAACTTTGTTTCTTCTTTCCCAGACATTTTTATTTTTGACAGATCAGAATGCCAGTGGGGCTAGAAATTAATTCTTAATAGGCTGTATTGTGTAATTTATCGGAGACAATCTTAGAATGAATCTCACAGGCTACACATATACATGTAATCAAATGATCAATCCTGCCGAATTCTGTTGAAATCCATGCAATAGTTTCTAAAAAGAAGATTCTTTAATCTGATGTTTAGGACAAAGAGACAGATGAACATGATGATGGCTACTATATCCCACATTTTTGCCCTCAGCTCTATACAAGAATAAACAAATCTGTATTGTAAAATTTCATTTTTTCCCCATGAATTTTAAAATTTCTGTCTATATAAATACATTACTATAAATTCAGTTTTGTGATTTTTTTATTAAATTCCTTAAGACCAATATACAACCACTCATTCATAATTATCAGATTCAAGTTTATATTCACTTTAACATTAACAATATAACAGTATTTCCTTTTGAACTGAATCCTATACACATAGTGAAAGTAAAACAAACATCTGAATTGGCCACTGATACTGGCAGACACATAGAGAGGTAACATTAACAAGTATCTATAATTTGACTTAACTGACTCTGATTGCTGGTATTTCCTGTTAAAGCCAGTGCTTTATGTCATCATTGTTTATTGGAATCATCTCACAATCTTGGGGCAGTGCAAAGTACCAATGTACAGAATTATTAAGAATGTAACAGTCTCAGCGAAAAATTTAAAATATGTGATACTTAACCCTGTCATGCTGTATAAAACCTATGGCTAATTTTATCAAAATAAACAAGAGCTTCGCAGAGCGGCGCATATACGCCCAATGGGGCTTGTCAGTAACCTTGGCTTGTCAGTAACTTGAGCTTGAATGATAGCTAGAAAAATTGCAGGCAGACAGACAGACGACTTGGGCCATAACATAGTATGACCCTTTGAGTGTAAATTGAAAAAAGTTTTATGCACAACTATACGCCAAACAGTCATTTTGCAAGTTCCAGTTCATTCCAATTCAAAGTGTGACCTGGTGCTCACAAAAGAAATATAGAAAATTTCAAACAACAATTCAAGGGCAGATAATACAAGAAAGACCCAAGCTTTTTGAATTTCTGAAGTCTTAAGTTCAACCAAATATCATGGTTACATTATGGCAAGATTCATTTCAATCCAATCAAATTTGTAGGAGTTTTGCACACACACACAAAAAAAAAAAGAATTGAAATTTTAAACTATTTTGTGAAGGAAAGGGCAGATAAATCAGGAACTACTTGACATATGAAAAATATTTAGTCCTAAGCACAAATAGACAACCTACAGAGTCATTGTGGCAAGTTTCCTTTCATTCCCATCCAAAATGTAGGACAAAGAGAGCTGACATTTTTTTTACTCAACTCAAGGGCATATAATTCAAGATTTCTCAAGAATGACTGAAGCATTTTGAATTGAAAAGTCATACGCACAACTACACATCATAGAGAGTAATTGTGTCTAGTTTCAGCTCTTTTCAATTGATAGTTAAGGAGCTGTAAACAAAAAACCCCAGTGATTTTCATTTATTTCAAAGGCAGATAATTCAAGATTTCTCTGGAATGACTGGAGCCATTTGCATTTCAAAGGTCTTATGCACAACCAGACAACATAGAGAGTAATTGTGTTTAGTTTCCGCACAGTACAATTGATTTTTTGGAGGAGTTGTGCTCACAAAAAATAGTGATTTTTGTTAATTTCAAGGGCATATAATTCAAGATTTCTTACGAATGAATGTAGCATTTCGAATTTCAAAGGTCTTTTGCAGAACTAGACATCATAGGGAGTACTTGTGTCTAGTTTGAGCTCATTCCTGAGCCATTTGAATTTCTAAGGTCTTATTCACAACTAGACATCATAGAGAGTAACTGTGTCTAGTTTCCTTTCAGTGCTATTGGCTTTTTGGAGGAGTTCTGCGCAAAAAATATAGTGATTAACGTTAATTTCAAGGGCAGATAATTTAAGATTTCTCAAAAATGACTGGAGCGATTTGAATTTCAAAGGTCTTATGCACAGCTAGACATCATAGGGAGTAATTGTGTCTAGTTTCAGCTCATTCCCATTGAAAGTTTAGGACGAGTTGCGCACACAAAAAACAGTGATTTTTGTTAAATTCAAGGGCAGATAATTCAAGATTTCTCAGGAATGACTGGAGCGATTTGAATTTCAAAGGTTTTATGCACAACTAGACATGAAAGAGAGTAATTGTGCCAAGTTTCAGCTCATTTCCATAGATAGTTTGGGAGGAGTTGCGCACACAAAAAATTGCTAATGGACGGACAGACGGACGGACGACCAGGGCCATAACATAATACGACCCTTTGGGCGTATAAAAAATGAAATCAGTAGATAAATTTTTTTTTGCTAGTATCTATTTTGAAAAAAATACTTAGCATTTCTGATTTAAAATAGGATCAAGACGTGTTCAGGAAACACAAATGATACCCCCAGTAAATTTTTTAACAGAAAGTATGATCTTGACAGATGACCTTATCACAAGACCTTGGTATCTGCACATGTGTATGGATGAGATCCATCAAGCTTCAGCATGAAAAGGTTTAGAAGGGTTTTTTTATGCCGCTTTCAACAATCTTTCAGTTATATCACTGCAGCTGGAGCACCTAACAATGGATTCCTGGTTTTTATCTCACCAGTACAACCATCACATCCTTTTCATAGCCTCCAGCTGCTATCTCACATAGGATTATCAACCCATTGGTGAAAGACAAATAGTCAGAAAGGATGAGTGCCTCTGTCAGGAATAGAGCCCGGGACCACTAGATTGACAGTTCTGATGCGCTACCAACTGTGTTATGATGTTGGCTCAGAGTGAAAAGGAATGATTGAAGGAACAATGGGATTTCAAGCTTCATACTAAATTATTCAAATGCTGTAATACAGTGAAAAAACTTTAGTCAAGAAAGGGGTTGGAACCAAAAACAATGAGGTTAAGAGTTATATCCATTGGACAATTGGATATGAGCCTATGTAACATTTCCATCAATTTCATATAATGCACAAAGCAGAGCCTCTGGTCAGTCTAACAAGAGTCTTCGCTTGGCATTTTATAGATAAAAACATAGTCTCAAAGTATCTTCAGACAATTATTTTTTCATTGGATTGAACAATGTGGCTTTCTCAGATTCTCAATATTGGCACATCAGGCTTGTTTAAAATTGTTAGAATTGTCGCACACAAGCTCATATCCAAAAGAAACAATCAACTTAGTAATCTCTGAGAATCCAAATACATCGTAAAACACAGACAATTATGAATGAAATCATTTTTTTAATCTAAACAGAAAACATTTAAAGCAGATATATTCATTAAGACAATATTACCTGACATTTTCAATAATTTCGTCATAGGGCAGTTGGTAGCGCATAGGACTGTCAATCTAGAGGTCCAGGGTTCGATCCCTGATGGCAGCACTCATTCTTTCCAACTATTTGTCTCTCACCAATAGGTTGATAATCATAGATCTATGTGAGATAACAGCTGGAGGCTAGAAAGGATGTGATGGTTGTTGTACTGGTGAGAGAAATATTAGGAATCCATTGCTAGGTGCTCCAGCCAATGCAATAAACTGAAAAAATGTTGAAAACTGTGTTAAACTCCATTCATTCAATCAATCAATCACATATTTCACTTGTGAGCAAAGTAATGACTTGGATTACCCTACAGATGCATCTGCTTTTCTCCTGCATAAGGTGATATAGAAAACTTGGTCTGAAATAGGAGCTTAAACCTCAATTTTCAATTTTATGAGTAGCCTCTGAAAACATTTAATAGGAGAGATAATGTAAAGATGTTATGAGCTGCTGTAAAAGTGTGGTTGGTACCCCTCAGACTGTCAATCAAAAGGTTTTGGGTTTGAATCCCAATTGTGGCACTTATTTTTATCTATTTGTCTCCCATCTATGGGCTGATAATCATAGTCCTATGTTTGATAGCAGCTGGAGGCTAGGAATGGTTGTGATGGAGGTACTGGTGTCAGAAATACCAGGAATCTATTGTTAGGTGCGCCAGCTGCCACATTTTTTTATGAAAAATTGTTGAAAGCAGCGTGAAACATTATTCAAACAAACAAACAAAAGGTGTCAGAACAAAAAAGGATGTTCTTCAATTGCATTTACAATTACAAACTTATCAGTATTTCGTGAGGTAAGCTTATCTAGTTCTCTCAAAACTACATTCATAACTCACAGATTAGCCTAAATTTCCTGAAAGAAATTGATTTTGCAGAAATAGGTCATCAAAAAAATATTTATTTCAAAAATTAACTGTTAAAACATACACTGGATAATAAGTGGAACTTGGAGTACTATTTCTACCTGAATACAGTTCTAACATGATGCAAAGGAAAATGGTAATAATGCGCTAAGAAAACTATTAATTTCCCTTAGTTTATAAAGTACCATAAAATTTCTAATAGAGCCCAATGCTCAAAAAAACAAGAGCCGTCGGAGACGGATTATGCTCCCCGAATAAGGCATTGTCACAAAAACAAGAGCTATGTTGGACATGGACATCCCCCGCCAAGAAAGCTTGATGGTAAACAGAAGCCTAATAGATAAAAGATTCTTTTGTACTGTCAAACATTTGCCTCCAATAAAATCTAAATAATAAAAATAACAAAGGGCAATAACTCCAAAAATTATGCAAGCAAGAGTTGTAGTTCTGGTGTATTGCACTTCTCCTCCATGAGATCTATCCACCCATAAAGATTCCAGTTGATAGCTATTATACTTCAGGAGATATGCTCCAGACAAAATCTAAGTATCAAAAATAACAAAGGGCAATAACTCCACAATTATGCAAGCAAGAGTTGCAGTTCTTGTACACTGCACTTCTCCTCTATGAGATCTATCTACCCATAAAATTTCAAGTTGATAGCTATTATACTTTAGGAGATATGCTCCAGACATAATCTAAGTATCAAAAATAACAAAGGGCAATAACTCCAAAATTATGCAAGCAAGAGTTGTAGTTCTTGTGCAGTGCACTTCTCCTCAATAAGATCTATCCACCCATAAAATTTCAAGTTGATAGCTATTATCCTTTAGGAGATATGCTCTGTGGTCAGATTGCATAGATTGCTTAGATTAAATAAGGTGTTATCTTATACAGCAAACATAAAGGTAACAAACATTAAACCCCCTTTTTGCATGACATATTTTCAGACACAAATTTCAAATAGTTTATGGTAATTGGCATCTGATTTGCCACTGAAATGTGAAATTTCATCAAATTCTGAGCATAAGACTAGCAGAAATGAAAGAATAACTGTATTTTACGCGCTAGCGTAAAGGTAACAAACATTTAGCCCCCTTTTTCCATGATAATTTTTTTTTTACGTTAATTTCAAATTGTTTATGGTAAAGGGCATCTGATTTGCTACTCAAATATGAAATTTCACTAAATTCTGACGGTTAGACTAGGAAAAACTTGGGAAAAACTGTTTTTTACCTTAAGTCCCCTTTTCCTGTGACGAGGCCTCAAATCCAAAAACTGTCACAGATGCATCAACACTATATCATAAGAAGTTCACATGGTAAGTTTCATTTGATTTGGCCCAAGGGTTATGGAGAAATAGGTGGGGACGGACGGACGGACGGACGGAATAACTATGTTACATGCTTACGTAAAGGTAACAAACATTTAGCCCCCTTTTTTCCATGATATATTTTTTTTACGTTAATTTCAAATTGTTTATAGTAAAGGGCATCTGATTTGCTACTCAAATATGAAATTTCACTAAATTCTGACTGTTAGACTAGGAGAAATTTGGGAAAAACTGTTTTTTACCTTAAGTCCCCTTTTCCCGTGACGAGGCCTCAAATCCAAAAACCGTCACAGATGCATCATCACTATATCATAGGGAGTTCACATGGTAAGTTTCATTTGATTTGGCGCAAGGGTTATGGAGAAATAGGTTGGGACGGACGGACGGACGGACGGACGGACGGAAGGACGGACGGAATTATGGACGTACGGACGGACGGACAGACGAAGCGGCGGCTATATGCTCTCCCTTCGGGGAGCATAAAAACCCGTCCCCCTTTTCAGGAGTTGTAATCAACCATTGTTCAATGTAATTTTACAAAATCTTGAAGCCTATTTTAATGGCCCATACTCACAAAATTAAGTTTAAGGTAATTAAAAATTGAACAGAGGTTAAATACATTTTTTCCCCAATCAAAGGTTAATATTTTTTAGTGATGATGTTTATTTTTGGTCATTTTTCAGCCGTCTTTATAATTATCAATGACTCTGCGCTAAACAGTTGTAACCGCCTATATGTTTATTGGCAGTTAAAACTTTTTCACACTGAGCCATTGATATGTAGCATAGCCTCTTATAAAAGCCCATCGATTTCTAATGTAAATCCTTTGATTCTAATAGAACCCTTGGTTTCTATTAGACCATTTTACAGTAATCTAAAATACAGGCTTTATGGTAGATTGATTGATTGAATGGAGTTTAAAACTGTTTTCAACATTTTTCAGTTATATCGTGGCTGCTGGAGCACCTAACAATGGTTTCCTGGTATTTCTCTCACCAGTACAACCACCACATCCTTTCCAAGCCTCCAGCTGCTATCTCACATAAGTCTTCGATTATAAACCCATTGGTGAGAGACAAATAGTTGGAAAGAATGAGTGCCGCCGTCAGGGATCGAACCTTGGACCTTTAGACTGACAGGCCAACCTGCTACAAACTGCGCTATGACAGCAACTGAATTATGGTAGAACTGGTATGTATTTTTTAACAACAGGAAGCCATATATAGGTGCACCATCCGTGGCTATGTGTTAGAAATACCATCGAAAGTAGCATTTTTAACAAGGTGCCAAATTGTCACAAGATATGCCCGTCACACTGCTTATTATAAACTGGGGGTTTGAATAGAACTGATGTTATTTTGAATGAATGTTTTTTGCACCCATGAAGTTTCATGATCCTAGCTGTTATACTTTTACAGATATACTCCGGACAAGATTCAAGTCTGAAAAACAACAAAGGGCTATAACTCAAAAAATAGGCCAGGTAGAGTTATGGTTCTTGTGCACTGCACTCCCCCTTGGTGAGATCTATACACCCATGTAGTTTCATGATCCTAGCTATTATACTTTAAGAGATATACTCCGGACAAGATTCAAGTCTGAAAAACAACAAAGGGCAATAACTCAAAAAATAGGCCAGGTAGAGTTATGGTTCTTGTGCACTGCACTCCCCCTTGGTGAGATCTATACACCCATGAAGTTTCATGATCCTAGCTATTATACTTTTAGAGATATACTCCGGACAAGATTCAAGTCTGAAAAACAACAAAGGGCAATAACTCAAAAAATAGGCCAGGTAGAGTTATGGTTCTTGTGCACTGCACTCCCCCTTGGTGAGATCTATACACCCATGAAGTTTCATGATCCTAGCTATTATACTTTAAGAGATATACTCCGGACAAGATTCAAGTCTGAAAAACAACAAAGGCAATAACTCAAAAAAAAGTCTAAGTAGAGTTATCGTTCTTGTGCACTGCACTCCCCCTTGGTGAGATCTATACACCTATGTAGTTTCATGATCCTAGCTATTATACTTTTTGAGATATACTCCGGACAAGGTTCTAGTCTGAAAATTTAACAAAGGGCAATAACTCAAAAAATAGGCCAGGTAGAGTTATGGTTCTTGTGCACTGCACTCCCCCTTGGTGAGATCTATACACCCATGAAGTTTCATGATCCTAGCTATTATACGTTTAGAGATATACTCCGGACAAGATTCAAGTCTGAAAAACAACAAAGGGCAATAACTCAAAAAATAGGCTAGGTAGAGTTGTGGTTCTTGTGCACTGCACTCCCCCTTGGTGAGATCTATACACCCATGAAGTTTCATGATCCTAGCTATTATACTTTAAGAGATATACTCCGAACAAGATTCTAGTATGAAAAACAACAAAGGGCAATAACTCAAAAAATAGGCCAGGTAGAGTTATGGTTCTTGTGCACTGCACTCCGTAATGATGAGAAGAACACAATTGCCAAGTTTGAAGTCAATTGGACTTCAAGTGACAGAGTTATGCTTTGGACAAAGAAGTGGACGCCGCCGGACGCCCGGATGCCCGGCCGCCCGGACGCCGGACGCCACGGGTGATCCCATAATACGTCCCATCTTCGACGGGCGTATAAAAACCAAATACAATGAAAAAAAAGACCATCATAAAAGCTTCCCTTCCAGTCTTGCATCATGTCTATGATCATTGTAACAATAATGAATTGTTTCATAATTTGGGAAACTCTTATCTCAGGGAAAGTAATACAGCCTAATGAAAAATGTCTGTCAATTTGACAGCCTCTGTCAGTTTCTTGATAAACATTTATCAGAATATACAGAACATTAATTCTTTGAGAGAAAACCATATGGCAAGAGAGACCCAATGAAATTTGGACTCATGACTTTGTGAGCTACTTTCATTAAACAAGAGATGTTTGTAAAACATTTATACCCCCCCCCCTTTGAGCAGGACATTGGCATATTCTTTGTCAATTCATTAAGGGTAATAACTAAAAAAAAAATGATGAGTAGAGTTATGGTTCCTATGCACAGCACTTCTCCTCAATGCAATTTATCCATCTGTGAAGTTTCATATTTCTAGCCTGCATACTTTTTAAGACATGCTCATGACAAAAAACAACTAAAATGATCTAAGAAAGAGCAACAACTCAAAAACTAGAAAGCCTTGAAAGGCTTGTGTCGCTCCACAGGCTTGAATTTCTTGTAATAGCAAATCTAAGTTCTGACTGGATTTTTAGATATTTTGGGTTCTACTGATATTGAAATGATTTTCAAAATTTCCAATATTATAACATATAGAGAAATGACCTCCGTCCATAAAATACATATTTTTCATATGATCACAATAATTTTTTGTACACTGATAAAGGGTCACCCAAGAATCATTCATGTAAAATTTGGTTGATATCTGTCATTTAGATTCTGAGAAAATAATTTTCAAAGTTTCCACTATATAACATATAGAGAAATGACCTCCGTCCATAAAATACATATTTTTCATCCGATCACAACAATTTTTGGTAGACTGATAAAGGGTCACGCAAGGATCATTCATGTAAAATTTGGTTGATATCTATCAGTTAGATTCTGAGAAAATGATTATCAAAGTTTCCACTATATAACATATAGAGAAATGACCTCCGTCCATAAAATACATATTTTTCATTGGATCACAATAATTTTTTGTACACTGATAAAGGGTCACCAAAGAATCATTCATGTAAAATTAGGTTGATATCTATCGGTTAGATTCTGAGAAAATGATTATCAAAGTTTCCACTATATAACATATAGAGAAATGACCTCTGCCCATAAAATACATATTTTTCATCCGATCACAATAATTTTTGTTAGACTGATAAAGGGTCACCCAAGGATCATTTATATAAAATTTCATTGGTATCCATCAATTAAAAACCTGAGAAAACTCACTTTTTACCATATTTGGAAATAAGCCACGCCCATTAAATCCATGTTTTTCATTGGATCAAAATTTCTTGAACAACTTTGAAAGAGGGTCACCCAAGGATCATTCCTGTGAAGTTTGGTTGAAATCCATGCAGTAGTTTCTGAGGAGAAGATTTTTAAAGAAAAAGTTTACGACCGGACGCACGGACGCACGGACGCACGTACGGACGGACGCACGACGGACACAACGCCATGACAATAGCCCCAGTGGCTTTCAGCCAGTGGAGCTAAAAAGCACTGCACTCACAGGTGATGAAATCTATCTACCTGTGAAGTTGCATGATTCTAGCTTGCATACTTTTTGAGATATGCTCCAGACAAAAATAAACTCATAAATTTAACAAAGGGCAATAACTCAAAGAATTAGCAAGGTAGAGTTATTGTTTTATATACTGCACTTCTCCTCAATGAGATCTATCCACCCATGAAGTTTCATTTCTGTAGTTATCATACTTTCTGAGAATTGCTCCGGACAATTTTCAAGTATGAAAATTATCAAAGGGGAATAACTCAAAAAATAAGGAAGAAAGAGTGGAAGAAAGATGACTGTTCTTATGCACAGCACTTTTCCTTAATGTAATCTATCCATCGATGAAAGCTTCATAACCATAGCTCATTAGTTATTATACTTTCTGAGATATGCTCCAGACAAACTTCAAGTATGAAAATCAACAAAGGGCACTGCACTTTTCCTTGTTGTGATCTATCCATCCGTGAAGTTTCATGACCATAGCTATTATACTTTCTGAGATATGCTCCAGACAAGAATGGTCTACGGATGGATCGACTGACCAACCGACATACCGACAGTCCGACCAACCGACAAGTGCAAAACAATATACCCCCTCTTCTTTGAAGGTAGGCATAATAAATGGTAACAAGTGCATGTCGTATTGCGATGGCAATACAGGAGTCCCCCACCGGATAACAAAAAATCCTTTCTTATAATATATCTCCTACTTACTAGATCTATAACTGTATACAAAATTTGAAGTTGCTGGCACATTGGGTTTCGAAAAAAAATGTCCCCCAAAAAAATATAAGAGTAAAAAGAACCAATGGCAAAAACTCCAAAAGTGGGCGGAGAAGAATGTTTCTTGTACATGCCACTTGTCCTCAATGAGATCTATAAGTGTACCAAGTTTGAAGTTGCTAGCACTGATGGCTCAGGAGATATGGTCTGGACAAAAATGTCAGGATAAAAAACAACAACGGACAATAACTAAAAAAGTGGATGTGGCAGAGTAACAGTTCTTGTGCATTACACTTCTTCTCATGGAAATATACCAGTGTACAAAGTTTGAAGTTGCTAGGGCTTATGGTTGAGGAGATAAGTACGGGACAAAAATGTGAGGATAGAAACAACAAAGGACAATAACTCAAAAAGTGGACATGGCAGAGTGACAGTTCTTGTACATGACACTTGTCCTCAATGATATCTATAAGTGTAACAAGTTTGAAGTTTCTAGCACTTATGGTTTAGAAGATATGTTCCGGACAAAAATGTAAAGGTAAAAACAACAAAGGGCAATAACTCAAAAAGTTGGTGTGGCAGAGTAACAGTTCTTGTACATGACACTTGTCCTCAATGAGATCTATACGTGTACAAAGTTTAAAGTTGCTAGCACTTATAGTTTAGGAGATATGATCCGGACAAGAATGTAAGGCTAAAAACAACAAAGGGCAATAACTCAAAAAGTGGGTGCAGCAGAGTTATGAATCTTGAACATGACACTTCTCCTCAATGAGATCTATAAGTGTACAAAGTTTGAAGTTGCTAGCACTTATAGCTTAGGAGATATGATCCGGACAAGAATGTAAGGGTAAAAACAACAAAGGGCAATAACTCAAAAAGTGGGCATGGCAGAGTAACGGTTCTTGAACATGACACTTCTCCTCAATAAGATCTATAAGTGTACCAAGTTTGAAGTTGCTAGCACATATGGTTTAGAAGATAAAGCCTGGACAAAAGTGTGATGGACAGACGGATGGACGGACAGACAGACGGACAGACAGACAGACGGAATCGAGCAAACCTATAGTCCCCCAACCGGTAACAGGTTGGGGACTAATAAATCAGCGATGCTAACAGACACAGAGACAAATATTTAGAATCCCATCATTGGCACTGCATACTACAGTCAAAAGTTGCCTAAATATCAAGAATTTAATTAAAAACTAGAACTGTCGCAGAGCGGACTAATACCCCCCACAAGCGCTTTGTCAGAATGCAAGTGCTTTTAGTGCAGGATGTGTTTGTAACTAATATTGAGGTCATATGTAGCATTTGCATGAAGTTTCATGATTCTAGGTCGCTTGGTTTTTGATTTAAGAGTCCAGAAATGAAAATTGAACAAAAACTGACTGTGACCTTGACCTTTGACCTATACGACCCCAAAACGATAGGGCACTTCCTTGGATCATAAGCAACATTTACATAAAGTTTCATGCTTGTAGGTCACTTGGTTCTCGAGTTAGAGTCCGGAAACGAAAATTGAACAAAAATTTACTGTGACTTTGACCTTTGTAACCCCAAAACAATAGGGCACTTCCTTGGGTCATACGGAACATTTGTATAAAGTTTCATGATTGTAGACCACTTGGTTCTTGAGTTAGAGTCCGGAAACGAAAATTGAACAAAGGCTGACTGTGACCTTGACCTTTGACCTACATGACCCAAAAACAATAGGGCACTTCCTTGGGTCATAAGGAACATTTGTATAAAGTTTCATGATTGTAGGTCATTTGGTTCTTGAGTTAGAGTCCGGAAACGAAAAGGTCTACGGACGGACGGACAGATGGACGGACGGACGGATGGACAGACAGACAGACATGGTGAAACCAATATACCCCCCTCTACTTCGTAGGTGGGGGGTATAAAAATATTATCAAAGAAAGCAAACAGATTTAATGACACAAGGAAAGTTGCGATGGTGTGCAATCAAATCCCTGTAACTCAAGCTAATTCAGGCTGCAGTTACAAGGTTTTTGTAGCCAACAGAAGATATATGGTCCTTACCTATTGTATGAAAGGGCATAAAAGTGATGTGGTTTTGATCTCTTGTATTAAGTAACCAGGTATTTGTTTTATCATCATAGGAGGAATATTATTTTGTTCCAGGAAAAAAAAAACCAAAGCTAATAAAAGATCAGAACTTCAATGAAATAAGGCTGATTTCTCAACATCAAACATTTAAAAACATAAAAGATACATTCCTGGAATCTCCATGTATTGTTCTATTTCTAGGTGTGACAATTATGGTTGATTCAAAACCAGTTCAAATATCTAAAGATATATAGTCATTTACAGTTAAAAACATAGGAAATTGACACTCATTCCATTCAAAATCATTCAAAATCATTAACTCAACACTCCATTCATTGATTCCAAACACTCACATAAAATGATCAAAAATACTCCAAAATCACTTAAAATAAGTGGCCCAAGAGGATCTGTATCACTCCACCGGCTTTAACATCTTTAGAATTTCATTAAATAAAGCTTTAATTTATGAAAACAACACTTTGAAATCTCTTTAGACCTTTATTATAATATTTAACTGGGAATGGCCCACATTGCACCAAAATACTCAATCCCCATGAACCTGTATCCCTTTCCCATCTTATTAAAACATAAGGTTCAGGAGGAGATGTCTTTCAAAGAAAGTGGGCTCAAAATAAGCCCTGCCCTGCAACAGCCATATTTATGAGCCAAACAAAATTTCACAAACAATTTTTTGAAAAGGGTCACCCAAGGAACATTCTGGTAAAGTTTCATTGAAATCAGCCCAGTGATTCAGGAGGAGATGATATTCAAAGATTTTGGGCTCAAGATAAGCCTCTTCTGCCACGCCCATATCTATGGGCCAATCAGAATTTCATGAACAATTTTTGAAAAGGGTCACCCAAGGAACATTCTGGTAAAGTTTCATTGAAATCAGCTCAAAGGTCAAAATGAGATGTTGTTCAAAGATTTTGGGCTAAAAAATGCCCCCCTCTGCTATGCACATTTTTATCAGCCAATCAAAATTTCTTGAACAATTTTAGTAAGGGTCACTCAAGCAACATTCATGCCAAGTTTCATTGAAATTGGTCAAGTGGTTCTGGAGAAGATGTCAGTCAAAGATTTCAGGCTCAAGATAAGCCCCACCTTCCCAAGCCTATATTTATGGGCCAATCAAATTCATGATCAATTTTTGAAAAGGGTCACCCAAGGAACATTCCGGTAAAGTTTCTTTCAAATCAGCCCAGATGCTCAGGAGGATATATCATTCAAAGATTTCGGGCTCAAAATAAGCCACCCCCTGCCCCGCCCACATTTATGGGCCAATCAATGTTTCATGAAGGATTTAGGTAAAGGGTCACCATAGGAACATCCATGTCAAGTTTCATTAAAATTGGTGTAATGGTTTGGGAGGAGAAGATTCTTAAAGATTTCAAAAGACTGCCATGCCCATATTTGGGACCAATCAAAATTTCTATTACTATTTAAAAAGAGGGTCACCCAGGGAACATTTCTTTCAAGTTTCATGAAAATCCGCCCATTGGTTTGGAAGAAGAAGATGTTTCAAGAAAAAGTTTATGCACACATGGACCGATGGACTGGTGGACGCATGATGATGAACACACCCTCAATAGCTAGCTGGCCTTCGGCGAGTGGAGCTACAAACCCAAAATCGTTCAAAGAGTTTGTTTATGAAATCAAAATTGATCAATTTTTCTATGACTTTATTTTTTGCAGTTGATTCTTTAAAGTGTCTAGTTGGTCCATGAAGATAAACAAACAGAAATTTTGTTCATCTCCAACAAAATTTGCCATATCGGATTGTCTCCTTTTAATTTCACTGAAAACTCAATCAACACACTCATTCAATTTTATTCCAAACTCATTTCAAAATCATTCATCTTATCAATTTCATAATGTTGTAAACTATACAATACTTGTGCACTTAGCTATCAATATAAGAATGAAAATGTATAATTCAAAGATTGAATTCTAATACTTCTCCTGATATTGTCAGCAATTTCTTTCTTTTTCCATAGTATATTTCCTTGAAATGTACCCCTAAATTGCTGTGATAAAGCATAATTTTATGGAGGACCTGTTGTTATCAGGAAGGACCAGGGCTTACGGGTCCTTCAGGCTGGTGGCAAAAATATGTTAGTGTCAAACTCTGCCCTGGGTTCAGGGTGCAAACAGTTCTCCAATTTTTCCCCGCTTTACATGTGCACTGGCTTGCAAAGCAGGCTATAATTGGCAAACTGTTTGCACCGTTTTGTTATCCTGAACGCTGGGCTGCTTACAACCTGCAATTGATCAGAGTACAGTCAACCTTCCTTAAGTGACCATGTCTTTTAATCAACCGTTTTAAAATCTCCTTCTTAAAAAGTTGATAAAAATAGTAAAATAATTCAAAATAAATCATATGTTGTTTAAACTCATTAGAATTGTCTCAGTTAGACAATTCTTTTGAGTTTTAACAACATAGGATTATTTAGAAATTCTCGGGAACATGCATATTTAATTAAAATAATGGTTGTAATTTGTAAAAATAACACGTACAAGGCAACCAATATTCTTGAACAACCGTTTTTTGGTGGTCCCATAAGTGGTAGCATAATACACATTTTATTTTATATATTCATGGCCATGGAAAGGCGTAATGTTAATCACGAGATGATGACGTCCCCTGTGACCTACTACAATATCATGGCATGAAACCATATGTTAATGACTTCTATCATACCACAATGTCATCATGTACATGACTGATAATTATATGAAGCTCCATCAACAGGGCTGTCTGGAAATACAGAGTTTCTCCACTTGTCCCTGGACAAGTCAAAGCTGATTTCTTACTTGTCCATGATCAAAATGGACTTGTTCACAAATAAAGATTGTAGATGAATATTGAGAAAATATTGTTTTTAATGAAGAATAGCTGTCATCCAGCATTTTGTTCGTTAAAGACCATGTTTTTTTTCCTTTAATACAAACAAAGGATGGCTTTTCTCCTATAGATCTTTTTAGTACTGTATCAAGATTTTCTCTAGTATCTACTTTTCCATGGACAAGTGGCATAGAAAAATGTACTTGCCTGCAAGTAGAATAGCCTGTGTCAAACTAATTGGGACTGGGAATTATACACCCCTGATCAAATTCAGTACCCTTAAGTTTCAGGGAAGCACCTTCATATTCCACATTATGAACTGTCAGTCATCTTTTTATTTCCATTCTTTAAGAAAATAATCAATTATAGTCAATTATAGACAGACAGATGGACAACATCAGAACTATATCTCCTTTAGGGTTTTCCAAGGGAGATAAAATATACATGTACATTCAAATCATGAATATGAAAGAATATGAGGCCAAATATGGCCTTGTTGCTCCACTGGCCCCAAGGAAAATTCATGCAAAGTTTTGTCTAGGCAAATTGCCCCAGTTTGAGCTTATTGATTTAGGAGAAGATTTTTAAAGATTTTCAGCTAAAAAATTGGCCACCCAATGCCATGCCCATAGTTATGGAAACATAAAGTGATTTAAAGAGAAGATTCACCAAAGAAATATTGTTGCAAAGTTTGGTAGTTTGGGTCACCAATTTGGGAGAAGATGTTTTAAAAAAGTTTTCTCGTGGATGGACAGACAGAAGCATGCACAACAGACACAATGCCATGACCGTAGCTTGCCGTCCTGTGGCCAGTGGAGCTTTAAATGATGATAAAATGTGCAAAGAAATTATAAAGACTGAAAAATGAAATCAACTTGTAATGTTTTAAAACCTGAAAAACATATAAATAGTCCAATACAGAAAGATATCAAATTCAGAAAAACATCATGTAACATTATTCATATCAAAATCACAATCAAAGCAGAGAACAAGCAAAACTATTGTAGAAATAGATTACTTACTTTCGATCATTTTGATTGAAGAGATATTTTCACCTTTCAAAGACAATGTATTTATGATATGTTTTAGCTTAAACCTTATTAGAAATCATTTGCAAACTTGCATTTAAACAAATTACTGAAAGAATTTCAATTCACTATATTGTTTTTGTTTGAATGGGGTTTTACGCCGCTTTCAACATTATTTCAGTTATATCGCGGCGGCCGGAGCACCTAACAATGGATTCCTGGTATTTCTCACGCCAGTACTACCATTACATCCTTTCCTAGCCTCCGACTGCTATTTCACATAGGTTTACGATTATCTACCCTTCAATTCACTATATCTGTTTTGAATCATTATGCAAACAACAAGCATGTAAGATGCCAAAAAACAAGTTCAATGTATTAGATAAATGCTTATTGAACTCTCAATAGTTTAGAAAGTATGATATTAAAGACTTGGAATTGAACAGGAGTAGAGGTTTAACAAGGGACAGGGGCTCAAATTCCAGAATCAAGGATTAACATTTGGGCGTTTAACTGAACAATAGGGTTGTCACTGCAGCCATATTAAGTTTGTTTTAGTTGGTCTTGAAGGTAGAACAATTTTTCACACCATTACTTACCACCGCACCTGGGATATCGGGAAAGGACCAAAGCCATGATGTGTTGTCCTGATAGATTACAAAATATGGGTCAGTATACAGCCAATGCATCAATTAATTCAAATGAAGATCTAATTAAACACAAGTAGCATCATGATCGATTATGAAATATGGCTTTGCTGAAAGCTATCAATTGTCATTGAAATATCTTGATAGATACACAGGAATATGAATGTGAGAACTAATTTCAAAGCTCACACACACCACTTTCCTCATCTAAAATCACAGAATTCTTTATTTTAAGATGACTAATATAAGGCAAATGTAATTCAAATTATGAAAATTTACTATGAAATGGAGTAAGTAAAGCAATATAACCATGCATATAAAATTTAACAATTATTCTGATGACTTGCCATACTTGCCAAACAATAGCTATGATATGATTTAAAATAACACTTTTGTAGGACTTCTTTTTCCCAAAACATGTAACAAGCCTCAATTGGTACCAAACAAGGAGTTTAAGTCATAATTCTTAATCAACACATGATCAGTGAACACTAATTTTAATGGTAAAGATTGGCAAAAACGTACAATGCTTATGAATATGTTAATTTACAAGAAAGTGTATGCTGTTATAATATTACTTTCTCCTTTCTCCTAATTTAATATATATCTGACCAATGTCCAAGATAATCTATTTCTATATGTAATTACGATGGACACTCTGTCCTTGCACCCTAAACAAATCAATAATAATTGTCCTCTGTCTTCTTGGAAAACTTTCCTTGAGATACATTTCTTCCCAGTGGACTCTCCTCTTGGTATTCTAGTAGAGTTTCCTTTAACATTACTAGTCTAAAATTCTCCCAGTCTATTTCAAAATTTAAATCCATCCAATTATATTGCATAAAATTTCACATATGGTAAAAGTTCTCAAGACCCTTGCCTAACCCTGATCATGCTGAAAAAAACTGAGGCAAAATTGCATAAAAAGCTAGTGCTTTAAGCACTGAACACACTACTTGTGATTCAGTATTTAGTTTAGACAAGAGGACCATTATGGTCCTATATTGCTCACCTGAATCTCTTTGACCCCTGGGTCATCACATCACTTAAATAGGCAGATTTTCTTAAACTTAATAATTTCTACATAAAGTCAACTATCATGAAGTTTCTGCTAAAATTGTGGTCCCTAGAGTTACAACAAGAAAATTATCATTAAGACCCCTTTTCCTGTGAAATGGCATGGATCCTACCCATTTTCAATAGGCTTCAGTCTTGTGACATGACCAACATTATGACCAAGTTTTATGAAGATTGGGGCAATATTTGTGGCCTCTAGAGTGTAAACAAGAAAATTGTCTTTTAGGTCCCTTTTCCGGTGATATGGCACAGATCCTTCCCATTTTCAATAGGGTTAATCCTTGTGACCTGGAGAACATTCTGACAAAGTTTCATGATGATTGGTCCATATTTGTGGCCTCTAGAATGTAAACACTTAAATTGTTGACGCCTGACGACGCAAGATGGACGATGGACATCCAATGATCACAAAAGCTCACCTTGAGCACAATGTGCTCAGGTGAGCTAAAAACCAATCTTTAAACTTTTCTGGTTTTAAAAATCAGGAGGTAGACTAACATCTCTATAAAAGCAGGAATATTCCTGATTCAGCGTGACAAGAGTTTAGAGTCAGTTTTGATGTCTCAGTACAAACTAGTTTAAGTGCCAAGCCAAATCATAGGCACTTAAAATAGTTTTGCACTGTAACCCATCCACTGCATTATCTGTTACCTTAAAGTTCTAGTCTGTTTTATGATCCTGGTAATAAATCAGCTAAATTGCAATAATGATTACATTTATCAATAATGATTTGCCAAAAAGACTAAATTTCAAAGTTATCATTCAAGGCTATTTTGTACCTTCTGGCTCAATTTGACCATAAACAGCCCTTGTGTGATGTTGAATCTCATCAAATAAAATGAGCCTGCATGTGACATTTACACAAATTTGTAGTGTGCATGAAAGCTGGCAGGGCCAACATTGAGCAGCATGGACAGCATAACAGTACATGGAAGATATTTGTTTATCATCTAGAGATATATTAAGTTAATGCCTATCAACAGAACTCAAGGGCAAGACTCTGTACACATGAACAATTGTTGGAAATGTTACATTCTGGCTCAAAATCTATAGAATTATTGCATGAAATTTCACATATTGGCTCAAAGTCTACATATTTTTTGCTGGAAATGTCACACACTTGCTCAATATCTACAGAATTTTTGCTGGAAATGTGCAATGTCACATATTGGCTCAAATTCTACAGAATTTTTGCTGGAAACCTCAAATACTGGCTCAATTTCTATAGAACTTTTGCTGGAAATGTCACATACTTGCTTAAAATCTACAGAAATATTGCTGGAAATTTCACAAAACTGGCTGAAAATCTACAGAATTTTTGCTAGAAATGTCACATACTGGCTCAAAATCTACAGAAATGTTGCTTGAAATGTCGCACACTGGCTCAAAAGCTACAGCATATTTGCTGGAAATGTCACATACTGGCTCAAAATCTGCAGAATTCTAGCTGAAATGTCACATGCTGGCTCAAATTGTAGATAATTTTGGTCGAAAATGTCACATAATTGATCAGATTCTACAGAATTTTTGCTGAAAATGTCCCATACTGACACAAATTCTACAGAATTTTTGTAAGAAATGTCACAAACTGGCTCAAAATCTACAGAATTCTTGCTGGAAAGGTCTCACACTGGCTCAAAAGCTACAGAATTTTTGCTGGAAATGTCACATACTGACTTAAAATCTACTGATTTTTTGCTGAAAATGTCACATATTGACTTAAAATCTACTGATTTTTTGCTGAAAATGTCACATATTGACTTAAAATCTACAGAATTTTTGCTAATCAAGATGTAAAAAAATAAATAATAATAAAAACCGCAAATATAACTTGCAAAGCCTGTGCATATGGATAAAAAAATCATTGTAAATAAAGGAGAAAGAAAACAAACTGCTTTTCTTGTGATGTTACATGAGTTTTCTAAATTGAAAATCTTTGTGATAAATCTATAAAATCAACAAATTTTGTCTTTTCTTACCAATTTTTCTATTTCTTCTTTTACAGAACGTTCCTGCAATACATTATTTTCAGGTCTGAATAACATAAGTATATCATATCATTAAACCATAGATAAGGAAGAGTATTTTTGTTCAAATTTCATTCATCCATAACTACACAATCCTAATTTTAAATGATCTTGAAACAAAAATGATAGCTTAATAATATTTTGCTGGTAATCTTCATTTTGCTGTTTTCTACCTAGAAAGATGAATTGATAAAATTTCTTATTTCTATAATTGTCATATGTGACTTATTTCAATTACTACCATTATCTAAAATAGTTTTGTCTAGTAATGGGTTTATAAGTCCCTCTAAATCCCAAGTTTGCAGAATCAGGATTGTCTTAATGAGACTTTTTCCATGGAAACCAAATTGTACAATTATAATGAACAAAAAATATGATTTTCACATGATTAAAGATCAAAATTACTCCCTATATCTGTAGGCCACAGTAAAAACAATAAAACATCCTTTTCCATGACATTATGACATAAGTTTTATAAATAAATCAGCGATTTCATTTGGTATTCAAATGAACTGTTACATTCAAGGCTCATATTTGACCCTTAAACCAGTGTTTTGACCCCTAAAAGTCCTGAAATATTCCTTTTTGACCCCTATATTTTCTGTCAGGAGGGTCATTTAGACCCCTAAAATTTTCATATTGATATTTCTTCAAATTATGAATGTATTAGAAATAACTGTCTCTTTGATATGAATCTCTTATAAAGATATTAAGGAGATAATTCAAAAAGTCAATCAGCATAACCAAGAAACATTTACTTATGATCCACTAATGCTTTGACCCCTTTGACGGCAGTTTTGACCTGTAAAAATTCACAGTCAAGGGGTCAATTATGACTCCTGATATTGAAAAGCTAGCACAAGCTCTGACACAAAGGCTAGGATTTTGGACAAAAGGACATAGCTGTATTCTCATTTAGTTTTAGTCATCTAGTAGATCTGGTATTCAACTGTATTTAGTGTTTTTATTATCAGAAGAGTCTTTAAGCAATGGCTAGTACTCCAGTGTTACTTCTGTGTTCTTAATGAACTGGCATTGTGTTGAAATTCAGTGACCTAGAGAAGAGAACATGACCTTGACTGATAGCCTTGACTTTGGTATCAACTGAAAGGTGTCCTCATAAGCAAAGAACTTGTGAAATATCAAGTCTGTATCACTTAACTATTGCAGAGTAATGGCCAATGTAAAATTTCTAATTTCACACTTATTTGACGTTGAAGATGACCTTGACTAATGACCTTGAAGTTGGTACCTACAGAAAGGTCTTGTCACAAGCAATGCATGTGTGTAATGTGAGGGCTCTGTCACTTAACCAATTAAAAGTTATGACCAATGTTAAAGTTTTTTGTGGACAAACAGACAAACACACGGGGCAAAATTAAAGTATTAAACTATTAACAATCTTAAAATCTTACCATACTAATGGTATGTAAGAGCTTTTATCTTATAACTATACAAATATCTGTGTGATAACATCCTGTGTGATATTTTTTATGATATCACATAGTTATTTTTAGAACAATGATATAATGCAGTTATTTTTAGAAACTTGCATTTCAGCTAGTAACAAGACGAAAACAAGACAAACGGACATTATAAGATAAATATAATACATACTTAGTTTATTGTATGAAAAAAATATCTAACTCGGTTGTGAGAATTGATAATTGTCTCAGCAGAGCCTCGACAATTTTCAATTCTCCCAACCTCGTTATATTTTTTTTTCATATAATACACTAAGTTTGTATTATATATTTATCTGACACAGCTTGATATTTTGGAAATTATGATCACAGGTTACCCGCACACATTTGCTGATAATTAGAAAATAACTTTGGTTAATACGATGGGTGTATTCTGATTAAACAGTGATTATATTTGCATTAGAAGAAATTTGTCTGCCGAGAAGAAATTCAAACTCAATGTTAATTAGATTCTTTAAAACAATTACACTTGTTTCAGAACAATAAGACTTTAAGGCTCAT
Source organism: Fragum whitleyi (assembly GCA_948146395.1). Lineage (NCBI taxonomy): Eukaryota > Metazoa > Mollusca > Bivalvia > Cardiida > Cardiidae > Fragum > Fragum whitleyi. Next base: position 6,442,905 of record OX411556.1, read on the forward strand.
CATGTGTTGGCAAACAGTTCTGCCAAAGAATTAATTAACTCTCACCATCATTTCTATCTTCAACCCTTATCAAGCTGAATAAAAAGTTTAGCATAATTGCATTAAAATCAAACTGCTAGAAGCACTAATTGTACCAATTTTGAGTTGATTTTTTCTTTGAAAATAGAATGATTAGAATATTCAAGAGTTAAAAATGTAAAGCAGGTGTGACCTTGACCTTTGACTTATGTGACCCAAAAACAAAAGGGCACTTCCTTGGGTCATAAGCAACTTTTGCATAAAGTTTCATGATTCTAGGTCAATTGGTTCTTGAGTTAGAGTCCGGAAAGGAAAATTTAGCAATGGCTGACTGTGACCTTGACCTTTGACCTATGTGACCCAAAAGCAATAGGGCACTTCCTTGGGTCATAAGCAACATTTGTATAAAGTTTCATGATTGTAGATCACTTTGTTCTTGAGTTAGAGTCCGGAAACGAAAAGGTCTACAGGAGGACGGACAGATGGATAGAGAGACAGACATGGTGAAACCAATATACCCCCCTCTTCTTCGTAGGTTGGGGGTATAACTACAAGTACAAAAATTTGAGATATACTTGTAGTGCCACAGTCACAAAATACCCTGATACGGGAAATTTTTGAACAGAGGTCCCTTTTTTGTTGCTCAGCAAAGTATCACAAAATTGCAATAATATGCCCATGGTCACATCATAATTGATTGATTGATTGAATGGAGTTTTACACCGCTTTCAACATTTTTCAGTCATATCGCAGAGGCTGGAGCATCTAACAATGGATTCCTGATATTTCTCTCACCAGTACAATCATCACATCCTTTCCTAGTCTCCAGCTGCTATCTCACATAGGTCTAAGATTATCATCCCATTGGTAAGAGATAATTAGTCGGAAAGAATGAGTGCCGCTGTCAGGGAGTCACATCATGAGGCACACTCATTCGGAACATCACTCGGCCATTTCCGTAAACTGCAACAGACCTCGGATGTATGTAAGGTGGATGGGTATGTAACAAAATCGTGCATTTTTTCATCCGTTATTTAAGAATCTAAAGATATTTATATTAGGATACGATGGTTTCACGTCAGTGACTTAAACGAGTAGCGTTGGCGACGTCAAATGTTTTCACTCGCAGTTTCAAAGGCCAACGCCATTTTAACTGATGTCATCGAGTTTTTCCAAGGTTTTCCCGTAATTTCTAAAAATAGTGTGTCTATGTACATCCGAGGTTGATCGTGAGATTGGCCGAGTGGTGTTCTGAATGGAGGAACACTTGGTGAAAATTTCATGCAAATTCGTCTACAATTGAAGGAGGAGATAAGAACTGGGCAGACAGATGGACAGATGAAAGGACAGGGGAAGATGATAACAATATACAACCACCCTTGGCGACGTATAACAAAAGTGAACAATTAAAGATCAGTTGACAGGTCCAAACATTTCAGAGAGAAATAATTGTAACAGATATACAGTCAAACCTGCCTAAACCCTTTCCTGTTTTAAAAAATTTTGGACCTGTCCAAATTCAAAGGTTTCGCAGACCAAAAATTTAAAGTGGATTTAATTTGAAAAATAACCTTTCAGTTGGGTAGAAAATAGTGTGGAAAAAGAAGAAATTGCTTGTCAGACATGTAAAAAGCAGGGATTAAACAGCAAAGGTTTAAGCAAGCACACAAGGGACATTCAGAAAGTCCTTGCTTAAGACCGGTACTTGCTCGATACGGGACATTTTCAGTGCAATTGGTAAATTTGGGAACTCTGCGACTCCTTGCTTAAGACAGTTTACTTGCTGAATACAGGTGGCCACTAAGACAGGTTTGACTGTATCTAACACTCTCTGCAAGTGGGCCAAAAAATTAAATATCAACATTCCATATCAAGCAAGGTGCTTCAAACAAAAATCTGAATTAATCATATTTTTCAGCCTGCTGATATAAATGCATGATAACATCAAACTATCAAGTTTAACATGCAAATCTATGTATTTTGTAGTTTCCATGGAAATGAAATATCATGCATACAAAGCTATAATAGATATATGAGCCTGTGCGTGAGATTTCCAACAATTTAAAATATGCGCAAAACAAAGACTCTGACCAGCCTGTGCATCCGCAGTCTCACCAGAATCTTCACTATGCGCTTACTAGATAGAAAAGGTCTCAAAATGTTTGTGAAACATCAGGTAACTTTATATTTACAGTTTGTTAATGTCTATGCCTCTCAGTATTTGCATCTTATAAACATTTCAAATTGTTGGAAATGTCACGCACAGGCTCCTATACAACTGGATCTATATACAACTGGATCCATTGGAAATTACAGATTCATGCAAGTGATATTTAACAGGCATTCAATAATTAACAATCAATTCACTCACAAAAGTTGCAACCATAAAAATACATTTTAACTCATTTTATGGACAGAGTGAATATATACTGTGGTCTCACATCACCTTGAGGGGGCGAAAACTTGAATTCATGGGCAGGCTCGAGCTCGCCTTCTGGTCCCCACAAGTCTTACTCTATTTTCTTGCTGGTTATTACTGCACTAACTCAAACACGCCATTGCTCAATCACTCGAGCAGCAATCGTGGTCAAATTTTACTACATTCCCTCGAGCAAAGGGGATCACACTTTTCTGACATCTATTGTCTTGCATCAAAATTAACTTAAAGTGCATATTTGATATTGCGTCTCATCGTAAAGAACACCTTAGGGGCTTTTTCACGGGGTTTCGACAAGTCAGACAACTTGTTTTAATACCTCGATCTTTGTATGCCACACTTTTTCAATTTTACGGTGTAAATGACGGGAAAATAATGATTGCAAAATAATTTTAACCCTTGAAACAGTCATGAAACAAATGAGCATTTTTGTCACATTCATGTTCATTATCATTTTGAAAGTCTTTCGTAATTAATCTCCCTGAGTAGTTCAGCAAATTATTCACCTTTATAACGAAAGATTTTGACGATTGCCAACCAAAACATCATAACTACACTTTTTTAAGCAGTATTTTCAATGTTTTGGTCGCCCATAGACAGTGTTTGGCACAAAAACATGGTTTTCAGAAAATCATTAAAAGTTTGTAAACTTCTTTCTTTGTTTATTGTTGCTATTTAAGGGAACACCCTTACAATTTGATAATTTGAGGACTGCATAAGTTAGCTCTTAAGAAAACATTGTGAAAAAGAAGGAATTGCTTTCAACTTGCCTATCTTCCGACTGATAAAACGTCTCAAATTTTATCATGAAGAAACAATATCTACAAAAATATTATAAGGAAGAAAGAATATGCTTGTCACTAGCCTCTCAATGAAATTGCCTTATCTAAACTTTTGTCATTTCAATAATCTATGTACAGAGAACAGGCACAAAATGAAGGCAAAATATGTAAATTGAAGTTTAAAACGCAGTGAAAAGTCTTCATAGAGGACAATTTTGCGTACTTGCATTTACTCTAATCACACGATGACTTGAGCAAATTGGTCGATCCCATGTGTGTTTGAGACCACTGTATTTTTATGTGTGGGGAACGTCACAGAAAAATTGAGCTAAATCATACACATGTTTCATTAGAATTTGAGCCATTGCCTGACATTTCTGACAATTTCCAAAGTGCACCAAGCAAAGACTCTGGCCAGCCTGTGCATCTGCACAGTCTGACCAGAGTCTTTGCTTGTTAATATATTAGATCTCAAAGTGTCTTTGGCCATTCTGGTAATCTTTTTATCAAACTTTGTGGCTGTCTAGGCTGGTTTAAGTTCTTTCTTTACACACATATCAAATTGTTGGAAATGTCATTCACAGGCTCATTTATAACTGTGACCAGTAACTGAAAAGGGGCCATCTGGATAGTGTGTATAGTCTCAACCCTAGTCTTTGTGGTGACTGTTTTCCACAAGCAGGCTGGACAAAAAGGAAATGTGTTACTTAACCTGGATCATTGAGGCAAGTATAGAAACAGTGCTGAAGACATTTTCGTTGTGCAGTATGAAATAGAGTGCTCATTATTGACAGAAAAAATGGTGAAAATAAAAAAAAAACACTCTATACTTTTTCCTTGTATGGTATAAAATCAGAGTGCTCATTATTGACAGATAAAACAGTACGAAAAAAACCCAACACTCAATACTTTTTCCTTACATGGTATAAAAACAGAGTGTTAATTACTGACAGAGGAAATTATGTATACAAACAGCACTCAATATTTTGTTTTAGCATGGTATGAAAACAGAGTGCTCCAAATTACTTGTTATGTAATACCCAAATATATTTATTGGAACAGTTGCTTATACTACTTTACATTGACATAAAATTTTCATTGGGCACAACCATGTAAGGAACTTTACTGTTTTCATATAATAACTTTTGTACAAATAGTACAAAAAGTATTTGTTATTTCAAATTTACAACTCATAATACAAAAATATTCTCTTACATGAAATGGGAGAAGATTAGAAGAAATACCTTTAAGTAGCCGAAATTTTCACATTTTGCAACACCCCCCCCCCCCCCCCCAAAAAAAAAAGAAAGTAGATAATGAATACGCATGGAAAAATGATTTTTTATACTTCTGATAAAGAAAAGATGTAATATAAATCAAAGGCCTGACACAAATTTTATGTATAAATAATTGAAAAATACATAAGATCTAGTTGACATAAACCTTTCGAATGTTCCAGAATACATTTTGAAAAAAAAATAGAAAGAAGGTAGAATGGTCATTGTTCATTCAGAACGTCGAACAAAAGCAGAAAATTTTTGGGTCACTATGCACACTCTATGGAATCTGACAAACTAAAGTTGCAGCTTTTCACAGTCAAATAAGATAGTACTGTATTGCATGATCATTTTCCTCTGTTAATATTGTCAATCTTCATACACATTTGTCTTATTTCATTACAAGATTAGAACCTATACCAAATACAACAGAAAATATACTTTATTTAAGGGACAAGAGATCTTCATCACTTTATATAATTGCTTGAAGAAGTTACTCTTTATAATGGTGAAAGACCCTAATATCTTATATATTGACCACTTACCTCAGTAATATGGTGCCATATTATAGGACTATCCACAACATAGGTCTGTTTAGAGCCCACTGTAAAAGCTGAGTTACCTTTCTTTTGAGACAGTTCCATTCTTCCAGGATTTGAATTTATATTCTCATCACTTGTCATTTTAAAACTAATTAACCAAGTTTGCTTAATGCAACTTGTAATGTAACAGTGACAAAAGCCAAACACCAATTGACCATTTAATCTTATAACAAAAGAAAGTATCAAACTATAATTATGAACTTATAATATTCCAAGTTCTCATCGATTCTGAAAATTCTGATCAGCATTAAAGCCCTCTACAATGAAATTAAGATAATATAAATCCAAAAGTCACACATATAATATTTGTAATATGTATGATACTCATTTCAAAGCTACAAAAAACAATGTGAAAGAAAAATTCTATAAAATTCCTTATGTGCAGAAAGAAAATTACATAATTGGTTCACACTGGCACTTAAAATGATTATGGAAATGTCTAGGTTGACAATTTTCCAAAGTTTCCTATTAAGTATAAAGTGACACAGGTGTACTGTCATGTCACTATGGCGACCATGAGGAACAAGCTATAACAATAGGAGAACCATGTCTGCAAGGAATTTATTGTTTTTCTGCGAGATCTTATCCAATCTTTCTCAGGAAATTTAATCCTTCCATCCATACACATTGGTACACGACTTACCTGATACCATAAACAGGCAGATAGCGAAGGACAAGATTATATACTGATTTGATGGGGTTAAACATCACTTTTAGCTGTATTAAAATCATTTTCAGTTGGGCAAGGTATTTGATCTATACTGGGAAAGCCTCAGGAATGAGGTTCCTAACATTTGTGTTTTAGGTGCAGTCCTTGGTCAAGTGAAATAGAGCTTCTCAGCCATCATGAACTATTATAGATCTGCAAGGGATAATCTACATCTCCAGAGAGAATGCCTCATGCATACTTATAGACATAATCCATTTTGAGTAAAGATTTAATGCAAGACTGCAGTAAGTGTATAAATACTGTACAGATCTGCATTGACATATTTAAATTTTGATTAACAGAGGAAACTAGACTGTCACAAAGCAGACTAGTACCCCCCATAAGTGCTTGTCAAAAAAGAAAAGCCATTTCCATCAAAGGGCCATTACTCTTTCAAAAGTCAATGGATCATGACCTAAGTATAACATGCACATCTCTGTCTTATACTGATCACATCTGTAAAGTTTCATCGAAATCAGCCCATTGGGCGGACAAAAAAGCTACAGAATGAAAACACACCGACTGACAAGCTGAATTCTATATACACCCCAAACATGGTTTTTCGGGGATTATAAAAGGTGAAAAACTTTGTCTATGAAGAGATACACTATAAAATATAAACAAGAAAAGAATTACCAAAAGAGAGGTTGAAATTCCAATTGATATAATTTGGTTATGCAATATTGTGTAGGTCTGAGAAATTTAAAGGTTGCAGAAGTAAGTACAGCTTTGCAGTATATAGGTATAGCATGGCAGAATACCAGTACATCTTTATTTGTAAAAGTTTGAGAAAATGACTTCATTTCATTAAAAAAAATGGCATAGCATGACAGAAATGACTTCAATTTAATAGTCTGAATGCCCATTCAAAGTAACCATAGCAAGAGACCTGAAACTTTCTTCTGTACTTACCTTTTTGGTACAACCTTCCTATTAATTGGAAAACATAGATAGCTTCTTACTTCAATATGTTGGTATTTAATATGTATGTTATTTGTATCCAAAGAAGAAGGAAACTAGAATCATAACAAAGCAAACAAATATTGTGCCTCTTCAACAGCTCTTCTTCTCAATAGTTTGACCTACCTGACCGAAGAAAATCTGAATATTGCATTATTACTTCCTCGATTGCTCAGTGGTTACAGCCTCGGTCTCCTGATCTGAAGGTTAGGGGTTCGAGTCCTGGTGCCAGATGTATCCTTGAGCAGGAAACTTAATAGTCACTGCCTCAGTCCACCCAGCTGTAAATGGGAAGCAGTGGATGAAAACCCTAATATCCAGAGTGAGTACACAGACTGTATGGGGAGTTAGGCAGGATGTATATATAGATAGACAGACAGCATTTTAATGATGGATAGCATTTTAATACATCTTAAGGTCCAAGGTTGTTTCGGTTTTCTAAACAATTTTGAAGCTTGTGATGTGGCCAACAAGACCAAGCCAGGCTGTGCATGTTTAGTTAAAATAAATAATCATTTAAGTTTCTTTCAGGGAGAAAACAATTTTATAAGGTAGTTGACCCGTAATAGTTGTACAGAGTTTCAGAAGTAATGAACTTTAACAGTGCTAACCAAGGTTTCATAGTGAAAGAAATGCGGAACTATTACAGTCCATTACCTTAAGGGCTCAAAATACAATGAATATATAAAATATATGTATTATGGGTGATAAAGAGTCTATTTGAAATAAAACAACACTTCAATCATAAACTTGCTTTTGTCAAGCTGTTGTCTCATGTCTGTAAGATATAAAATCACCTTCAAAATTTGAAAAAAAAAAGTTATTCATGGGCTTTCGGTAGTTTTTAAGGCTCTTTTGAAATATACCTCATGTATAATTTAGTTTAAGGTGAAGCAAATATCAAATTCAAGGGGTTTCAGGGTTTGTGCAAGCAATATGACAACATTTTGTTTCAAAACAGCCAAGCAACTAAACAATATTGTGCAGCTGCAGAAATAAATCGGGGAAGCCAAAAAGGAACAGAGGGGGTATCAGCAGTCTCCAAATCCTTATTTTCAACCAAAACCCTATGCTGTGAGTACTCATAAGAATCGTCTCGATGAGACAATTCCAATGAGTACCTGCAACATTGTGTTTGTCTCAGCATTATGAAATTTTTGATTGTGAAAGTTCAATTTTACCCCCTTTATACCAAGCTATAAAGCAATAATTTGCACTCTAACCTGTACTACTGTTTCAGAAACGCATGTCTTTAGAAAAAAGAAGAAAGTTCAAAACACAACTAATATGGCATGACTACAACACTGTTGTAACAAGAGCCATGTTGGACATGGGCATAAGTCCCCTACCGGCTTTGTTTGTCTCAATGTTTTCCCACGTCAATTCTATCAGGGACGTCAAAAACAGGTCTTGTTAAAGGGTTAAACAAGACTTACATGAGGTGTTGTCTCTGCTGTGCCCACTATACAATTCATGGAAGCAATAGACAGATGCAAGAAATAGTATCAATAACAGTTACCTTGTCTGATCCAAGATGTTTTTCTTCAGTCTTGTTGGTAAGAAATGAGAACTTTCACTGGAGGTGATTAATACTGCTGCATCACCACCCTGACTAACATGGCTTATAAATTTTTTTACATTTTAAAACAGGTTTCATCAAGTTAGCTTGCTTAGTTATTAAGTTATTGCAGTATCCATTTTTTGCCATATTTTCACTATTTCCGTTACCATAGCAACCGCACTTTTTGTCAAAGAACAAAAGTTAAAATGATGTGCATAATCTACACATTGCCATCTAGTCATATACCAAGTCTCATCAAATTAGCTTGCTTACTTATTAACTTATCGCAGGATCCAATATTTTTTGCCATATTTTCACTATTTCCGTAACCATAGCAACAACAATTTTAGTCTAAAAACAAAAAATAAAATGATGTGCATAATCTACACATTGCCATATAGTCATATACCAAGTCTCATCAAACTAGCTTGCTTAGTTATTATCTTATCGCAGGATCCCATTTTTGGCCATATTTTCACTATTTCTGTAACCATAGCAACCTCAATTTAAGTCGAAAAACAAAAATAAAATGATGTGCATAATCTACACATTGCCATCTAGTCATATACCAACTTTCATCAAAAACGCTTGCTTAGTTATTAAGTTATCGCGGGATCCAGATTTGAGCGGACAGACGGACGGACGGACGGACGGACAGACGGACAGACAGACGGAGGGCAAACCTATAGTCCCCTACCGGTGTGAACACCGGTAGGGGACTAATAAATAGCCTATATCTATATAGGCACATACAACAGTGGTGCTTAGGCCTTTAAATTGTGTTGGAAAATAGACACATCCTTTGCTATAAATGTCTTATATCAGAGAAAAACAAGATGTGTTTGTGAAACACAAATGCCCCCGTAACGGCATTTTTTTTCAAAGTTTGACCTTGACAGATGACCTTGACCTTGTCACATGACCTTGACTTTGGTACCAGCGGATGCGGATCATTGAGATCTATCATCATGCCAAATATTAGCTTTGTATCTTGAATAGGCTTGAAGATATTGGCAAGGTTAAGTTTTCGGACAGATGGACGGACAGACGGACGGACAGACAGACGGACATGAGTAAAACAATATGCCCCCGATCTCTCAATACGGGGGCATAAAAATAACGGGCAAAGTCACCAATGGCCCCTAGATTTTGGGCTGGGCCCCTAGACTTTAGGGAAATCCCTATGCCTGTTATGTTAAATATTGAATTTTCGAGCCTGGGCCCCTAAATTAAAATTGTTAGTCATTTTCCCTGTGATATTGTGTTTATATTTACCTTTAGAGACTTCTTGCACTGACAATTTATGATGAATTTTATTGACATAAATATTGAATCAAAATATTGAATCATTTTTATTATTGCCCACTTACTGTCAATAAAATTGTCAATCCTAATTATTGAAAATATAATTGGTAATATGCAATTTTAGATGAAGTTTTGCTAACTCACAATCAATGATATTGCAAATCTATATGATCCGATTTTTTTGTGAATATCATTAATCAGGTATGTATCATTTAATAACAAAAAGCTTTGATACAGATTCACTTCATAAATTTGCAAGTGCAGTGGAAAGAATCTAATTGACTCATTATTATTTTTTCTTCTCAGACAATCATAGGTTTTGAAATTAGGTTAAAAAATTCAAGGTGAAATTCTTCTGCTTAATTGCATATCAAAAATCTTCTATGCCAAAAATCTTTCAAAAATTGAAGAAAAAGCAATTTCTTAAACATTTGTTTAATTTGCAAGTTACCAAAATTCACAGATAATAACCTTACCAAATATTTTATGTTACAGACATCTAGTGTAAACTGAAGTTGCAAATGATTAAAATTGTTCCAATATTCTTATAATTTACTTTCAATTAAAAGGCTATTTAATGCAAATATAACTGGCAATTTAAATCTATTAGGAAGAATGAATTTATTAGGAAGAAAAGGATTCTAACTACGGTTGTTCATGCAACGCACAACGCCAATAAATGTTATGTTACAGAGTAGGGGAAGGAACTCTATTATTACTACTTTCACAAAAACACCATTTGAGTAATCTAACTTGAGCAAGGGAAGGAAATCTATTACTACTGTTACAGAAACACAATTAGAGTAGTCTAACCTGAGCAACTTTTTCAGATACATTATGTTTCATATTCTGTACTCCTGGCACGAAGATCCCTTTTGCATTTTGGTTCACCCCGTCCAAACCTTTCAACTTGTCCGCTTCAGTGAGGTCTACATGGCTGTCTAATATCGTTTTTGTTCGAATTTTGTTCAGCTCCGAATCACTGGACGCTTGATTTAATTGGGTTGGCTTTACATGGTTCCCTACCACTGAAATGAAACAACAGAAAAGTTTATAAAAATTCAGTTCAATGTTTTAATGACATACAGTAAAACTTGTGTTAAGCGACCACTTAGGGGACCACCAAAAAGCGGTCGCTCATGGGAATGGTCGCTTAATACGAAATACCATGATAAATGTGAAAGTTTATTTTGATAGTATTTATAGATTGTCGTTCAAGTCGTGCAGAATCTTATGATGTTCGAACCCATTAGAATCGTCTTATTGAGACGATTCTAATGGGTTCCAACAACATAAGATATCAACAATAACCACTTTTTCGTTAAGAATGTCCTCTTTTTCAGAAGATTTGCTTACGTTGCGGGGACTTTTAATGGTGGTCACTTAATAAAATTGGTCGCTTAATAGACATGGTCGCTCGATCAATATCGACTGTATATATAATATGCACTTAGTGTATTGTATGAGAAAAAATATCTAACAAGGTTTGAAGAATTGATAATTGTCAAGGCTCTGCCATAGACATGAATCGAAAATATAACCAATGTACAGTAAGTCACTATGAACATGATGAAATAGAAACCAACAAGTGTTCTGAAAAATAGGAATCCACATGAAATGTTTATTTCAAGTGTCAAGTCGGTTTGAGCTTAATGATTATAATACATGTATGTATTTGACAAAAACAGATTGACTACCTGCAGTCACTTGAAACAAACATTTTCATGTAAACAAATGATATTATAAAATCAAGAAAAAACAACAGTTTTGTGACTCTCTATGTCACTTGCATCCTCTTTTACTTACTGAACAATGTAACAAATGAAGAAATCAAGTATCTTATCAAGATCAAACTTATTTAGATACCTCCAAATAGAGAGTTTGATACATTGTAAGAGCCGCAAAAATTGGTGATGTCAATATTGGGGACTGCAGCCTCACTTTCTTCGTACAATATAGCTTACCTTGCTTTCATCGTACAATATAGGTTGCCTCATTTTGGAAAAAATCAGTATTGCACAGCAGCCTTGTTCTGGTTGTACAATATGGATCTAGATATTTCACTCTCATGTAGTGCAAAATAAACTATGTAATAGGTCTTAATTGTTGATGTGAAATAAGTGAAATAAAAACACGTCTTTGTCAATCATGATTTAAGAGTAAGCTTCATTTTAAAGGCAACAGCATAAATTTGATTTTTGAAAGTACGGGTAAGCGCTTTTTCTTAGAGTGCATGCATGGTCATTCAGAAGCACTTTTAAGATTTATTAGTAGTAACTTATAAATATTCTTTGATTCTATCTGGATTCAATTCTGACAGTAACTTGTTTCTATCTGTTTATGTAAGAAATTATTAAAATGACAAACTATTTTTTGTTTCAATATCATTGTTACAAAAATTAATTTCACATCACACAATCTATAGCTTGGTAGGGTGAATTAAGCAAACATTATTATCATTTTTTTCAACAACAATGCTACTTAGATCATTATTTTGCTTGTGACTACTTGGCTTTACAACAAGGCTCTGCAAAGGAACAACGATCAAACATCTGTTATTAACTTTCATTGATATTTAATATGGAATTCAATGATTGTTTGGAACAAGATGTTTCTGTGAAACACGGGTACCCTCAAAACAGGTTTCTACCTTCACAGATGACAATGACCTTGAAATTTAAATCTGCAGATGTATATGAATGATTTTCCTCAGCATACCCAATGCGAGAATAGAACATTAAATATGGGGTAATAGTTAGTAAAATTCTGAAATTTCTTCTTGTTTGGCAGAATACTTAGATATTAAATCTTGACCTTCACTCTGATTCTGTGAATGTGCAATGATAAGATCTATGATCATGCTGAATTTGAGCATCCTATCTTAAACAGGCTTGACAGATTGTTTGTTTTTGAATTCAGATTTTTTACCTTGGTTTATGATATTGACCTTGTCACATGACCTTGATATCTGACAGTGCATATCAATGTGATCTATCATTGCTTTGTTTCTTGACAGGCTTTGACACTAAAGGGAGACCAGGAGTCCGAGACTCCTTGATTATCAGTCGGGACTCCTTCACTTTGCAAAGGATCACATGAGAATATTTTGAAAATCAAATGTGCAGGGCAGTTTCCTTTTTAAACATTGGTAAAACAGTAGACAAAAAGTTTTGATGATAACATTTGCTTGCATTTACTAGTATTTTGCAAGAAAATAATCTTCTTTGGAGAGAGAATAGCTTGCATTTACTAGTATTTTACAAGAAAATAATCTTCTTTGGAGAGAGAATATTGTGGAAAGAAGAAATTGCTTGTAGCAAGCAATTTCTTATTTTCCTCAATGTTCTCTGATTATAAAAGTTTGGACTCCTTACTTTGAGCTTGGAATCCTTCATTTCATAAGTTAGGAGTCCAATGGTCCTAACTAATAGAAGTTAGTGTCTATTCCTGCTTGAACATGCTTGAAGTAATCAAAAACAGTAAGTTTTAAGCTTCTCCTTGATACATGACCTTGACTTTTCTATTTACAGAATGTGTATAAATGAGAATTACTCTCATACCAAATATGAACCTCATAATTAACTTTTAATAGAATTAAAATGATAGGCAAAAATGATTTTTTTTCTTCAAGTTTTCAAGACAGATTGACAAAAAAGATGGACATTGGAAAATCTAAATTCTTCCAATTTGATACTGGGAAAAATAAAAGAATAATGTTAAACAGGAGGCCAAAGAGGGCCTTATCGCTCCACTGGCTTAAATACTTCAAGATTTGAAACAGAGCTATTCGCAATAGAAAGTAACGAAAGTCAACAAAATGCAGAAGGAATTCTGACTTTTTCCAAATTGATACTAAGCTATCAGAAGTGAAATCATATAACTAATATATGTAAAATCACATGGTAGAAAACTATTAAGATATCACTTTAGAACAAGAGGGCCAGGATGGCCCTAACCTGATCACCTAAATTTAATTGATCCAGTGGATCTCATCCAAGTAACTTTCAGGCAAAGGTTCATTAACATTTGCCTTATTGTTGAAGAGGAGATGTTATTCAAAGAATTTAAATTGATAATAGACCCTGCCCACCCATTCATTACTGAGGAGACTCAAAATAAGCCCTGCCCTGCCACATCCATATTTATCGGCCAATCAAAATTTTGCAAACAGTTTTTCAAAAGGGTCATGAAAGGAACATTCTGGTAATCTTTCATTCAAATCAGCCTGGTGGTTCAGGAGGAGATGTTGTTCAAAGATATGGGCTCAAATAAGCCCCACCCTGCCACACACATATTTGGGAGGCAATCCAAATTTCTTAAACAAATTTAGAAGAGGGTCGCCCTTGGAACATTCTCAGTGTTGTGCCTAGGTCAGAATTTTAGGGGGACACAGGTGTCCCCCTACCTAAATTTCAAGGGGACATTGGGAAATTTTGGGGGACAAACTAAAACAACTATTTCTACCTTCTATTTTGAGTATAATTTTCTGTCCTTTCTGGATTTCCATAGCTTCAATGCTGGTTTCAAGTCAAATTCTCTTGGAAATTTCCTTACTTCCCTTTTTTGTGGAAGAGGATGACTGGGACATGTCGCTGTCGGCACCAGCAGACGTAGACAGCGCTGAATCGGAGGTTTCGTAGCCGTCGTCGTCGATTCAGCATCGTCTGCTAGTTTTCTACTTTTTCCCAACATAGAGTCAGTCAAGTGCATCTGTTGTTTTGCCATTTTAAATTTAGTAACAATTTTAAGATTGGTTCTCGTTATTCTATATTAAAATGGGCTGAATCGAATGGTAATTTTTTGGGTCACAATCAAGTTTTTAAAAGTGCACTAATTACGTGAGCAGTTCACAATATATAACATCAAAATCTGCAAAATTGAACAGTAAATTTCATTCCACAGTCAAGTCTTTGTGGGTGCACCGTGTACGCGTAACAATAGACAATGCATGAAATATACTATCATAACAAATATAAACGCCGATCAAGCAGGACTTTTTTCGTAAGTCTATTACCGAAATTAAAAGATTGCGGAATTCTGAGCGCGCCCAAAATCCTGCAATGGCTTAGATTTTAGGGGACATTGGAAATAAATTTGCAGGAATCCCGTGATGGCGCGTCCTAGACACAACACTGCATTCTGATAAAGTTTCCTTGAAATTGGCCAAATGGTTCAGGAGGAGATGTCGTTCAAAGATTTCAGGCTCAAAATAAGCCCCGCCCTGCCACGTCCATATTTTGGGGCCAATCCAAATTTCTTGGACAACAGATACTCTGCCATGACTATAGCTTTCTGGCCTTCGGCCATTGGAGCTATAAATATAGATACAAGTTGATCATTCTCAAAACAAACTTAAACAAAGTGTTAAATGGTTCCCACTGGCAAGGAAAGTAGTCTTGATAATCTTCATTTCTTGATCTTATGTAATTCTCATATCATCTAGCTGAGAAATTGTTGAAAGTGGCAAAAAAGACCAAACAAATTACATGTAGGCCCCTCCAGAAATAATTTTTGGAAACATTTAAAAGGTATGAAATAAATTGCATTTCACAATCGTTATTAATTGCTTTATTTCTTACAAAACTCTCTTTCCAGAGAGA
Organism: Fragum whitleyi; assembly: GCA_948146395.1. NCBI lineage: Eukaryota > Metazoa > Mollusca > Bivalvia > Cardiida > Cardiidae > Fragum > Fragum whitleyi. Next base: position 6,458,156 of record OX411556.1, read on the forward strand.
CATTAGAATTATCCTCATCCTGTTGAATTTTAAATATGTCCAAACAAATTAGAGCCTGTGTGTGACATTTCCAACAATTTGACACCTGCTTCAGGTACAAACATCAGCCCAGACAGTTACATGGTGTAAATAGAAGATTTGTCCAATTGTCTGATTTGATTCTACAAATCACAAAGAGAAGACTTTGGTCAGACTATGAAGATGCATAGGCTCACCAGAGTCTTTGATTTGTACACATTTGAAATTATCGGAAATGTCACATACATTGAAGCTCATTTCCAATTTTGGGACATATTTTTCAAGCCTGTCTTGTTGTTGTTTTTTTTCTACAAATATCTTTCAAGTCTGTCTCATGTTTTTCCTTAATTGTGTAGAAATCAGGTAGTATAGCCTAAGAATAGACTGCACAGATGTGCAGGCTGTTCTCAGTCTTCACTGTCGGTCAAAGCTTTGTGTAAAACAGAAAAATATTGTTAACAGCAGAAGTGCTTGGATTTCTAAAACTTCATCAAATCCAAAATGCAATCTCCATTTATCTTCAAACAATAATAAGTGTAAAATTTTCTTGTGTCTAGCAGTGAGAACCATCCATTTAACCCTTTCCTGTTTTACAAAATTTTGGACCTGTCCAAATTCAAAGGTTTTGCAGACAAAAATTTAAAGTGGATTTAATTTGAAAAATAACCATTCTGTAGGGTAGAAAAATAGTGTGAAAAAAGAAGAAATTGCTTGCTTCTTCTTTTTTCACAATGTTTTCTCAATGACAAAATTACAGGCAGGTACAAAGCAGGGAATAAACAGCAAAGGGTTAAAACAAGCATTCCCTGGGGAAAAAGTCCAGAACTGGTTCTTGAACATTAATCAGCAGTTCCGGAACTCTGTTCTAGAACTGGTTAAAGAACTTGAACTTATGGAACTAGTTTTTGAACTTCTAGAACTAGTTCTTAACTCAAGTTAAGAACCTTGAATGGCAGTTCAAGAACTTAAGATCAAGAACTAGTTCTGAAAGTTCAAGAAAGAGTTCTAGAAGTTCAAGAAGTTCTTGAACTGCTATTTAATGTTCTAAAACATTCAAAACCAATTCTTGAACTTTTTTGCAGGGGTAATTATTAAAGTGTCCAATGTTATTATGCATAATATGGTTACATGTGGAAAGCAAGGCCTGTATATATTTGTTTACTCACAGGGCCTCATACTAACTGTTGAAGACCTTGGACGTCCATTTGGAATAAATAATGCTGAAAAAATAATATTTATCTCCATGACAACTGGGCAAACTAAGCTGAAACCTTCCTAAATCATTCACAAATAAGGGTAACTTTGAAATTAACAATAAGGTTACAACATAATACAATTCACATAAGGTTGTCTTAAGCTAATAAATTAATCTAACAACAAAATTTAAAACTAAGAGTTTCCGTAAGGTAGTGGATCCACAATAGTTCCACAACGTTTCAGAACTCATAATCTTTCACAATGTTGACCAAGGTTTCTTAATGAAAATCATAAGGAAACCTCAGTTAACACAGTTTAAGTTCATTATTTCTGAGACATCACAAAACTATTACAGGTCAACTACCTTAAAAAACAATATAACAACAATGCTACAATAAAAGCCTATTCTCCATTGTAGCCTTCAAAATTGTCAATTGACAGTCAATTTTGAAATCAATTAGCCTCTAATAAACACTCACTCATCAAAATTAACCCTCATCTTGCTGAATCTAAATTTTGTTAATAGCAAATTACCGATTTTTTTTAGTTAATTTGGCCGGTCAGGCTCAAGCTTTCCCACAATGATTTAGTAGAAGGCAGAGAGTGTAGTCTGATCTTAGTCAATACTGTCAGTCAAAGCATTTTGTACAGTAGAAATGAGGTTTTAGAAGATCCTCAACAAAATCGGGTCCCAAGGACTCTATAATTAAGCTTTTAAGAGTCCTTGCTTAAGAGTTGGGAGTCCCTGCTTTAAATGTAGACTATTTCTCTGATGCAAATATCTTGTTTTTTAGTGATTTTGTAGCTATACCTTGTATAATTAATTGCAAAGAATATGTTGTAAATACATGAACATCTAGGGCTCAATTTCAGGAAAGAATTGAAGACTGTTTAAAACAGTCCTTAATTCTTTTCGGAAGTCGATTCAAAGCAGGTCTATGGGACCCACATCAGGGCCAAAGGTTATAAAACTTTTCTCAGGCTCAATTCAAAATTTTCTCAAATTTCAATTTGAGATTAAAGCCCTTATTCTATTTAATCATTCATTTCAGTGTATTAACATAAAAGATGATATTAATAAGTTGTTATAAATAACAACTTATTTATATTATCTTTTATTTTCATACATTTATTTTTATTTGAAAATTTGAGAAAATTGAGCCTGAGTCTGAGAAAAGTTTTATAACCTCGAGCCCAGATAGATTTGAGGTTCCTGGTGTGCCTATTTGTGAGTCTCAGACTCTCAAAACCTGCCCCCCTTAAGGCTGGGCAAATTATTGAAAATCATGCACTTTGTGATGCAAGCATGTCAACTTTGCATGTTTGTAGTTGAGGTCATTGTAGTTTCAAAAAATATCATTAGCCAACTGAAATTAATTACAGTTGCCATATTCCAAGATGGTCTCCAACTGCATTAAATTGTTAGCACCTGGACTACTTTGCATGTCATAATTTTCCGGTTTCCACCATTTTTTTGCTCCAAAAAATGTGTAGGAAATTTTGGTTAAACATGGGATTAATCTGCCCAGCTATTAACCCTAGTCATGCTGAACCCAGAATATTCCTGCTTTTTTCAGGAGCTATAGACAAACATCAGCCTGCACATATGTGCAGTCTGATGTTAGTCTACACCACCTAATTCTCACTTTCAAACCAGTATTGTCAATAGATTTAGTTTTTCAAATAAAAATTGACCTACAGTTGGTACTTCCAGTACTTTTTGCCCTTTGATTTTGATGAAAATTTTAGCCATAATTTATTCAGCATGACAAGGGTTAAAACCCTGAAATATCCTATGAATAGCATGACAAGGTTTATGATTTTTACAAGTCTGGACTTATCTCCAAAAGCAAAGGTTTGTAGCTCTATTTTATCCCTGAAACTTCCAAGGAATAAACTTGAATTATAACCCTTGACTTAAAAAAGATGACCTAGCTACACAATGTAGCCAAGTTTCCAATGTCTGTAGATTTTCTAGCAATATGGCCTCTTATTAAACTCCGCCATAATCTTCTATGAGTTTGACCATAAATTAGATTTCAGAAGTAATTTCCCTAATAAACAATATAACTTTTTCTGAAGTAATGTCACAAATTATCAAAGACAAACAAGAGGCCCAGGAGGGCCTGTATCGCTCCACTGGCTTTAACATCTCTAGACTTTGACTGAAAACAAGTTTGAATTCTCTTTAAAACAATTCTTATAATGATTAAACAATAGCCATGACAATAGCTTGCTGGCCTTCGGCAAGTGGAGCTTATTAAACAAGAGATGTTTGTAAAACATTTATGCCCCCATAGAGCAAGGCTATGGCCTATTCTTGGTCAATCAACAAAGGGCAATAACACATAAAATATGATAAGTAGGTAAAGCCTAGATTACATTTGCCACGATCGCCGTACAATATCGCAGCCTGTGATTTTTCTTACAATTTTTTTGACATCATAGACAGCTACGGTCTGCGGCGTATGTGTTCACAATGCCGCACGGTGACCATGCGATTTTGAAAGTATTTGAGGGGGGATATACCTTAATGCGACCGCACGGGTCCCGTGCGATATCGCAAGATAACTGGAGATTCCCATGCTGAGATCGCACGGGTTCTGTATGGATATCGAGAGGATGATGTGCGGTCATCACACGATTCTACGGGTTTTATTATGGATGTTTGATAGTTAAAATATCGTACGATTTCAGTGCGATCATCGCAAGGCTTCAGTGCGATGTCCGTGCGGCAACCGTGCGGTGTCCGCATAAGGCTACGGGCTTGCGATTTTTAAAGATGTGTATAACATTTATTTAAACGAGATCTCAGGTGTCTGTGGTGCCTGTAAGACAGTGCGATGATCGCACGGGCACCATATGCCACCGCACGGGCACTGCACGATTATATGCTTACGGCGAGATACGGGAGCCGTATGGGCTCCGTAGGCCAAATGTAAACGATGCTTAAGTCTTATTTATCTCACTTCTCCTTGATTAGATCTATCCACCTGTAAAGTTTCATGATTCTAGCTTGTATACTTTTTAGATATGCTCTGAAGAAAGAAATGCCTACTGGCTGTAAAGTATGGGGGGGGGGGGCATAACTAGTCATGTTATGGTAATAAGAAATATTATTTTCGCAAAGCCTTCGGCTTTCGCATGTATACACTAGCATGTCGTCCTGACGCGCGCGCTATTTAAAACACACCGTGATTTAGTCTATACCCGCCCTAATCCGGAAGTCGGCAAATCCACATGTCTCATAGTTGTTCTGGCGCTCACCGTGGTAAGATCGGTAAGCAACTATTACCGTTCTCTCATACCAAGGACGCAGTCCTGGTAATTTTTGGGAAAAGATAAGATTATATAAGGCTTGGACGTAGTCCTGCCCATAATTTTAACGATTATCAGCGACGAATTTTTCGTCTGAACTGCTCTGTCGCGGACATGGTCCCGACCATTTTTGTTATTTTGGTAAGTTGTTTTTCATATTTTGTTACCATGAGCAGTGCTGATGAGAGTGTCCTCAGAGTTTCTATCTCTGATAATGAACAATCAGAGTTCTCGGGGTTTGACTCGAGTGAAATACGGGACTCAAATCGTATACCGCCGGTAGCAGCGGAGGAGACTGTTGAGACCGAGAATCCCGGTCAACATGAACCTGTCCCGAGTACAAGTTAGGGCAAAGGACCCAAGGACAAAAAGAAAAAGAAAGTTTGTAAAAAGTCTAAAAAGAACACTGTGGACTTGAATAATTTGTCCTCCAATGACATTCAGAAATTAAGAGAGAAACTGGGCCTTGTTGAACCCCAGAGTAATTTTGACATGGTCAATATGCCTGAAATACATGTTGAAGTAGATCCAAATGACATTCAATTATCGGATGAGGAAAATATTGCCCCTAGAAAACGCATGGCTAGTGATGATTCTGCCAAAGGCAATTTGATAGATGCTTTGTTTGGTAATGATAATGATTCCGATACCTACGATGAATGGGGTTTGCCTAAGCTTAAGTCTGTTGAAAAGGATAAACCAATCGCTCAGTCCTTAGCTTCTTTAATAAATTCTTCTTGTACATCTCAGGTTGATACAGATGGCTTAGTCTCTAAGTACAAAGTTCCGGAAAATTGTGATAAGCTTGTTCCTCCCATTGTTAATAATGAGGTTTGGAAAGTTCTTGATAAAAGAGCTAGATCTTATGACCGTGCGTTTGTTGATATCCAAAATCTAGTTGCTGCAGGCATGGTACCCGTAATTAAATTGGCAGAAATTCTGAAGCCTCACATCATTGCCAATAAAGAAGCAAAACAAATGTTGAGTGATGTTTTGACTTTAATGGGACAAACACAATATAATCTGTCTCTCCGAAGGAGATATTTGATTCGACCTAATTTGAAGAAAAAGTACTTCAATTTGTGCAATGTGAATGTTCCTATTACTACCAATCTTTTTGGGGATGATGTTATGAAAGAAATTAAAAATTGTGAAGCTGGTATTTCTTTAGCTAAAGACAGGTTCAACTATGAACAGAGACCTATGAGAGGCCGTGGAAACTGGCGTGGTCGTGGTCGATACAGATATCAACCCTATGGTAGGGGACAGTCTAACCAGACTTGTAGTAATCCCCAGAGAGGTGGTTATGGTTATGGCAGGAAACCACGTACTGCTTCAGCAACTAGTACTGCCCCAAACGACAACTAACCAATGTAAGTAATGTTGGTCGATTGAAAAATTTCTTACATGAATGGGAAAAATTTACAAATGATCCTTGGATTTTACAAACAGTTCAAGGTTATTGCATAGAGTTTGATTGTTTGCCTATTCAATCTAGTTATCCCAAAGAAATTAATTTTCCTGAAGAGCAAAGACAAGTTGTTGATAGCGAAGTTAATGAGCTTTTAAATGAGGGAGCAATTGTAAAGTCTACTTGGGAACAAGGGCAATATATTTCTAATATTTTTGTTGTTCCTAAGCCAAATGGTAAATTCCGCCCTATTATTAATTTGAAACACTTGAACAAATTTGTTCATTATGAACATTTCAAACAAGAACATTTCGCCATTGTTTTGCAACTTGTACAGAAAGGGGACTTTTTTACATCAGTAGATTTGCAGGATGCATACTTTACTATACCTATTGCTGAATCTAGTAGAAAGTTCCTTAAGTTCTTGTGGAACAACACCCTACATCACTACGTTTGTCTTCCTTTTGGTCTCAGCTCAGCCCCCCTCCTCTTTACAAAGATTCCTAAGCCAATTTATGCTTGGTTTAGACACGTAGGCTTACGTTGTGCATACTATATTGATGACTCACTAAATATGGAACAGTCTTCATCTTTGTGTTCTAAAAACACTCAAACTCTATGCAATACATTGAAATCTTTAGGTTTTGTGATTAATGAGAAAAAATCTGTTTTTGTTCCTTCTCAAAGAATTATTTTCTTTGGGTTTGTATTGGACTCAATTCTTTTTATGGTTTTCCTCACTGAGGAAAAGGTACAAAAAATCATTTCTAAAGCTCAGAGGCTGTTAGATCAAGATAGTGCGTGCATAAGGGAGTTAGCTTCCTTCATAGGATTAGTAGTGAATGCTTTTTACGCAGTTTTAGAAGCACCATTGCATTATAGGGATATGGAAAGGTGCAAAGTTTTGGCCCTAAATGAGCATAATTCAAATTTTGACAGTAAGATTCATTTAAGTGTTTTAAGTGCAAAGACCAGATTAAATGGTGGGCTGAGAATGTTGTGTCTAAGAATGGCAAGCCTATTAGACCTAAGTCAGTTGATATTGTTTGTAGAACTGATGCTTCTTTGGAGGGTTTTGGATTTTTTGTTGTTTCTACAAGTGAGTGTGGAAATGGCAGATGGACCCAAGTTGAGGCTCTGCATTCAATCAATTATTTAGAACTGTTAGCAGTTTTTAAGGCATTGACATTAGCCTTTTCAAACATGAAAGACATTCATATTTCTTTTCAATGTGATAATACATCAGCTGTTGCATACATTAATGATATGGGCGGCATGGTATCAGAAGAAATGGATAATTTGGCTATCAGTATATGGAACTGGTGCATCGAGAAAAGCATTTATATTTCTGCAACTCATATAGCTGGATCCGATAATTGTACCGCGGATTTTTACTCCCGGGATTTCTCTGATTCAACAGAATGGATGTTGAAAAAAGAAGTTTTTGATAGACTTATTTTCCATTTCTTTTTGCCCGAGGTAGATCTTTTTGCCTCGCGTTTGAATAGACAACTTGAAACCTTTGTTACTTGGTTTCCCGAGACAGGTGCTTGGAGGAGTGATGCTTTTTCTTTATCATGGTCATCACTTGAGCCTTACATGTTCCCTCCCTTTCATCTGTTAGGGAGAGTCATGAATAAAATTTTGTCTGATAAGGTAGATTTGGCTTTGTTGGTGTTTCCATTATGGAAATCACAGCCGTGGTTCCCTTTGATTTTGGCAAACATTGTGTCTTTTCCGGTCAGATTACCAAGACATCGAGATTTACTGACTTTGGCACACAACAAGCAGCCCCATCCTCTGTGCAAGTCCCTAAGGTTGATCGCAGTAGTTGTATCCGGGAATTCTTCAAGACATCTCCTATTCCAGAAGAAGCTACAGAAATTATCATCCAATCATGGCGTAGTGGAACAAGGAAACAATATGACTCAGCATGGAAAAGGTGGTATTTTTGGTGTGCTAGGAAACATTTCAATCCCTTTTCATCATCTGAAGATAAGGTAATATGTTTTTTGCATAGTTTATACAAAGAAGGGAAATCATACTCAGTGCTTAATACACATAAGGCTATGCTTTTGCAAACCCTTCCCTTTTTTGGTAATTCTTGGTGTCAAAGTGGTAATATTTTCATTTGTAGATATATGAAGGGTGTGTTTAATTCTGTTCAACCTAAGCCAAGGTATGGCATTACGTGGGATGTTTCTGTGGTGTTAAATTACTTGAAGAATTTGTTTCCTCTAGATAAACTTTCTCTTAAAATGTTGACTTTTAAGACAATAGCTCTTCTGGCCCTGGCTACGGCTCTGAGGGCACAGATGTTAGCTTCTTTGGATTTAGACTTTATGAAGACAGGTATCAACAAGACAAAATTTTGATGCAATGCATCAAAGTAGGCCGCAAATTATTTGGTTATCATCAAAGAAAAATGTATTTTTTTTATAGAAATATTTTTTTGCAAACAATACCTATCTAGATTTTAAAGATTTTAACAACAATAATGGCCCTACTTTAGCATGCACACCCGGCTTAAATACACTAAGGAGTACTTTATTTCCACTAGGCACTATGAATTACACATGATGGTAAAGTGATTGCCTTTTTTAGCTTGTCTGTTTTCTAAGAAAACTTGAGGTATGGAGATCATTTTAGCGGCGTTGGCATTGTTGTTGTTGACCTGTTGTTATTGAAGATATCTTCATAAAATTTAGCATGTATGTTCACTATCTCAAGAGCTATCCAGACAATCAAGGGGGACAACTCTGAAAAAGGGTTTTTGTAAGAGTCCCTTTTTCCACTCAGCTTTTTGTATTATTCAGCACCTGCAGCCAAGCACAGCCAAGGGTTGCACCCATAGGCGGTGCTCTTGTTAGAATAATATATTCACTCAAACTTTATGCTGATGTATGCGGAGTTATCCGAAGAAATGAGCATAAAGAAAGAAAATACAGACTCAAAATAATAGCACAAACAATTCTGAAATCAGAACACGAGGCAAAAGATTCAAGTTATCATTCGATAGCTGTCATTCAAACTAGTACTAAGACTGCACCTATTTGAAGTAAAAGGACCTACTTCGGTTGTCCCAAAATAGTTTGGTTAGAAAAAGTGATATACCCCTTTTGTCGCATTGTTTAAATGCTTGAATAACAGGAACAGGCTTGAAATTATGTTATGCTAAGTGCCAGACAACTGCTACATATCACACACAGGATTAGATTAGTTAAGGTAGAAACATTTATTCTCTAGACCAGAGCTTTGATATAAGTCATCACACACTTTTGTACCAAAAGGATTTCGAGAGTAATTGTGCACAATGTAGTTATGTGTTTTTTTAAACCGCAAAAATGCCATTTTACTATATGTTTAACAAGACCAAAACAGACAGGAGTGTAACCATAGATATATCTCCTGTGAGAATCACTTTGATGTAAAAAAAAATGCAGAAAACGGGGAAAGAGAGAAAAAACTAGGTCAAACATGTCTGAGTGATCAGTTATTTTAATGAAATGTGCAGTATTTAAAAAATCAAGTTCATAACCAAAAACCCTGATTTTATTGCTCAATAATTTTCAATACAAAACAGTTTTTGAATCAAAGGCCTGAAAGGCCTGAATGCAGTCAGGACGGAACAATATTTGAGTATTGAAATATTTTAATTATAACAAATTCTCTAAAATCTAAAGCATAAATCTACACGTCAGATTTTGGCCTTCTATTCTGACCTTTCATTCCAAAATATTGCCTTATTCATGCTTAAAGCCCTTGCTTTTGAAGAAAAGAGCACTGTTTGGAGGGACAATGCTTTACTACAAGGCCAGAATAATAATATAAAAATAATAAGGGCTTTATTCTTATATCTTCCATCGTCATCCACCTTGATAATAGGGATAGCTCCTATGATGGCTTATACTCATGCCGAGAAAATAACTACAGACATAAAACCACCCAAAAATTTGCACTCGAGACAACAAATAAATATGATATTGTTAACTATCTAACTCTGCTAATCTCTTTTTTTTTATTCACAATGAACATGACATAACGTTGGGTTTTTCACCATACTTAAGCCAGTAATATCTGTCAAGTAAGTAGGCGAGAAAACCCCGCTTTTCTTTGGTTTTTAGATCGGCAAAAGTCACTTGCTCGTCTGCTAAAATTTCAGAGGGACAGATTTTCGGTGATTGTGTAATATGGACGTGGACCCTGTGAAATCGGCCCGGGTTCATTAAAATCTATTTCTGTTTTTACTTTTCCCTTCTTTTCGGGAGACCCGGCGAATAAGTTATAAATTGTCTTTGATCGCCTTTTATCTTGATCTATTTCGAAAAGAAACGTGTAAACATAGAATGGTTCCCGATTTATTGGATTTCCGATAATACAGCGCCGATTATCATAACGCTGTGCGGGGTACCATAAAGATTTTTATTTTGGAATAGGCCAAAACGGCAGGTCGTCGTGGAAGTCGGATTTTCGTCGATGTCGTATTTTAAGATTCGGCACGACGTAGGGCCTATCCTTTTGATTTTTATTCGCAGTCTACAACTATTTAGTTCTAATCGCGCGGCCTTGGTAGAACCCTTACACCGGATTTCAAAATAAACGATAAACCTGTCTGAATAAGGGAAGTAACTCCAAAAGACTATTGTCCTAGTTGCATTCCCTGTAAAAACGGTCGCTGACTACTTTCGATTTCGTGTTTACTTTTCGGCTCCGTTCAAAATCGTTTTCCCCGGAATTTTGATGTCCAAATTCGTAATACGGAAATATGGCTCAGTTGAAATCGGAATTGTTCACAAAAATCTAGGTAGCTGGCATTCAGTCTGATATTATTTTCGCGGGCTAAAATTCATGAATGGGTTTACTTTTTCACACGCATGGATTTATTCGAATTCGGTGTTGTGAGGATCCGATTGCCGGCGACCACTATATGCAAGTCAGACTTTCAGTCTGACTGCATAAAAACTGTTGTTTGATCCAGGCTGCATTATACGGTTTTCTATGTTTTGAATAAAAACATTGGACAGGTTTTATAATAATGTATCCCTAATCCCCCATGGTCATATTCAAAACGCATTCATACTGGTAGGCCGCTTCTGCGGCCTACCAATAATATTGTTTTTCTCTTCCCTGTACTGTTAAAAACAACTACAGCCAAAAAGAAAAGTACAGTTATTAGTATAAAACATTACAGTGAGGAAAGACTTTGTGCCATGCATACAGTTTTCTTCTATATTGAGAAGACTAGAGATATTAGGAAAAGTAGGAAATTGTTTATTTCGTATGTTACTCATGATAGTGTTACAACAAGTACTTTAGCCAGATGGTTGAAACTTGTCCTGCAGGCAGCAGGTGTTGATACAGGTGTATTCATATAGAGGTGCAGCTGTTTCTGCTGCTATGTCTTCTGGATGTTCTTTAAATAGCATTCTTAAAACTGTTGACTGGTCATCAGATAAAAATTTCTATAAATTCTATTATAGAGATGTTGTTAGTAAGGAACAAGTACGCTTTATGCATTCCATGTTTTCTTGAATAATATATTTTTTGGGAGATTTATACTTTGTTGCCTTTCTTTAAAGATGCTAGTGTATACATGCGAAAGCCGAAGGCTTTGCGAAAATAATGTCCCCTCATCCAAGCTTTAGTGCAGGATGAAGGGCATTATTGGAGTAAAGCCGGAGGCCGAGCATGTATACACCCTCCCGTATTATTTAGATAATTACTTTCATGATTAGAGTTACTTTCCCCAGCCCTTTCTTTTATAAAGCGGCAACAAAAGTTTTTAAAGTATGAGACATGTGGATTTGCAGACTTCCGGTTAAGGGCGGGTATAGACTAAATCACGGTGTGTTTTAAATAGCGCGCGCGTCAGGACGACATGCTAGTGTATACATGCTCGGCCTCCGGCTTTACTCCAATAATGCCCTTCATCCTGCACTAAAGCTTGGATGAGGGGACATATTCTTCTAATAACCTATTATTACTAATATATATACAATATATACAAAAGGCAAAAATAAGAAGGAATAATTATTCAAAATGGTTACAGTTTTACATTCCTTACCCTAGCTGAATAAAACCCTTATAATAATTTTGTCAAAATCAATTGATTGAAGGTACCAAAGGAACCAATTGCAGAGATTTGACTTTGAAAATTATTTTAATATCAAATCTGAGTAAAAAATGAGACAAATAAGTGTTGTTCTGAGACTGCTCTTCGTCTAAGCCCCCTATCAAATAAGATTTTAGCCCCTAGTTCGAGTTCAAGAAATTAAAGAAATTAATAAATGGTACCCCATTTTATGCATTATGAAGTAACATTGTAAAATTGACATTCATCTCAATCAAAACCACTGTAAATCGCTCACTCAGCGCTCCATTCATTCATTCCAAACACACCATTCAAAAACACTCCAAAACCACCATAGAGATAAGATGAACAACTGCATTCAAAATTAATACAGCTAAAAAAAAAATGTGATTTCACTGTCATAACTGTAATTATATAAGTGTCTGATTGGTTATTGAAGAAATTGGATGCTATTTATAGAACTTGTCGGTATATTTGTTTTTAAGGGAGGTAATAAATACCACTTATTTTGTTCATCCTGAACATAGTTAGAAAACATGGGATTACCTCCCTTTAATGTCACTCAAAACTGACTCATCACACTCATTCAATTTCATTCCAATATTATTCACCTTATCAATTTCACTATGTTGTTACTCTATCATGAAGTGAGCGATAAATGGTAAAGTCACAAAATCATTTCTTCTTATTTTTATATGCAGAATATCATAATCAAGTAATTTTCACAATACACTACATGTATATATGTAAGAAAAATCTGAAGAAGGCTTCACTGCTAAGGTAAAGCATAAGCGGATCCAGAATTTTTACATAGTGGGGTCGATCAAAGGAGCATCTTATGCAATTGGTTTACAAACAGGGATCATATCAAGCAAGTGAACCATAATAACATTTAAAAAGAACTTTAACAGTATTAACCAAGGTTTCCTAAAGATATTATTAGAAAATCTTGGTTGAAATTGCAAAAGGTCATGAGCTCCAAAATGATGTGAGACTTTTGCAGGTCCACTACCTTAAAACACTACAAATATTTGAAAAAGAGACTGGGCCTAGCAAATCTGTCAACCAGAGACAGTATTCCATAGATAACAAAGTAAGGTAGAATAACACTTTTTGGGTCAGAAAATTCACAAATGAAGAAAAGTCTTGATCCAGATTACTTTTTATATTTTTAGCCGTCTGATCTTGAATGCACAGACAAAAACAGGCTAGACACTTTTATTTCAATTCTCAACAAGAGTGCCATTGCCACAAAATACCTCCAAATGGGAAAATTTTAAATTATATGCACAAGGGGACATTACTAGGAACATTCTATGAAAGTTTCAAGAAAATCCATTTATAAATGCTGGAGGGATTGGGCTCAGAAAAAATTTAACAAGAAGATCCCTTTTTCTATCATCTTACCATGAAGATATGGGAAAGACCACATGATAAGGAATATTCTGTGAAAGTTTCATAATAATCCATATATAAATGAAACTGGGTCTGCATTCACAAGAAATGGTCATATCAAGGGGACATATCGATTGTTTAGTGTGAAACAGTTGTAACTCCCTATATGTTTATAGGGAGTTACAACTGCTTCGCCCTGAGCCATCGATATCAAGGTCATGAGGTAATGACAGACAGAGAAGAACATATAAATTCATGTCCATCAACAGTTGCCGGTTTTGTGTGATAAGTCATATATCTTAATTTTCTATTATCAAATTTCCCTAGACTGACAACCATGTTATTGCCAAGACCCCCAATCCCCCCCAATCTGGATCCACTCATGTAAAGAAAACACAGCTTCTACTCAGCAATAATCTCTAAAACAACAAGAGTACAGCATTAAAGAGGTTACAGTTACAGCTTGAGATGCAGGCTTTTACCTTCGGCTGTCGTCCCTTCTGGAAAACTGTCTTCATGAACTGTAACTCTTTCAGACCTCTCTGAAGAAAGTACAATTTGGATTATTTCCCTTTGATATCTTTAAATTAGAATAGGAGGTAAACTATTTCTTTCTTCTACAATTATATTTTCTAAATATTAACTAAAACTAAAATATAATAAAGTAATGATTTCAAAATAAGATAAATATTGCATTATGTGTTATTCAAGGCTACAAAATATCTGTTTCTGGTGCATACATGAAATAATTAGAAATGTCACAGACAAGCTCAAATGACAATTTGGTATTTCAAACAGTACTCTTGTTTCCTACTGTCTAAAGTAATGAGCTAGCTAATCAATGTCCTCAGCATGATATTTCCAACTGCTTCACATTGGCATCATGTAAGGACTCAGATCAGCCTCTACATCTATGTACACAGTCTGAACAGACATTCTGATGGCTATGGAAACAAATCCTGACCCTACACAGAGTACGCATACAAGCTTAAACTACTCAACATGTACCTAGTGGCTGCACCCTCAGCAAGGGTGAGGAAAAATAGATTTTCACCACTCGTCCTTGGACAAGACTTGGTAAAAGAAGATGCTTTACTTATCCTGCAATGCGTTTAGAATTACTTAACAGTGCAAACTGTTTGGTAATCATAAACCACTTTGCATGCAAGTGCACATGCAAAGCTGGTTATAATTGGCAAACAGTTTGCACCATTTTATCTGACCTGAAGGCACGGCAGGTTAAAAATGAACTTGTCCATTGTTATATAATGTTTTAACCAAGAAAACGCTGAAAGTCAGCATTTTCTTTATCAGAAATAATGTTTTCTATCCTTTGATATAAATATTTGGATAATTCATCTTTCAGATCTAGTTGTATGATTCTAAGATTTGTCCTTGTATTAACTCATCCAAGGACAAGTGACCTAAAAAACCTTTTTCATACAAGTTGGGCATGGGAATTTCACAACCCTGCACAGTTTGGGTGTTTAATTTACAGGCTGCTCCGACAACTTAGAACTATACAAATATCTGTGTGATAACATCCCGTATGATATCACAGTTATTTTTAGAACAATAATATAATTCAGTTATTTTTAGAAACATGCATTTCAGTTAGAAACATCAGGCAAAAACAGAACAAAAAGAGGTTATAAGATAAATATAATACGTACCAAGTGTATAGTATGAAAAAATATCTAAATCTGTTGTGAGAATTGATAATTATCTCGGCAGAGCCTCAACAATCCTCCCAACCTCGTTAGATATTTTTTTTAATACAAAACACTAAGTACGTATTATATATATCCCTCCTTTGATATTTGATATGGGAGCATCAGCATACCGGAGAGTACATTGTTGCAGCTACTTATCCTGCTGAATTCAAATTTTGATAAACATATTACTAATTTAAGCCCCAATATAACTAATCTAGCTAAGGGCTAAAAGTCCCAAAAAAGTTCAACAGAAAGCAGGCATTTGATTAGACTGCATATCAGTGCAGGCTGATTTTAGTGTAGGCTATACTGCCTGCCAAAAGCTTACAAAAGGCAGGAATATATTGTAAGCAGTAAGAGTAGGGTCAAAAATGTGAATATTGCACTGACTTATCCTATTACAACTCGAATCCAGCAGTAATTGGGACATGTGATCAAATTGACAAACATGTGTATTCAAACAAGAAGCCCAGAATGGCCCTTAATCACTCACCTGATATTTATTGGTCCAGTGGAACTCACCAAAGAAGTTTTCTGGCAAAGTTTCATTCATATTTGCCCAATTGTTGAAGACGAGATTTAATTCCAAGATTTTAAAGAGAGAATAGATGCTGCCCACCCATTCATTACTGAGGAGACTCAAAATAAGCCCCTCCCTGCAACGCCCAAATGTATCGACCAATCAAAATTTTGCAAACAATTTGCGAAAAGGGTCACTCAAGAAACATTCTGGTAAAGTTTCATTGAAATCGGCCCAGTGGTTCAGGAGGAGATGTCGTTCAAAGATTTGGGGCTCAAAATAAGCCCCGGCCTGCCACGCCCATTATTTTGGGCTAATCAAAATTTTGCAAACAATCATTGAAAAGGGTCACCCAAGGAACATTCTTGTAAAGTTTCATTGAAAGAAGTCCAGTGGTTCAGGAGATGTTGTACAAAGATTTCAAAGTGAAACAAGATGTGTTTGTGAAACATGAATGCCCCCGGAACCGCGTTTTTTTTTTTTTTTTTCAAAGTTTGACCTTGACAGATGACCTTGACCTTGTCACATGACCTTGACCTTGTCACATGACCTTGACTTTGGTGTACAGCTTTGTATGTCAAATACTTTTGGAGAAAAGGCAAAGGTTAAGTTTTTGGGTTAAGTTTTCGGACAGACGGACGGACAGAGACGGACGGACAGACAGACAGACGGACATGAGTAAAACAATATGCCCCCGATCTCTCGATACGGGGGCATAAAAATGCCTCACCCCGTCATGCCCATATTTATGCGCCAATCAGAATTTTTCGAACAATGTTTTAAGAGGGTCACCCATGAAACATTCTGGCAAAATTTCATTGAAATCAGCCCAGTGATTCAGGAGAAGAAGAAGTTTTTTTAAGATTTTTGAAGACACAAGACGGACGATGTACGATGGGAGACAAACTCAGGGTGATCCTAATAGCTCCCCTTGAGCACGTTGTGCTCAGGTGAGCTAAAAAGTCAAAATAGCATTTTCTATCCCAAAATGAGAATGTTTGTTAAGGAGTTCCTTATTTTTCATTATATTTTCACTAAGAAGGCATCTTTCTATAAATAAATTGTAAGAGACACAAATTACCATCAATGTTGCTATACAGATATATACAGGATTAATTAAACCTAAGCTTGATTGAACTAAGTCTCTCGTCTCTTGGGATTTAATTTTCCAGAGAAAATTAGTTTCTGCCTCCAATTGCTTAAACAAAAACACAAATCTGAGGAAAAATATGTAAAATCTAGGTCACACTTTTAAGGCTTTCATTAACATGTATAACATATACTTTAACGCCTTTCAATAAGAAGCTTTAAGGAAAGTTATGAATTATTTTTTATGATATGATCTATGTCGTTGGAGTGAAATAACACTGTTGAATATCTTTGATATTACATGGGTGTTATCACACTAGTGCAATAACTATGCAAATAGGCTAAGAACAGAAAGCAATATTATATTTTTGTTCTGAAAATGATTTCATTATGCATTTTCTGACATCATTTCACAAACATCATTACATGTTTTCCAGAAAAACTTAAATCCAAAATTTCTGGAAAGCCTTGTTTTTTTATTTATTATAGATGACTCGTTTATTAAATTAGGTATTCAATGACCACTCATTCAGTATCCTCTATTTATGGGTAACACATTTCTACCCATAGAAGCTCATCTTCATTTTACCACACTGACTAAGTGTAGTTCGAGGCTTCGGATTTTTGTAAATTAAACAAAGGGGCAAAAACTCCAGAAATATTTTGTGCAGAGTTATCCTTAACTATAGATCTTTTCATTATGAAAAAGCTTAACAGTTTTACTTTTTGGTGAACAAACTTCTTTCACCAGTGTTATACTATGAAAGGAAAATCCTGTAGGATCTTAATAGATTTGAAATAAAGTATTGCCTCTTAAGAATCAATTTAGTATCTTTCAAGACTTTTCTCCGAAAAATCACTGTGCATTTCCTTAATGGTGTGATACTAGAATTCTTCATCAAGTGAAGATAATGAAAATTCACCTTGAAAAACACAAAATTATCTTGCAATATTTAACCAAGCGAATTGATGATCTGCGTAAGCTTGTGGAGAGGCTTTTAAGAGCAAAAACAAAGTATGTGTCTAAACACTGTAGAGACAGATACTATGTTGAGCTTGAACTTGTTTTTTACCATACACATCTACATTCGGCAATACTCGGACGATGTCAAATGAACGTCAAATACTTTTGGAGAAAAGGCAAGGGTTAAGTTTTCAGACAGACAGACAGACGGACAGACAGACAGACAGACAGACGGACATGAGTAAAACAATATGCCCCCGATCTCTCGATACAGGGGCATAAAAAGTTATACTTGAATTTCTAAAGCTTAAATGGAAATTATCAATGAATTATACTAATAGGGCATTACACCTCCTTCTATCTAGATAAAAGTATTTCTCATCCATGCAGGTAGCCTGTGTAATAGAATTGAATAATGACATAAGTGTCAACCACAGAAGTGGTTTTGGTTTCAAATATGATAAAAAATGTAACTCTTGGGTTGTAATTCAGAATACTTTTAATAAGTTAACAAATCATAACTTTAATCAATAAGTACAGTTGAAAGCAGGACAGACTTGAATTCATAGGTGTTTCTTTGGTTGGGACTCAAAGGCCTTTTCACCCTCTTAGAAGAGACAAAGATAGATAAAAAATATTAAAACAAATACAACAATTCATCTATTTTAGATAAGCTTGAAACGTGACAATTATTACTTTTGTTAAAACAACTAGAAAGCCATGGATGGCTTGAGTCGCTCCACAGGCTTGAAATTCTTGTAATAGCAAATCTAAGTTTTGACTAGATTTTTAGATATTTTGGGTTCTACTGATGTTGAAAAAGATTTTCAAAGATTCAACTATATAACATATAGAGAAATGACCTCCACCCATAAAAGAAATATTTTTCATCCAATCAAAATAATTTTTGGCTGCATGATAATGGATCACCAAAGGATCATACTAATGAAGTTTGATTGATATCCATCTGTTTCATTCTGAGAAAATGATTTTCAAAGTTTCCACTATATAACATATAGAGAAATGACCTCTGCCCATAAAATACATATTTTTCATCTGATCACAAAAATGTTTTGTAGACTATTGAAGAATCACACAAGAAGAATTCCAGTGAAATTTGGTTGATATCCATCTCTTACATTCTGAAAAAATGATTTTCAAAGTTTCCACTATATAACATTTAGAGAAATGACCTCTACCCATAAAATAATTTTAATTTTTGGTAGACTGATAAAGGGTCACCCAAGGACCCTTCATCTAAAATTTGATTGATATCTATCAATTACATTCTGAGAAATTGATTTTCAAAGTTTCCACTATATAACATATAGAGAAATGACCTCCGCCCATAAAAGACATATTTTTCATCTGATCACAATAATTTTTTGTAGACTGATAAAGGGTCACCCAAGGACCCTTCATGTAAAATTTGGTTGATATCTATCATTTACATTCTGAGAAAATGATTTTCAAAGTTTCCACTATATAACATATAGAGAAATGACCTCCGCCCATAAAAGACATATTTTTCATCTGATCACAATAATTTTTTGTAGACTGAACAAGGGTCACCCAAGGATCATTCATGTAAAATCTTATTGGTATCCATTGATTAGAACCTGAGAAAAGTCACTTTTTACCATATTTGGAAATTAGCCACACCCATTAAATCCATGTTTTTCATTGGATCAAAATTTCTTGAACAACTTTGAAAGAGGGTCACCCAAGGATCCTTCCTGTGAAGTTTGGTTGAAATCCATCCAGTAGTTTCTGAGGAGAAGAGTTTTAAAGTAAAAGTTTACAACCGGACGGACGGACGCACGACGGACACACCGCCATGACAATAGCCCCAGTGGCTTTCGGCCAGTGGAGCTAAAAACCATTGAATATAGGTTGAAGACAGTTTTAGATAGGATTTAATCTTTGTTCCATACATGTTCAATTAATAAATTTACCTATTTCGAGAATGTAAAAGGAATTTGTACAGAGTAACAACTCATTTTCTAACAAGTAATATTCTCACAGGATTTTTCCTCTCTTTCCCTTTCTTTGAATTTACTGTGAAATTGCCGAATAAGAGATTTTGTTGAGACACTTGCCCTTATTTTTTTTTTTTTTTTATATTATTACATTTATCATTTCTCTTTTTTCAACGAATTCAATGTATCACTCTAAAATGCCATCAGATTCGTTCACCATCAGTACTTTCAGTGCTTTGATCTAATCAAGCGCCTGACAAAATTTGATACAAATATTAATACTGGGAAACAAACTGCACGCAAAAATAATATGTAGAGTTATAGTTCTTGTGTACTGCACTTTCCTTTAATAAGATCAATTGTTCAATCCAGGAAGTGTCATTTACTTTTACCTTTTGATACAATTGTGACAAAATACAATATTTTAACAAGAGCAACACTAGGCATGCAAATGCTCAGGTGCAGGTGCTAGATAATGCAAAAATGCTTTCGGAGTTATCCTTTGGTAGTCTAAATAGCTCTTATGATGGTGAACACACATGCCACTTTCATAGAGTTTTCTTGAATAACAACTCAGGTCAACATAAAGGTCATCACTGACACACACCATGCCAAGATGATGACAATAGGTTTTCTCAGAAAAAAGTCGAGCTAAAAAGAATTAAATAGTTTATAATCGTCAAAGTCTTTGATCCCTACAATGTTTTCAAAACTGAAAACAAAGATATTTCAATTTCTATCACTTTTAAAATATAATCAATACCATCTATTATTTGGACTATGTCTTGAGGGTTTTTTTTCATCATCTGGGTAATGGTCTAAGGATTAGACCATTTACTTAGAGTAACAGAAAACCGTCAAGTTATTCACCAAATAAACCTCGCTCCTTCAATAATTTCATGCCTAAAACTCCCCCTGGAATAATTTTCTCTAGTTAAAATTGCTCTTTATTGTCATCAGTCCATTATAAGCTTGTTCCACTGGGAGAACCCTCAAACAATCTTTGGCAAAACACATAGGCTCCCGATATGAGAAGCAATTTAAATTTCAAATTCTAAAATTTTGGGTTTTTTTCTTTCAAACCCTATTTTGTGAGTACTCCATTGAATCGTCTCGATGAGAGGATTCAAATGAGTACCCACAGCATAGAGTTTTGAAGAGAAATAAAGAATAAAGATTGTCATTATGCCCTGAATTTTTCAAGAGCTATGGTAGCCTATTACAGTTTCTCCCCTACAGAATATGATTAATAGAAAGATTATACAGACTATAATTTCTGAATGATAGTCTCTTAAGATTAAATCTCAGTATATATTCATGTTAGCAAAACCTATAACAGTTCTTTTGTATTTTGATTTTTCCAGCAATGATCTATCACAAAATTGATACACTTACTAAATGTAATTGACAAGTTTGAGAAATTTACTGTTAACTTCCTATCTATTTTTCTTAATGAATATAAAGGACTATGCTAATTTTTCATAAATATTTAAATACCATTTTAATTTTCAAGATAATATTTTAGGCTTATATTTTTCTGTTGCAATTTTAATGCATTCTAAATAAAATCTCTTTATGTTAGGACTAACCACTTGACAAAATCCTTTTGCCTCACAAGAAGGGCGGTTATTCTGTCATTTAATTGTTTAATACAAATTTTAAACATGCACCAATCTTTCACAGTAAAATTACTTAACATAGTTAACTTTTTCAGCTTTTTGATAGAGACACTTTTGAGCACATGTACAAGAATAATTGTGTCAAGATCACATTAGCATTTTGATGGATCAACAAGAAACAGTTGGATCTGCCTATAAATATATATAAGCAGTTACAACTGTTTCACTCTGAGCCATTTTTTTGACCTTTATCTGAGACTTGGACTTCTGAGATTAACCCTTGTCATGCTGATCCCGGAATATTCCTGCTTTGACAGGATGTTTTTGACAAACATCAGACTGCACATCTGTGCAGTCTGATCTTAGTCCATACAACCTGATTTTCTTGAGGGCTGAGTGCAAAAAACTTGCAAGTGCCGTAATAAAGACACTTACAATTGTTTTCCACTGACCCTTGATTACTGTACATATCCATTCATAACGGTAGTTTCAATTTTGCCATTAGACCTTAAGATATGTCCTGGACCTTGCATTTCAAAACAACAAAGCATTTTTCTTCTAGTATAGACCAGCAAATTCAAGTGGTGATCAAAAATAATTTTTTTCTCAAACCTCACTCTATCTTGCAGATCTATATTAAAGTTCCAGTCTGTGTTAGTGAATAAATCCGAAACGCAAGACAATGATCTTAGACGACTATGTACACAAAAACTAGACCTTTGTTCTCTATGATATGATGCTTGAATTAGTCATTCCATTTATGACGCGATGATCTATATATAGCCCTATCTGGATGAATATTGATGACCCGCAACATTTCGGACATTTGAATACCACTCCTTTACCGCATGCATGTGGGCATTTTTCATGTGACCAAAATCTCATTAACATATTTTACTTTGTAAGGCAGATTATGCGTTTCAGGAAAAAAGCCACCGCTTGTCGATTGACTTGTATTTTCATGTAACTCATCTTTCATAAGAGCGAATCAAGAAAAAATATTCAAAGAATATTCACGAAAGAGCGATTTTTTTACTCTAAATGCAGACTGAGGCTTTAAGTGTTCCTATTATTTCAAGCCTTGAGTAACAAAGATTATCAATAGATACACAAGTACCCTGTGCTGATTGCTAGTTTTTATTCCAAAAGACATATCAAAGACTCCAACCTGCAATTATCTGTCACATTGACTGTAGAAGGCTGTTATCACACGCCAAATTAACCATACAATACCAAACAATTGGCCTAAATGAGTAGGTAACTTCTGTAATCCAAGTTCTTACTATCAAATGTCTCTTAGAAATATATAAATCTAACAACTTATGAAGACAAAAAACTCAAGTTCTTACTATCAAATGTCTCTTAGACAAAAAGATGGCAAAGCTCAAAACAGTTGTAACTGCCTATATGCTGATAGGCAGTTACAACTTATTTGTGCTGAGCCATGGAAATATTAGTCCAAACAATTGTGTAGAAAAAAAAGAGCTACTGGTAGATTGTTTTTGGCTGAATGAATGAATGAATAAATTAATGAATAAATAAATGAATGAATGAATGAATGAATGAATGAATGAATTGATGAATGGATGAATGAATGAATGAATAAAAGAATGAATTGATGAATGAATGAATGAATGAATGAATGAATGAATGGGGTTCAATGCCAGTTTCAACACTCTTTCAGTGATATCACGGAAGCTGGAGCACCTGACATTGGATTCCTGGTACTTTTCACACCAGTACTTCCATTGAATCCTTTCCTAGCCTCCAGCTACTATCCTATATAGGTCCATAATTATCAACCCATTAGTGGGAGACAGATAGTGGGAAAGGATGAGTGCTGCTGTTGGGGATAGAACCCGTGACCTTGTGATTGAGAGGCCTATGCAGTTCCAACTGCACTATGACGGAAGTTTTCTTTTTAGCTTAAATAAGAGGGACTCAAATTGTGTGGGTTTTGAACATCTTCATAAATACTATACAAACCTATGATTAAATTGCTGACTTTCAATCAAATTTTCAGAAATTTGCTTTTGACATTACAGTATGACAACACCATTTATTTCCATTTTTAAGCAATTTTGATTTTTTTGTTCTTTCAATGGTTGTCAAGTTTGTGACTGAATTGTAAAGATTAACGTAACCTGAGCCAAAGCTTCTGTACAAAAACGGTTCTATGATTAAGAGCAAAAGTAACATATATTTCTTATTAATATTTATAGCTTTATATAAAAGGAGATAATTGAAAATATTTAAGGTTATCCTTTTTTCTAAAAGTACCATTATATAACTATGAAAATAATTGAAATCTTTCATGTAGACAGTCATATTGTCCCTATATTAAAAAGATCTTGTGAAGCAAGAAATCTGAAAACCTCTCAGAGCATTTATTAATTTGATGCATGGATGCATATTGCTCCGTCTTTGAGAATTTAATGAACAATCAATCAGATTACATCTTCCAGACCTTTTATGTGCTATACAGGCATTTTGACGTGAAAGACAGAATTTGTTTTCTTAAAAGCTTCCTGTGTATCAGAAGAAAATATCACATTAGTGTCAATAGTTTTAAGTACAGAGAAAATTTTGAGAAGCGATAAAAATTTACATAAAAATTCACCTTGTAGTATAGATATTGATTGAGCAGGTGAGAATCATTCGAATTTTTATATTTGACCTTGAACTGTCACCTTGAATTCAAGCAAATTAGATTGC
This sequence comes from Fragum whitleyi, assembly GCA_948146395.1. Lineage (NCBI taxonomy): Eukaryota > Metazoa > Mollusca > Bivalvia > Cardiida > Cardiidae > Fragum > Fragum whitleyi. The sequence continues at coordinate 6,482,187 of OX411556.1, forward strand.
TCTTTTTTCTTACAAAACTGATACTGAAAACCTGTAAAAGTTACATCAAAATTTAAGCCAAGAGAACAAAATTGTCTGTACTGCAATGGTTATGTAAAGTTTAGATTTGACCTTTGACCTTTAGCTATGACCTTGAACTTAAAATCTGTTTGTTTCTTGCACAATTTTGTCATAATTGGCCAAGTACTTAGTGAGTTTAATATGAAGGAGATATTTAAAGATTAAGAATTCGACCTTGAAATTGTAACTATCAACTCTTTGAAGAAACTATTTTCGACTTTGCTGTGATAAAGGATTCAGTGAATTAAGAATACCATAAGAAGGCCTAACTGCTCACCTGAATTCATGTACAGACTGATTTTCTTATACATTTCCTTCCAAATATTCCAGGTTCAGTTCAATAATTTTTAGGGTTAATATTTAATGCCTCAAGAATGTATACCAAACATTCGACAATTCCAAATGCTCACCAAGAGCACTTTAAATTGGAGGTTCAGTGCAAAGCTATAGTAAGTGCCTATAAACATATAGGCACTTACAATAGTTTTGCACTGAATCATAAAAATAGCTGCACAAATTGTCTAGCCAAAGAAAATTAACATCTTAAGATATCATCAGGCTGCATTGTGTTTAGGACAAATATAAGTAAACATACACTGTCTGGTCTAAATGACATTTTTCTGGATCTATTCAGTTGGCTAGTATTGTTTCTTTAATGCTTTTTGGTGGTTTATAGAGAAATAACGGTAGATTATCACTTGATAATCTCACCGCAAAAGCAGTGAAATTATCAGAAACTTATACCCTGCTTTTTTGCATTTCACCCTATCTGAAGTTAAATATGTAGTGCAAAATAAGTGGCGTCTCAATGAACGTTACATAGCAATCACATGTAAAATGACGCCCTTTACGAAAATAATATGCCTAGAAATTTTACATTTTGTCTCAGTTTTGCATTAAAGAAATAGAATAATCATTTGTTTTTCGAGTAAGATCGATTAATATTTCATTTCATGAAAAACCAAAGCTATATTTTCACTTGTGAAAATATAGCTTTTGTCGTTCGCTCAATGAAATATTAATCGATCTTACACTGAAACAAACGATTATCCTCTGTTTAATCACAAAATAGCAAAGTGATCCATCATTCAAAGAGGTACCATTTTGAAAGTGTGAAAAGTATAAGTGTGATGTGAGGCTGTGGCCAATAAGTTTTCCTGAATTCATAATTGTTCAGGGTTCGACATTAATTTTCTTTACCCACTAGAGCAGTGGTCTACTTGCTCATAATTTTTACTAGACCACCATTAAAGTCTACTGAACCAGCACTGTCCAAACCAAACCCCTTTTTTTTATTTTCCAACAACACATGTACACGGCTAATGACAATTATATTATTGAAAATATATATAATGATGTAAAATAATCAAAAAGACTTTGTCAGAAGCAATTTCTTCTTTTTTCACAATGCTTTCTCAATCATAAAATCACAGGCACGTAAAAAGTTTTTGTAGGGAAATGATCTTGTGACCTACTTTTTGACCCAAGATGACCTAATTTTGAACTCATTTGAAATATTGTAAAGACAATCATTCTGACCCAACTTAAGGTAAATCAGATTAAAAATGTAGCCACTACAGTATACATACATGTGACCTCTAGAGTACTTACAAGGTTTTTCTAAGATTCGAACACGTGACCTATTTTTTGACCTGACATTTCCCAATTTTGAACTCATGAGAGATTTTATCATGACAAACATTCTGATCAAATTTCGGGTTCATCGGGCAAAAAATTTAACCTCTAGAGTGCATACAAGGATTTCTAAGATTTGACCCCGTGATCAAGTTTTTGAACCCACTTGATCCAAATCAATCTTGTCCCAGATTTTATCAAGACAAACATTCTGATCAAATTTCAGCTTCAGGCAAAAAATGTGACCTCTAGAGTGCATACAAGGTTTTTCTAGGATTTTACCCTATGTCCTAGTTTTTGACCCCACTTGACCAAATTCAGAACTCATTGGAGATCTTTTTAAGACAATCATTCTGTCCCCATTTTACGTTGAATTGGCAAAAAAGTGGGCTCTAGAAAGCATAGAAGATTTTTCTAAGATTTGACCCCATGACCTACTTTTCATGGTAACCCTGTATCAATGTTAAAAAAAAAACAGATTGTAAACTTGATTAGGCATGCAAATCTCTGCTTGGTACTTACCGTATCTTTGAAATTTGAATAAAATCTGTCCATTAGTTGATGAGAAATTGATCAGACAGGAAAAAGACAAACCCACCTATCAACAAGCTGATCCTATCCTGAACCCAAATATAGTTTTGAGGTATAAATGTGTGTTTAGTGGGTATAATGAGAACGCTTTTTGTTTGTTCATTTTGTTTACTTATTATTTCATTTGTCTTACAAAATTCATCAATAGAACCATGCCAGCATATAATTAAGTGATATCAATTTTAATTAATTTCAATCAATTATTTTGCACTGACCCTCGATTTGATCTTTCATTGTAGGTGACAATAATTCAACTAAAATTAGTACCAACAACTTCAGATTTTATTAAAGCCACCATAGCATGATGTGTTCATTTTTCACTTGTCCATCGACAAGATATTTTTCTCACCAATTTTTTCCAATTTGTAGGTCTGACATGCCTTGTCAGAGCCTTCCAATCATTGCGGAGGAAAGGAGACAAAAACAGCGCAAAAACTAACAACTCCTGCGACACGTCAATTTTGTCTATAACAAGACTTCATCAAGTTCTCGTCAAATGAGTTGCTATGGTAACCAGTAGAAGCCATGTTTGGAAAAAAAATTAAGTAGCTAAATTTATTCATGGTGCGTTGGGCTGATTTCTAATAAAAGTCTGCTTGTGACGTCCAAATTTGTACATACTCTGGGGAAACTCTTTTTCCCATACATTTCTTTTTCATGCTCTCAGTGACTCTTTATTACTGTAATTCTCTTAATTTAAGCTCCCTGGAGCTATACATAACATGGTCAGGACGCTTTTATTTGGTATGCATTTTCTGATTTTAAAAATCAACTAAATTGATGTCTTTTAGGCCATATTCCCTTTCATTTGAGGTGAATTTCCCTTAAACAATCATTAATATGATCATCTCATATTAGAGAAGAATTCTCAAAAAATTCCTAAAATTTAGGCATTTGAAGTGGGTTTTCTTAATAAAAAGTGTAGGGGTGCTACTATTAGGGAGGGTGCTATTATTACACGAAATACAATATATATTCAAGTAAAATAAAGTATTCTATTTTCAAACTTTTATTAACACAGAACCATTTAACAGATTTTAAACTGGGGCCAATTCATTGAAGTTGCAATGACTTTTTTTCATTGATAAAGATTTAAGAATTATCATCTTTTTGTGGAAAAAAAATATGGTAGACAATGAAGAGATTTCATACAACAAGCATTTTCTGCATTTTCCACAATGTTTTACCTTTTTTTTGGAGAGGGCTGCTGGGGGGGGGGGGGGGGGGGTCAAAAAGTAATAATGTGTGAGAAAGGGTTCAGCAAGCACTTAAAAGACCTTCAGTTATTCAGCAAAAACTTAAAAGAGCTTCAGTTATTAAAGATTTGTCAGGCTGAATCATAAAACCCTTTCAGACAGGTGGTATAGACAAAGATCGGACTGCACAGGTAGAGAAGGTATTTCAGATTTCAAATTGAAACATTTCAAAAATACTTGCACAAATCCTATGTTGTGGGTACTTATAGCAACCATCTTGCTGAAACAGTTCAAATGAGTACCCACAACATAGGGATTCATTTGTAGATAAATATTTGGAATTGGCAAAATCCCCCCTTATGTGTACCCTTTGGTTTCATTAATATGAAATTCAGTTATGATTTAATTTTTTTGCAGAAACCTTCCTTGTTGAGAAAATTTGCTTGAGAAAAGGCCACATAAGACAATCATATAACCTTTTGATCAACAAATGTTTTTTGCCAAATCTATAAAGCTTTCAAATTGGACTGGCTTAAAGTTTTGTCAGAATGGAGTTAGAGAGATAATTTTAGAAGTGATAAGAGGCCATCAAATTCCTGTGAGGATTACAAAATTACTGTATCTAATTTCAAAGAGATATCTAGGTCATTTGAGAATTAATAAAATAACATGAGAGAAGTATCAATAGGCTGGATGGAATTTCAAAGCTCAATTATTATTCCCAAAACTTATCACCATTTATTGAATTATTACACCATGGTTCAACCATTTGATATCACAAAACATAAAACTTTTCTGGGATGATTACGCAATAGAAACAAAAATCAGTGTTCCAGAATTCATCAACTTTCTTTTTTAGTTTTAGAGCCCATTCTCCAAAATCACAACAGCTTCATTCTATGTAAGTTTATGTAATTTTCCCCCTTATATCATTATTGTACATTAACCCTTGTCATGCTGAACCCAGAATATTCCTGCTTTGGCAGGAGCTATAGACAACCATCAGCCTGCACATATGTGCAGTCTGATGTTAGTCTTCACCACCTGTTTCTCACTTTCAAACCAGAATTGTCAATAAATTTAGTTTTTCAAATAAAAATTGACCTACAGTTGGTACTTTCAGTGCTTTTGCCCTTTGATTTTGATGAAAATTTTTAGCCAAAATTTATTCAGCATGAGTTAATTCTACTGCTTTTGATGTGAAAAGCTGCATCTGCTAGCCCCCCTACAAAAACCCTGCCCTCCGTTCCTGATATACCCCACTTCACATCTGAACTTGCATGCAAAGCGAAGTATAATTGGCAAACAGTTGATCTGTTTAGTCCCTTTCCTATATTTGTCCTGGTATTTACTTTTCCAGGGACAAGTGGCCTAGAAAAATGTGCTTGTCCAGAGGTCGAACACCTGTGGGAATTCCACAACCAATGTTATTTTACAAAATGGGTGGTCTTACAATAGTGACAGACCTTTTTGTTCCAAATAGCTGAGTTAACCCTTGTCCTTCTGAACGAGAAATATTCCTGCTTTGACAGGAAACGTTGACAAAGATTAGCCAGCACAGCCTGATCTTTGTCTACATCAACTAATTTCATTTTCAAACAAGAGAAGTGCAAAATTTACGTTCTCTCAATCTCTCTTAAAGAATGTTTTCAGTGCTTTCAGTAATTTCAATATTTATATTTCGCATGAAAAGGGTGAAAAAAAGATCACTGCCAATGGGTGCCAAAGCTAGGGTGCCGGTGCTTGATAATTAAAAACAAAGTGTTGAGAAGGGTACATTAGTCCTACAAAAGTGCTTTCAGAGTTGTCTCCTTTATAATAGTCTGGATGTTTCATGAAGATACCTTAACCCTTGTCATGCTGGATAAATTTTGGCTAACAATTTTCATCAAAATCAAAGGGCAAAAAGCACTGAAAGTACCAACTGTAGGTCATTTTTAATTTGAAAAACTAAATCTATCGACAATTCTGGTTTGAAAGTGAGAAACAGGTGGTGTAGGCTAACATCAGACTGCACATATGTGCAGGCTGATGTTTGTCTATAGCTCCTGCCAAAGCAGGAATATTCCGGGTTCAGCATGACAAGGGTTAAAAAACAACAAATATGAAGACGGTTAAAGTCTGTCATGCCAATGTCAATACCAACCACAATGCCAATGATGCCAAGGTGATCACAACAGTAAAATCGACAGCTCAGTACAAAACAGTTATAACTGCCTATATGTTTATAGGCAGTTACAACTGTTTCAGACTGAGCCATTATTAGACCTTTATCTGAGACATTGACTTCTGAGATTAATATTGAGAACAATTTGAGGGCTCAGTGCAAAAAATTTGCAAGTGCCATAAATAAAGACACTTAAAAGACACTTAAAATTGTTTTCCACTGACCAAAGAAACTAAAGAAAGGGAGATAACTACCTGTATCACCTAGTTGATCACTTTTATCTTGAGCACGTTGTTTGTTATCCAACCCCTCCAACGAGGAAGCCCGACGTACAAGTCCTATATTAGGGGTCTGTAAACTATTTTCATTTTGAAGGACCACCCCCAAATCATTTTCCTGACCAATGGGAGACAGTCTTTCAACTGGGACATGAGTGCCAACTGAGAGCTGATTGGTCTGTGGAATGCTTGTTTCTTCTGTGATGCTGATACGATTTAACGGGACCGCCTCTTCGGGTATTGGAGGATTTTCGGGATCCTGAATTTGATCATTTGTCTTGGACTTTGATCGAATATCACGCCGTATGGATGGAAGTCGAAGTCGAAAACTTCTGTGTCTACCTGGAAACCAAATATATGAAAATTACATTACATTACGTCAATTTACCATAATGTTATTGAATATTTTTATATGATATGGGTGGGGGTTTTTTTTGGCCAATCAAAATTTCACGAACAATTTTTTACAAGAGGGCCATTGGCCCTTAAAGCTGCTCTTTCACAGGTCTTCATAGAAAAAATACAAAACTGGTTCTTTGATTCAGAAATTTGTGCATTTTCCAATGTTTCAGAATCGCACATGGGTATGTGCTTGTAGCTTGAATGTTCAAAGCGGCAAGGTCTGTGACGGAACCAGTCTATTGATATCCAGTCTATAAATTACGAAATTGTTATTTTTCCTGTATAATGTTTCATTTTTTCCATGTATCAATATGAAGTTATCCAATTGACAAATGCTTTGACATTGACCTTTGATAGAATGGGACAAACAGGCAGAATTGCATGCGTAAATAGTTGGCTCAAAATCTAAGAATAATCTTTTAGGCGTAAGGAGTCACTTTATTTTTTCAGAATGGAATTCCTTTAAATCTAGGAATATCTGTCTTTTTTTCCTTGCCTAACCAGATTGAATCTTTTTATTGAAGAGTTTTCTTCACGATGAAGTCATAATTTCCGATTAATTTTACTAAAATTTCAAAATCACATTTTCCCAAGCTGTGAAAGAGCAGCTTAAAGAGCTTACCTGATGCATATAGTTTTCAAAGGTAGCAAAGTGCCAACACTACTTATTAAAAATTCATTACTGGCTATCAAAAGTCAAAAATATCAACATACATTTGAGCCAAGCCAAAACTGTGGCCTCTAGAGTGCACTCAAGATTTTTTTAAATTTGACCCGTTTTTGACCCCACTTGAACAAATTTTGAAGTAGGCCAGGATTTGATGGAGACAAACATTCTGACCAAGTTTCAAGACATTCAGGCTAAAAATGTGGCCTCTAGAGTACACACAAGGTTTTTCTATAATTAGACTCCTTGACCCCATTTTTGACCCCACTTGACCCAATTTTGAAATTGACCAAGATTTGATTGAGACAAACATTCTGACCAAGTTTCAAGACATTTGGGCCAAAAATGTGGCCTCTTGAGTGCAAACAAGGTTTTTCTATAATTTGACCCCTTAACTGCGTTTTGACCCAACTTGACCAATATTTGATTGAAACAAAGATTCTGACCAAGTTTCAAGACGAGTGCACACAAGGTTTTTCTAAAATTTGACCAATTGACTTCATTTTTGACCCCACTTGACAAAATTTCAAACCTGCTCTAGGTTTGATGGAGACATACATTCTGACCAAGTTACAAGACATTTGGGCAAAAAATGAGGACTCAAAAGGTTTTTCTATAATTTGACCCCTTGACCCCATTTTTGACCCAAGTTGACCCAATTTTAAACTTCACTGAGATTTGATGAAGACAAACATTCTGACCAAGTTTCAAGACATTTTGGCCAAAAATGTGGCCTCTTGAGTGCAAACAAGGTTTTTTTTAAAAATTTGATCCCCTAGACCCCATTTTTTGACCCCACTCGACCCAATTTCAAACTTGAGCGATATTTGATTGAGACAAACATTCTGACCAAGTTTCAAGACATTTGGGCTAAAAATGTGGCCTCTTGAGTGCACACAAGGTTTTTTAATATTTGATCCCTTGACCCAATTTTTGACCCCACTAGACCGGATTTTCAAACTTGTCCGAGATATGATTGAGACAAACATTCTAACGAAGTTTCAAGACATTTGGGCCAAAAATGTGGCCTCTTGAGTACACACAAGGTAAAAATTGACGACTGACAATAGAGACTGATGACAGACAATGGACAACAGACGCTGGAAAGCACCAGATCACTTTGTGCTCAGGTGAGCTAAAAAGGGTCATGCAGGAAACATTTTGGTAAATTTTCATAGAAATCGGCTCAATGATTCAGGAAAAGAAGAATTTTTTAAGATTGTTGAAGACAGACAACACACAATGCATGATGGACAACAGACAACAGACTCAGAATAATCCTACAAGCTCCTGCCCTTGAAATGTTCAAAATGATACTAAACCCCACACATAGGTTGTTGTTCAGTCAGCATTTAAAATCTGCACAGACTGGCCAGGATCAATACCTCCTTTAAGTCACTTTTCAAGAGAGATAGGCCAACTTTATAACATCACCTACAAGAGTTGAAATCCCTTTCATGTAAGATAAAATCCTCACACCTAATCTTCTTAATGAAATCGGAGAAGTTCCATCTTTATTTCAATCTTGTATCTTTCAATGATCTTAGTTGAATAATTAATTCTTATCTCACCATGAGAGCAGGAAGTCTCACAAATATATGGTAGAAATAGCCTTTATTAGACTATCATTGCTTTAACTCTTGTCATGCTAGCCTTTAGTTGATGAGAATTGGCTAAACCTTAATCATAATGCTAGTCTTTATTTGTCTATCATTTCTTTTACTCGTGCAATGATGGTCTTTGGCTATTGCTTTTACTCTTGTCATGCTGGCCTTAATGTGACTATCATTGCTTTTATTCTTGTCATGCAAGCTTTTAATTGACTATCATTGCTTTTACTTACATTAGTTGTTAGCCTTTATTTGAATGTCAATGCTTTTACAAATGTCATTCTAGCCTTTATGTGACTATCATTGCTCTTACTCTTATCATACTGGCCTTTAATTATCTACCAATACTTTTACTCTTGTCAGTTGTTAGGCTTTGCTTTATTTGACTGTGAAAACTTTTACTTTAGCCATGATAGCCTCTTTTTTTTACTAGAACTAATTAAATTTTGTAATAATGCCAGCCTTTATTCAACTATTATTGCTTTTACTCATGTCAGTTGCTAGCTTTTATTTGAGTGTCATTGCTAGCCTTTTCCTCATATCATTGAAGCCTTTAAGAGATTATCATTGCCTTTATTCTTTTCATGCTTGCCTTTAAATATGACTATCATTGCTTTTATTCTTGTCATGCAAGCCTCTATTTGACCATGATTGCTTTTACACATGTAGTGTTGAAACTGGAAAGTTTCTGTTTTTCAGGACACAAAGCAAAATATCAGACAGCACATTAGTGATATTCCACCTTAAAATATTACCTTGGTTTTGATACTAATAAAACTGTATAATCATGATCCAAATAAATAAAGAATTTTTATTGGTTTAAATTGCATCAAGTCGGGAAATCCATTGCACTTTATTTCAGTATAAAATGCAATGGGTCTTTTGGTGGAATTGCCTTAGCACATGACTTAAACATAATACCCTATGGGCGTTATTTACCATGTGCTAAGGCAAGTGCATTTAATACTCCAATAAACGCAGTGAAAAAGACACATATCCCTATAATAAGCTATATATATCTTCATTCAACTTAGATATACCGTATTTATTCTAATAATCGCCCGGGCGTTTATTAGAAAAGTCATGTTCGACGCAGTTGGGGGTGGGCGATTATTGGAGGTATTCTGTTGGGCAATAACTCAAACTTACTATGTACGGACCAACAATGTCCCTAAACAATGACAATGTGATACGTATCTGATAAATACAAAATAATTTTCCTAAAATGAGGAACTTTGACGCATAATAATGACACTACTCGGACCTCGCAGTTTGCCCATTGTCACCGTTTTTCAATTAACAGAGCGACACGCTGCTTTACATAACATCGCTATGAAACCAAGGGATTCTCGCGAATGTATTTATATTCTGCTATCATAAAACAATGGGGAATTGAAAGTTAATTGATCATTAAATAGCTAAAGAATTCCCTCTCTGATACTTTGTCCGAAAAAAACTAAAACTGTCGACATCGGCAAGTGATAACGCCGACAACGTTGCTGTTCTGTTTTGATTTTGAAACTTAAGCCAGACCTTCGATCGTAGTGTTCAATAAGTGATTCTCCAGTTTCAGAAAATTGTATTATTCCATGTTTTCGTAGATTAGAATATACCGCATATCGCGGTCACGATTCCAAAGGATCGTAACTACATCCGATCATAGTAGTTGCACGCACTTATTTTAATATTCACTTCGCATTTCAATTTTAACCTATTGTTTGCTCCTTGTATATTTTTCGCTAAATTACAAGAAATGGCTTAGAACGCCGTAATAGGAAATAGACGTATCGCCTACTTGTTGCAAAAATAAAAATAAGTATCCTGTTTTCCTCAATTCTAAAATCCGAAACAAAATCACAAAGAGACGGCCAAATAATAATTTTGAAAGGGTTTGGCATCTACCGAGACAAGCGTTGGGCGTGTGCAAGTTCTGGCAACACTTCTAAAAATAGCCCTCGGCGTCTTTGATCATCTGTTCACCCTCTGTGTGAAATAAACTGTTCCGCGTCCTTTACCTCGTTGCGAGACAAAATTATTTATTCAATTTGGCTATATTGGCCAGATTGCTACTCGGATTTAATTTCGGATTTTAAAGAAAAATCATTGAATATCGGTAAATTCTTTTATTCAGTTATTTGTTAAGGATATCATTATTTTAGATTAGAATATAGTCCAATGTTTCGGACTAAAAACTTATTCATTTTTCCGTCAGTGGAAGCTGAAAATGCAGCTACGTCTGACCGGAAATCTTGCACGCATTCTTTCTTTGACATCGGACTTAAAAAATGTTTTTGATAATCAGCGGTACCCGATAATCAGCATGTAGGATGAAACATAGAACTTATTTAAATCTGAGTAAATTATGCAGTCACGACCATCGCAAACCTAAAGATCACAAGCAATTCCCGATCTTCAATAACTCTCGTAAACGAATGCCAGTTCATCTAAATAAACGAATCAACGTTGTTTTTTGTTTTTGTCGTAGGTGTTGCGTGAACTTTATAGTATTTGTTGGAATAATTTGTAAGTTTACATTCGAGCATTTTTTCTCAAATTGGGGGATGGGCGATTATTAGAATCATCAACTTTTTCCGAAAATTGGTCTTAAAATGGCCGATTTTGAGCGGTGTTTTGGTGGATGGGCGATTATTAGAATATGGGCGATTATTAGAATAAATACGGTACTTCAATTTTATCTCCTTTAAAAAGTGCATGTTGAGCTTATTGTTGCATCTACAGCTAAGGTAAATTTTCAAGTGTAATGTGCCTCTGGCCCTTTAATTTGGAGGAAATACATCAGTGGGGGCAAGTTGACTATTTGATACTTTGGTAGAAAGCTTCTCAGTTTTGAAAAATAGTGATCCATTTAGGTATTATAACCATCTTAAATTTGTGTCATTAATATAGTTCATCCTTGATAAAGCTGTAGTTATGAGATTCTAGAAGTAAACCAACAGAATGATCTTTAACAAATAAAAGATGACCAATTCTAAGCAAGAAAAGTATATTTCAAGACATGACCTTGTTTCAGTGGGAACAAGAGGCATGTCTGAAATGGCAATCACCCGCCATGAAAGCTTGTTAGTAAACTGAAGCCTATTCAAAAGGGCAATTACTCCAATATTATGAAAGCAAGAGTTGTAGTTCTTGGTGCACTGCACTTCCTCTCCATAAGATCTATCCACCTATAAAGTTTCAAGTCGATAGCTTTTGTACTATAGGAGATATGCTCCGGACAACTTAAGTGACAGAATGATGAAAGGACAGAATAACGGATGGAGACCATAACTGTATCACCTTTGCCAAACAGTGGAGGATAAAAATGGTTTAATATGGGAAAAACACATTTAAGAAAAAACTTTTCTGAGGGGAAGGGGCCTGTAAATTGCCTGAGTTTCTTAGTTTAAAAAAAACCCTATGGTGTTCTATGCAATTTATTATTACTTATGCAGCTATAGTTGTATTAAATAGTGTCTAAGCAGAAGGGATGGAGTGTCTTATACTTGTATTTCTCACACAAATAGTACCACAAGATCAATCCTCTTTGAAAGCTGATCATTGACCAGTGGGTGAGAGACAAATTACTGAGTTAGATGCCATCAAGAATGTTGACAGTTAATAGCAGGGGACAAACCTCTGACAACCATGTTATATACCAACTAAACTACAGCTTTTTGTAATCGTGGCTATGCCTGTTGGACACCCTGCTCAAATTAAGTTTTGTTTAAAAAAAAAAAGCTTTTTTTCAACTTTTCTGGCTTAAAATTCTGACTGAGCAGGCCAGAGCACCTAACAATGGATTCCTGGTATTTCTTTCACCTGTACTACCATTACACCCTTTCCTAGCCTCCGACTGCTATCTCACATAGGTTTACAATTATCAAACCATTGGTGAGAGACAAACGTCCTATGCTTACAATGGAAATATGAGAATAGTTTATATTAAACAAGAGGACCATGATGGTCCTATATCGCTCACCTGTGTATCTTTGTCTAAATAAACTATTATCAAATTTTCCAGCAAATCGTAATTGTAATTTTAAAACTAGTGGTCTCTAGAGTATCAACAAGGCCCCTTTTCCCATTATATGGCACAGAGCCTTCAAATTTTCAAAAGGGCTCATCCTTGGGACCTGGCTAACATTCTGTCCAAGTTTCATAAAAGATTTTGTAGCCTCTAGAGTGTAAACAAGAAAATTGTCATTAAGGCCCCTTTTTCCGTGATATGGCATGGATATTTCCCATTTTTGATAGGGTTCATCTTTGTTTATCTAGCCATCATTCTGACCAAGTTTCATGAAGATTGAACTATATTTATGGCCTCTTGAGCGTTAACAAGAAAATTGTTATTAAGGCCCCTTTTCCTGTGATTTGGCCTTGATCCTTCTCATTTTCATTAGAGTTCATCCTTATGACCTGACAAACATTCTGACCAAGTTTCATAAAGATTGGACAATATTTGTTTCCTCTAGAGGGTAAGCAAGAAAAATGTCTTAAAGGCTCCTTTTCCCGTGATATGGCACAGATCCTACCCATTTTCAATAGGGTTCATCCTTGTGACCTGACAATCATTCTGTCCAAGTTTCATAAAGATTGGACAATATTTGTGGCCTCTAGAGTGTAAACAAGAAAATTGTCATTAAGGCTCCTTTTCCCGTGATATGGCACAGATCATTCCCATTTTCAATAGGGTTCATCCTTGTGACCTGGCCAACATTCTGACCAAGTTTCATGAAGATTGGGCCTTATTTGTGGCCTCTAGAGTGTAAACAAGAAAAATGTCATTAAGGCTCCTTTTCCCGTGATATGGCACGGATCCTTCCCATTTTCAATAGGGTTCATCCTTGTGACATGACAATCATTCTGACCAAGTTTCATTATGATTGGTTCATATTTGTGGCCTCTAGAGTGTAAACACTTAAATTGTTGACGCCTGACGACGCACGACGGACGACGGACGACACACGACGGACAACGGACATTCAATGATCACAAAAGCTCACCTTGAGCACGATGTGCTCAGGTGAGCTAATAAAAAATATAAAATATTTAAAAATATTTATTTTGATATAAACTTTACCAAATTGTTCTAATTCTGAAGTACAGGTCTAAAATTGTGTGACCTAAAACAAGCTTAATAGAGCATCCAATAGAGAATGAAACTTTTTCTTCCTTTCAAAATAGGATAGAGGGAATATCCTATTGACAATCTCCTATCTTGAAAACTAATTAAAATAGCTTGTACAGCCGGGATTTTTGAACAGGCGATTTCTTGAAAATTATTCGAAAGTCCTGAATTACAAGGCAGATTTTGTCACATGATAATGACATGAAACCATTGATCGATTGTGTCTGTTTTAAATCTGAAACATTCGTAAAAGAAACACCTTACATACTTTGATTCATCACATAAGATAAAATTTATTTAGTCTTAAAGACAACATAACAATCAGACATAAGCTAGGAAGAGCTTTTGAACTGACTTTATAAACTTCCATGAAACAAACTTTAAAGAAAGATACATTTAGACCTGTATTCTTCTCCATTACCATATTTCATCTAATAATAGCACCCTCCATAATAGTAGCACCTCTACTTTTTCTACAAAGAAACCCTGCTTCAAATGCCTAAATTTTAGAATTGTTCTCATCTGTTGTCACTGTACACAGTTGTTGAGACTTCTTTAATTTGAGATGAATTTCCCCTAAACATTCATTTATATGATTGTTTAGAGGAAATTCACCTTAAATTAAAGGGAAAAGGGCCTAAAAGACATCACTTTTAATGATTTTTTAAATAAACAAGAGGACCATGATGGTCCTAGATCGCTCACCTGACTCTCTTTGATCACTTGAACATCACATCAAGTAAAAAGGCAGATGTCATAAAGAAGATAGTTTTTTACATAAAACCAAGTTTCACCAAGTTTGGGCCATATTTGTGGCCATTAGACTCATTTCAAGTAAATTATCATAAAGACTCCTTTTCCTGTGATTTGGCATGAATCCTTCCCATTTTCAACAGTGTTCATTCTTGTGACCTTTCAAACATTTTGACCAAGTTTCGTGAAGATTGGACCATATTTGTGGCATCTGGAGCTCTTAAAAGAAAATTGTCATTAAGGCCCCTTTTCCCGTGATATGGCACAGATCCTTCCCATTTTCAAAAGAGTTTGTCCTCATGACCTAACAAACATTCTGACCAAGTTTCGTGAAGATTGGACCATATTTGTGGCGTCTGGAGCTCTTAAAAGAAAATTGTCAAAGGCCCCTTTTCCCGTGATATGGCACAGATCCTTCCCATTTTCGAAAGAGTTCATCCTCATGACCTAACAAACATTCTGACGAAGTTTCATGATGATTGGACCATATTTGTGGCTTCTATAGTGTAAACAAAAAGATTGTCATTAAGGTCCCTTTTCCCGTGATATGGCATGGATCCTTCCCATTTAAAAAAGGGTTCATCTTTGAGACCTAACAAACATTCTGACCAAGTTTCATGAAGATTGGGCCATATTTGTGGCCACTAGAATGTAAACAAGAAAATTGTCATTAAGGCCCCTTTTCCCGTGATATGGCATCGATCCTGCCCATTTTCAATAGGGTTCATCCTTGTGACCTGACCAACATTCTGACAAAGTTTCATGGCGATTGGGCCATATTTGTGGCCTCTAGAGTGTTAACAAGAAATTTGTCATTAAGGCCCTTTTTCCCGTGATATGGCATGGATCCTTCCCATTTTCAATAGGGTTTATCCTCGTGACCTTACCAACATTCTGACCAAGTTTCATGAAGATTGGGCCATAATTGTGGCCTCTAGGATTTAAACAAGAAAATTGTCATTAAGGCCCCTTTTGCCGTGATATGGCATGGATCCTTCCCATTTTCGATAGGGTTCATCCTTCCGACCTGGAAAACATTCTGACCAAGTTTTATGATGATTGGACCATATTTGTGGCCTCTAGAGTGTAAACAAGAAAATTGTCTTTTAGGCCCCTTTTTCCTTGATATGGCACGGAATCTTCCCATTTTCAATAGGGTTCATCCTCACGACCTGGAGAACATTCTGACAAAGTTTCATGATGATTGGACCATATTTGTGGCCTCTAGAGTGTAAACCCCTAAATTGTTGACGTCTGACAACGCACGACGGACGACGCACAACGGACGACGGACATCCAATGATCACAAAAGCTCACCTTGAGCACAATGTGCTCAGGTGAGCTAAAAAAATATGGAAAATAAAAATTCCCTTACCATATTATGTATAGCTCCCGGGAGCATTCATTACAAGAAATGTCAATCTAGAGGTCGATTCCTGATAGTGGCACTCATTCTTTCCGACTATTTGTCTCTCACCAATAGGTTGATAATCTTAGACCCATATAAGATAGTAACTTGAGGCTAGGAAAGGATGTGATGGTTGTACTGATGAAAGAAATACCAGGAACTCATTGTTAGGTGACTAAGCTGACACAATACAACTTAGACTCCATTCAATCAATCAATCATTAGGAGAAATATGGTAAATTCTATGATTTGGAGTCTGACCTACTACCTGACCTATGGCCACAGTTCCAAACAAGACAAGATGACACATATTCAATAAAAGAATTGAATATTTTAATTAATTCCTGTCAAGCTGAACTTAGGTTATTCTATGCTTTGAGTAGGAGGTAAAGACTAAAATCAGACAGCACATGCTGTGTCTGATCTACGTTTATACCATACTATCTGATTTTCCTTCTCAAACCAGAACAAAAGTGCCACTGACCCAAGATACATTGACAAAAGAATTATCATTAAAATGAAAGCCCCCTTTACTGTGATGGTGCATCATAGGAATGAAAGGTGGATGTATGCTTCTGATTACAAGATAAAGAATAATCTTGAAAGTATCAACTAAATCAATCCTTAAAAGGAGAGTTGTTTCCTTTTATCTGAAGTGTACATTTTGTATTATGATAAATTCAACAATAAGGCCACTTTTTCCATGACATGGCATAGTTCAATAAATCATGACAATATGCACATGGCCCCTTTTTCCATGACATGGCTGAATTTCACCAAAAGGCAATACATGAACAAGGTCAGGTGACAAGGAACACTTATGATAAAGTTTCATCCAAATCAGTCCATAAAAGAAGGAGTTGCGTACACAAGAAATTTGATATGAAGGCCCCTTTTTCCTCGATGCAGCTGAATTTCAAAAATCCAAGATGATTATAATGCACAAGGTAAGTTGACTTAGGAACATTTTGTGTAAGTTTCATTCAAACCTGTATTTAAATAGAGGTAAAGTTGCATTCAAAAGAATTTTTACAAGAAGGCTTCTTTTTCCATGACAAGGCTTAAATTCGACAGACCCCAAAATATGCGTAGGTGACTAGGAACATTTTGTGAAAGTAACATCCAAGTCGGTCCACAAATAAAGGAGGAGTTGTGTTCTCAAAGTACAGACATAGGTAGATACAAACGTATGTTCTGACATTGGGACAGACAGATATTTATTACACTTATATACATTCACCTTTTGGCGGCATTTAAAAAGTAAAAAAATCCTGTTTTCCAAATGAAACACTGACTAACAATTAGTGCATGCAGTATTTTTTCAACTTTTTTTTTTATTTACATGAAATTCCATTCATGATTTAATTAAGGATGGAATGGAGTAAATTCACAACCATACCTGTTTTTGTTTGATTGAGAGCTGTTTTGTTGTTTCGGAGCGTTCGAATGTCGGGAAGTGGCTGGACCTTGTTTGGAGCATCTGTAATGTCTTCGTAGTTGATGATGAACAGAATAATTTCTCCATGTTCATTTTTAACTGGAGCAACAAGCACGCTGCACAGAAACTTGGAACCTAAAATGAAATAAAAGTTAATGTTCTTTAATTCTATTACGTTGACCACTGAGATTTCTAACTTTATCAGGGGTGTGGAAGTACTGATTTTGTCAACTTGTCCCTCGGCAAGTAATATATGAATTTCTTGTAAAGCAGGATAAAAAAGAACATGTTTGCAATAAAGAAAATGGATAACTTTTTTAGAAAACATTGTTTTTTTAAAAAAGAAAATGAATAAACTCAGCATTTTCTTCATTAAAAACAATGTTTGCTACCTAACCATAAGGCAGATTGATCTATTTGATCCAATTAGTCCCATTCCATGATTTGCCCATGTATTGTTTGTACTTGTCCACAGAAAAGTTGCTTATAAAATGGCCTTGTATCAAGGTAGAAAAGCCTATGACAGAGAAGTTGATGATCGGTTGTAGTATCAATTGAAAATCAGTTCAAGTTAGACTGTTGCATAGAAGACTAATACACCCCTACATGTGTTTGATGTGTCGCCCCATGGGCGACACTCATTGTAGTATACATATTCTAATTTTGGAAATTACATCATATGGAAGGGTTCATGGAATCCGAGAATCGCATATTCATATTACACAACGACTGTTTACAGGGTCGAATGTTCAAGCAATACCACAAAACATATTTTGTAGTTCATTAAAACGCAAAACAAACATTAAAGTTTATGAAATTAACTTGGCAAAGGACGTTTATTTCGTCTTTCAGTTTTCCGTTTCTACTTCCGGCTGTCCCTGTGCACATATGTCTGAACTCCAACCAGTTCAAGGTATATGTCTAAACTCCAACTAGTTCAAGGCAACATAGGATATGTCTAGATGTCTTATTGAATCAAAGAACTTATGGTAACCGATCAACTCGACTCATTGGCAACTCGGCCCGGCGTATAACTGGGCCCCTAATCTAATACCAAATCCATTTTTCTATTATCTATTAGGTATAGTTATTACAAATAGAAAATCTTTAATTTCGTTCAATTGTTCTGTAATGTGTGTAAGCATCAGCAATTTAATTCTAAGAATCAGCACATTTTCAAACACTGATTTGATATGATAATAATTAAACACAAAATAATATTTAAAAAGTAAACATTGCAATGTTTAACTGCATTGTACAACCGGTACAGTACTGGAGACGAAGCATGTCGTAGAGAAAACACAACACGTCTGGAGCTAGCTGGGTCACTAGGTGTCGGCACCCTTTGAAGTCTCCAGATCTTTGCACACGGCGTCGCTTTTATAATCAGTTCCACATGAGATTTTATTGGTTTCTCTTGTTTTAACAGTATGAGTTTTGACTCGGATTAAATCATTTGACTCGGATTGAATTTGATGTTTAAAGAATGTGCAATGATTTCAGCAATATTTTTTCGTAACAACATGATGAAAGGAAATTTCGATCGCATGAAGCTTTTGAAGAATTCTATTTCATTTACGTAGTTGGAGTCATAAAAAAGGAAAAATGAAATTGATGTTTGATGTCACACCTCCTGTATTACGAGAATTAATTTAAATTTTGTGTCTCATTTCGGTACCCGTTGCATTTTTAGCTCACCTGAGCACATCGTGCTCAAGGTGAGCTTTTGTGATCATTGAATGTCCGTCGTCCGTCGTGCGTCGTGCGTCGTCAGGCGTCAACAATTTAAGTGTTTACACTCTAGAGGCCACAAATATTAACCAATCATCATGAAACTTGGTCAGTAGACCATTAGGTCACAAGGATGAACCCTATTGAAAATGGGAATGATCTGTGCCATATCAAGGGAAAGGGGGCCTAAATGACAATTTTCTTGTTTACACTCTAGAAGCCACAAATATGGTCCAATCTTCATGAAACTCGGTCAGAGTAATCGTTAGGTTGCAAGGATGAACCCTATTGAAAATGGGAAGGCTCTGTGTCATATCACAGGAAAAGGGGCTTTTTCTTGTTTACGCTTTAGAGGCCACAAATGTGAACCAATCATAATGAAACTTGGCCAGAATGATTGTCAGTCACAAGGATTAATCCTATTGAAAATGGGAAGGATCTGTGTCATATCATGGGAAAAGGGGCCTTAATGAAAAATTTCTTGTTTACCTTCTAGAGGCCACAAATATGAACCAATCATCATGAAACTTGGTCAGAGTAATCGTTAGGTTGCAAGGATGAACCCTATTGAAAATGGGAAGGATCTGTGTCATATCACAGGAAAAGGGGCCTTAATGAAAAATTTCTTGTTTATGCTCTAGATGCCACAAATATGGTCCAATCTTCATGAAACTTGGTCAGAAAGATTGTAAGGTCACAAGGATTAACCCTATTGAAAATGGGAAGGATCCATATCATATCATGGGAAAAGGGGTCTTAATGACATTTTTCATCTTGAAGCCCAAGAGGCCACACATATGGTCTAATCTTCATGAAACTTGGTCTGAATTATTGTCAAGTCACAAGGATGAATCCTTTGAAAATTGGAAGGATCTGTGTCGTGTCACGGGAAAAAGGAGCTTTCATGATAATTTTCTTGTTACACTCTATAGAGACCAAAAGTCTTAAAAGTACAATTACGACTTTTGCTGGAAAATTTGATACTAGATAATTTAGACAAAGATACACAGGTGAGCGATATAGGACCATCATGGTCCTCTTGTTACCTTTTGCGCTTCCAGAGCAATTTCGCTCGCGCTAGTTTTCAGAAGTTGAGCGATCTTTTGATGATGACATTAAATCGTGCAATCACCATAATCATGAACGGGATGGAAAATAGTTAAACTATAATCTTTTGAAAATCGCGTCGTGGAGTAGCTCTAGAGACTGTGTTTTTTCACCATGGACAGTGGACGGTTGGGTGTTGGTCCGATATTCCAGGGCCTGGAAATCGTATTTTATGGGGGTGCGTTTATTTGGGAGGGCGCATCTAATAGATGAAATACGGTACGTATTTTATGAAATATATTCTACGATATTATAGACTACATAGTGGGGCCGAGTTTTTTTACTGGATGAGTTGAGTACAAGTAAAAACGACCCACATTCAAAAGAGCTCTAATCGCGCTCAAACCGTCAGAAGCGTTTTTTCCCATTCATTTAAAACAACTCAAATTGAATATATGTCTAACGAATCAAAATCCAAGAGAAAGTCGATGCACTTCAACTGCTCTAATAACATATTTTTTCTATTTTTATTATTTTTTTATCACTGGAATTGTATGAAAATATTGTTAATTAAGTTTCATATCATTTTGCAGAGCAGCAATAATTTTCAGGCATTGACACAAAATTCATCTTCACTAGTCTTCTTTTTAGCTCTACTGAGCGCAACGTGCTCAAGCAAAGCTTTAAGGATCACCCAGCGTCGTCCGTTGTCAACAATCATATAATTTCTTCTCCTGAAACACCGGGTCAATTTGAACAAAACTTTGTCACAATGAGCGCTCGAACTACTGAATGACCCAAAAATATAGGCCTGGATTTCGCCCCATGAAGTCTTTGAACGACATAACCTACTGAACCGCTGGACCAATCTCAATATTTTTTGCTAGAGTGTTCCTTAGGTGACCCACTTTTAAAATTGTTCGCGAAATTTTGATTGACCATTGGCTTAAACATTGGTGTGGCAGGGCGAAGCAATTTTACTAAGAAATCTATGAACGTCATCTCCTCCTAAATTGCAAGACCAATTCCGATGGAACTTTTCCGGAATTTTTACCCTTTCCGAAAATTAATTGCGAACTTTTATTGATCCATAAATATAGGCATGACAGGACGTGACAATTTTCACTTAGATATCTTTTAACAACCTCATAAAAAACTGGGCAAATGTCAATGAAACGTTGCCACAATGTTCCTGGGGTTTCTCTGTAAAAGTGTCCGTAAACTTCCGGATTTGCCCCCCCCCCCCTTCCCCCCCAAAAAAGGAGAGCTTGGCAAGGCATAGTATTTTCACTTTGAATTCTCTAAACGTAGCGCAATTGCAACAAATAAAACATATGTTATTAATACATGTTAACCGTTTTTTCTTAATCTGTCAAGTATTCAACAGAACTCAACTGTCATTGACTTACGTTTCATGAGCGGACAGGAAAAAGGGAACGTGTTAAAAATAACATTAACTCAGTTTCGTTCGAAAATGAAGTGTTAGCAATTTGTCAATGGTTTTATTGCATATTCCAACAAAAATGACAGTCCCGTGTAATTTCTATCAAGAAGTGATTTTGGGGCTATTTATTACTTTTTTCATATCAACATCTCGTAAATTTTTACTTATTCCCAAGTATATTATCGTACCAAGACTGGCAAAAGTTCTACTTTTTATTTAGAGAAAATATTCGATTTCCTTTCACTTGCGATGGTCATGCCCAAAATGATAAAAACACATTTCAGTTAAATGGCAATCTAATATTTTTGGATTTAAAAAAAAAAAACTATTTAAACTCCTCCACATAGTTAGCTACAACCATTTATGCGGGACTATATTTTGTTTTAAAGCAGTTCTATTTTGTGAAGTTCAGAATTGTAATCATTCATTTTAGCTTTGCTTTTATACAGCGAAAAAAAACCCAACTTGTTGTGAACTCTAGCTGTATGATTGTATTGTTGTTATTTTTTTTCACCATTCTAACCTAAAGTCCCAAACATTTTTTAAATACTTAGCTTTCATTTTTTAAAGGCGACACTATTCACTTTGCTGTACATTACAGCAATTTTTTACTTGTCTATAATGAAAAGCCATTTTCCATCAATGGGCCATAACTCTGTGAAAAGTAGATGGACTGTAACCAAAATATTACTTGTAGATATCTGCTTGATACTGATCATCTTTTAAGTTCGAATGAAATCTGCCTAATAGTTAGTTGTTGAGAAATTGAGTAGACTCAAGAAAGCTACAGACGGACTGACTGATAAAAGGATTACAGTAGGATGTTTATTATCATAACATAGATATAGTCTTGTGCATTCATATTATGTGAATCAAAAACTTTCGTAGGTCCACATTCGGTAGCCAAAGCACTCCCTGTAAATTATTTTATCATGCAATGAAGGCCTGTATTGACCTGATATCTCCTGTCTGATAACATAACATGATATCAGGCAGTCTATTTTTGGAAATAACTTGCATACACTTTCACCTGAATTTCCTTGATTTTTAAGGGTTTATCAAACCTAAGCTCTGGAAAATGATTGCATGATAAATAGAATAGCATGTAAGTGTCATAAAATATCAATGTTATCAGGTCTCAGCTGTGAGAATTTATCATGACTCGGCAAAGCCTCGTCATGATAAATACTTTGAACCTCGACCAGATAACATTGTTATTTTTAGACACTAACATGTTATTCTCTATTTTTAAAGGTTTGAACAAAAGTAGCAGAGTCACATCACACTCCAGCATATAATTCAGCACAGAATAACACAAAACCCTGCTCAATATGCTCAAAGCCAGAAAACTAGAATAATTCTGTGAACATTTCTTCCAAATACTTCCACATAATGTTAGGAGATACCCTGGCAAAAGATGTGCCTTGTGTAACATACCATCAAACAGATAGACAGAGAAGATGACACTCATGTAATACCACATCCAGTTGCATATAAAATTTAATAACATCCTTTACAACAAGAGCACTAAGCCTTTGAATGCATCCCCTGCTGAAGGTGCTGGATAAAACAAAAACTTTAAGTAAAACAAGAGGACCAAGATGGTCCTAGATCGTTCACCTGAGTCTCTTTGACCCCTGGGACATCACATTAATTAGATAGGCAGATGTCAAAAAGAAGATAATTGCCTAAGATCAATACCATGGAACGTTTTCAGCTAAGAGCAAGACAGATATGCCTTTTTGCTCTTTGATTCTATGTAAAAAAGGATGCAACCGGCTGGACCCTAAATGTGACCCCAGGGTCTTGATCTGAACAAACTTGGAAGAGGTCTATAAGATGATGCTATATTCTAAATATGAAAGCTGTCTGCCTTCTGGTTTCAGAGAAGATGATTTTTTCCCGGGTGGAGCCCAAATATGACCCAAGGGTCTTGATATGAACAAACTTTGAAGGGGCCCACTAGATGATGCTACATACCAAAAATGAAAGCAGTGTGCCCTTTGGTTTCGATTAGAGAAGATTTTAAAAGATTTTCGCTCTTAGATTCTATGTAAAAAGGGTTACGCCCGGGTGGAGCCCAAATATGATCCTAGGTTCTTGATATGTACAAACTTGGTAGAGGTTCACTAGATGATGCTACATACCAAATATGGAAGCTGTCTGCCATCTGGTTTCATAGAAGATGATTTTTGAAGATTTTCATTTTTTAACCCTTTGTGCTCATTAAGAGATAAAGGGGTGCACCCGTGAAAAGCCCAAATATGACCCAAGGGTCTTGATATGAACAAACTTTGTAGAGGCCCACTAGGTGATGCTACATACCAACAAGAGGCCCAAGAGGGCCTGTATCACTCCACTGGCTTAAAAATCTCAAGATTTGAAGGAGAGATATTGAAAATAGAAGGTTACGAAAGTGAACAGCATTCCGAAGGAATTCCGACTTTTTCCAAGTTGAAACTGACTTATGAAGGAATGAACTTATTTAAATAATATATGTAAAATTACAAGGAAGAAAACTATTTAGATATCACTTTGAAACAAGAGGACCAGAATGGCCCTAAACCGCTCACCTGAATTTTAATGATCCAGTGGATCTCATCCAATCCAAATTTCTTGAACAATTTTAGAATAGGGTCACCCAAGGAACATTCTGGTAAAGTTTTATTGAAATCAGCCCCATGGTTCAGGAGGAGATGTTGTTTGAAAATTTCGGGGTCAAAAAAAGCCCTGCCCTGCCAAGCACATATTTGGGGTTCAATCCAAATTTCTTCAACAACTTTAGAAGAGGGTCCCAAAAGGAACATTCTGGTAAAGTTTTATTGAAATCAGCCCCATGGTTCAGGAGGAGATGTTGTTTGAAAATTTCGGGGTCAAAAAAAGCCCTGCCCTGCCAAGCACATATTTGGGGTTCAATCCAAATTTCTTCAACAACTTTAGAAGAGGGTCCCAAAAGGAACATTCTGGTAAAGTTTCATTGAAATCTGCCCCATGGTTCAAGAGAGGATGATGTTCAAAGATTTTTGGGTCAAAATAAGCCCCGCCCTGCCACGCCCATATTTGAGGGTCATTCCAAATTTCTTGAACAACTTTAGAAGAGTGTCAGCCAAGGAACATTCTGGTAAAGTTTCATTGAAATTGGCCCAATGGTTCAGGAGGAGATGTCGTTCTAAGATTTTGGGGTCAAAATAAGCTCCGCCCTGCAACGCCCATATGTGGGTGGTCAATCCAAATTTCTTGAACAACTTTAAGAAGAAGGTCACCAAAGGAACATTCTGGTAAAAGTTTCATTAAAATTGGCCTCATGGTTCAGGAGGAGATGTGGCTCAAAGATTTCGGGGTCAAAATAAGCCCGCCCTGCCACGCCCATATTAGGGGGTCAATCCAAATTTCTTGAACAACTTTAGAAGAGGGTCACCCAAGGAACATTCTGGTTAAGTTTCATTGAAATTGGCCCAATGGTGCAGGAGGAGATGTCGTTCAAAGATTTCAGGCTCAAAATAAGCCCCGCCCTGCCACACCAATATTTATGGGCCAATCAAAATTTCTTGAACAATTTAAGTAAAGGGTCACCCAAGGAACATGCATGCCAAGTTTTGTTAAAATCCGCCCATTGGTTTGGGAGGAGAAAATGTTTAAAGAAAAAGTTTACGCAAGGACAGAAGCACGGACGCACGACGAACACTCCGCCATGACAATAGCTCGCTGGCCTTCGGCCAGTGGAGCTAAAAATTAAGATTTTTCAGCCGTTATTTACTGTTAAAGATATAAATCTACAGTGCTTGTTTCTCTTACACTGTTTGGGCCTAACAAAATGCATGATTTTGTTACATACCCATCTGCCTTACATACATCCAAGGTCTATTGCAGTTTACGGAAATGGCCGAGTGATGTTCCGAATGGTTTAATTACATTCATGTCGTATTGACAAAGAACAGACTACACATATGCTGATCATTGTCTATAGCTCCTGCTAATGCAGCAATAATTCTGGTTCACTATGACAAGGATTTAGATGGTAACCAAATTTGGTCTGTGAAGGAAAGTGTTAATTGATTGGTGAGGCCTGACATGTCAGCTTACTCTTTAATTATAGAAAAGGTTAATTAGTGTATCCCTGTACAGACCAGACAAACCCCAAATCATTCTTTATGAACCTCTAAACCATTTCATCAGTGGAGTATGTTTCCATCCAGCATTCCAGCTATAGGAAAACATTCTACAGACATCAATATAGCTATCACATTAATTAAATAAAGACTTCCTGACCAGTGGTAACAGTGTAACTTTTCACTACCACAATGCCTGTCAGCTGGGAACCATGACAGATCTATCAAACTGTTCGCTACCACACAATGGCAAAGGCTGGCAGCCATGACATAGTGCTACCAAAAACCTCAAAAATATTGTTGGAGAAAAAATATTTGATGAATTTTGGTAATGATGTGATGATATTTTACATTCTTCTCAAGATTACTTCCAATATCATAAATGGAATGTTTCATTCTGCCCAGTATTGTATACAGAAATACCAAAATTGATGCCACTGGTTCAGGTCATACAGTTTCAGTTAGTGACGCATACTCTGTGAAGAATGCTGTATATTTCATACTTTTATCATCTTAAACTTTAAGAACTCTGTAAATTTATAGTAAAATTTGGGTTATATAATAAATGATATATCAAATTTACACTATCAAAATATATCATAAATAAAACTCGCCATCAAAAATAGATAAAGTCTTGGCAATACTTGTTTTTGTCTGTTAATTGAAGAACCATTCAATAAATACAGTTTTACATGACCGCTCATTCAATGGTCTTCCAGGCCATTTGCAATTATATTCAGAGCTAGATAGAGGGGGTATTTATGATTTCAAACTAAAATATTTCACTAGTCCTTGTTCAAACTCTATCTTGTGGGTAATCATTGACTTTGCCAGGATGAGACAATTTGAATGAGGACCCACATCATAGGGTTTCATTGAGAAATTAAAATCTTAGACTGGTTTTACACCCTCTTAGCTGTACCTCTGATGGCAATACATTTGTAATAAACCACACAACAAACTATATGTATTTTTGTTTTCTTTCTTTTAGATTTTTATTTACATGAGATAAAACTGAACAAAAATTCTTTGAATGATTTTCTTTCATGTTTGCCCCAACACCTCATCCTGAGTGAA
This sequence comes from Fragum whitleyi, assembly GCA_948146395.1. NCBI lineage: Eukaryota > Metazoa > Mollusca > Bivalvia > Cardiida > Cardiidae > Fragum > Fragum whitleyi. The sequence goes on from OX411556.1 coordinate 6,508,928, forward strand.
TGTTTCCCATTTTTTGACAAGACAAGATCAATATATTGAGAGCCCATACTTCCTTCCTATAGACATAATCCATTATTTCTGAATCTGCATTTATTCAAATTTTGATTGATTTACATTAACCAGTGGTAACTGCTGATAACAATACCTCAGTTATAGATACATGCAACACAAAAATACAGTATTTCTCCTAATTTATGCTCCCGGGAACTATGCATAACATGGTCAGGGAGCTTTAATTTAGCACGCATTTTCTGATGAAAAAAATCATTAAAATTGATAATTTTTATGTTTTTTCCCCTTTCATTTGAGGTGAATTTCCTGTAAACAATCATATAAATGATCGTTTAGAGGAAAATTTATCACAAATTAGAGAAGAAGTCTCAAGAAGTTCCTAAAATTTAGGCACTTGAAGTGGGTTTTCTTAGTACAAGAGGGCCATAGTGGCCCTAAATCGCTAACCTGAGTTAATTGTTTTTAACCTGACCTCTTAACCTCATCAATGATCCCACTTCCGTTCAATCTTGTCTGGGATTTCATGAAGACAATCATTTCAACCTATTTTCAGCTTGATTGAACAAAAAATATGACCTCTAGAGTGTCTAAAATGTTTTCTAAGAATTGACCTTGTTACTTAGTTTTGACCACTCTTGACCCAATCTTAAACTTGACCCAGATGTCATCACGACAATCAATCTGACAGATTTTCTGGTTGATTGACCCAAAGTGTAGGCCTCTAGAGTTACTACTAAGTTTTTCCATGATCTGACCTCATGACCTATTTTTTGACCCCCACTTTACCCAATTTTGAACCTGACCCAGATTTTATGAAGACAATCTATATGACCAAATTTCAGGTTGATTGACCCAAAAATGTGGCCTCTAGAGTGTCAACAAGGTTTTTTTCTAAGATATGACCTAATGACTTAGTTTTTGACCAAAATTGACCCATTTTTGAACTTGACTCAGATTTCATCAAAACAATCTGACAAAATTTCAGGTTTATTTACCTAAAAATATGGCCTCTAGAGTGTCTACAAGGTTTTTCTAATATTTGACATCATGACCCCACTTTACCCAATTTAAAACTTGACTTAAAATTCATCAAGACAATCAATCTGACCTATTTTCACAAAGATTGAACCAAAATTATAGCCTTTAGAGTGCCTACAAGGTTTTTCTTAGATCTGACCCAATGACCTAGTTTTAAACCTCAGTTGACCCAATTTTGAACTCATCAGAGATTTTATCAAGACAATCATCCTGACCAATTTTCAGGTTGATCAGGCAAAAACTATGGCCTCTAGACAAAGTAAAAGTTGATGACAGACAACATACAACAGATATAACGCGACCACAAAACCTCACCTTGAGCACATCGTGCTCAGGTGAGCAGAAGAAATGCCACAATTAGGGAGGGCTCTATTTTTAGAGGTAAACTATCTTTCTCACAAAAATACTACGGGATTCTCAACCTATGTTAATTGCCACAACCCAGAATATTCTTCTTTTGGTAGTTGTTACAGATCAAGATCAGCCTGTACAATATAGGTGCGGTCTGATTGTAGTTTATACTACCTGATTTTTCTTTTCGGAAAACAAATAAAGTTTCAAAATTCAAACTGACTTATGATTGAAGTGCATTAAACCCTTTCAGCACTTTGAATTTACTGCAATCTTGCCATGTTTTTTTGTTCAATTATTCGGAATGAAATATTTAAAATATAATAGAATCATACAGCCAGAAATACCTGAAGGAAAATCTCATAAAAGAATAATTATGTCAGCAAATAGCCAAGATTTCCAACAGTCTATTGGCAGAATTCAGATTAAAGCCTAACAGGTATTCACTTTACTTAAAGCATTGAATTTTGAGTACAGTAAAACTTGTGTTAAGGAGACCCCCAAAAAGTGGTTGCTAATGGGAATGGTCTCTTTATACAATACTTAAAATTTTTAAAAAGCTAGGCCATGTTGATAGCATATATCAATTATTGCTTAATTCTTACTAAATCCGTTGATATTCAAACCCATAAAATCGTCTCTTTTAGACGATTCTAATGGTTTTCGACATCATAAGATCCAATAATAAATAATGTTTAATGTCCACTTTTCAGAGATTTTGCTTAGGGTGAAGTGACCTTTTATGGTAGCTGCTTAATAAAAAGGGTCGCTTAATGAACGTGGTCGCTCGAGCAAGATTGACTGTATTATCAAAAAATTCTTAAAGTTTTGGTCTCCGATGTCTAGCCAAAAATATTCATGGATCGGCAAAGGACAAGTTATAATAGACACATGCAGAGGGTCAGGTAAACACTTCAGATCTCATTGTTTCAACAGTATCTCAACAAGCCCTGAGTAATCATCTACTTTCCATGAGAAAAGAACAATAAATTATGGTAATTTTCTGTATTTTGCTACTTGCCAGTATGAGCAATGTCCCTAAATGATTTAGTAATTACAGGGGATAGTGTAAAGCACTGCTGAGATCCGCTTTGGATCTTTAATGTAAGTGTGCCAGCCAGGGAATCAAACAAATGAAATAGATCTGCAATTGTTTTGAAGTAAAAACACTATGGTATTACCCAATTCCGAGTCGTAATTCCAGGTCTTAGAAACATCCAAAAAGGGTTACTGGAAGAGATAATTATCGATGTGTTTGCATAGAGATTGACAAACTACCAAATATGGTCGAAAATAGATCTAGAGACTCTATGATTATTCCTCATCTACGATAAAAATGGCATCTGTTCATTTACCAGTGTTTGCATAAAACTTGATTCTCATGATAGAATATCAAACTAAACCATGAAATATCCTGTTTTAGAATTGCTTCAGAAATCCAATGCAAATTTATCAATATACTGTTGCATAATTTTCATCACAGGTATAAGGATAAAAATCTTTATTTCTTTATGAAATATGATGTTGTTGGTACTCATTTAAATTGTCTTGATGATACAACTTTAATGAGTTCTCACAACTTAAGGTATTCCTAGTGTGAAGCAAGGGTAAAAAGAATGATAAAATGATACTAAAAACGAATACTACATGTTATTCCCCTTTTATGTCTGAAATTTAAATGACTTTCACCGTCCCGTTTAGAAAATATTGAAAAAAGTCCGTTTTCTTGAGTGGGTGGGGAAATCGGCCATAAGATGGGAAGGGGTCTATCTTAAAAAGATGATTGTGCAATTAACTGCGTATAATCACGCGACATATTTCGTGTAATATATTTGGTAGAAATGTTGTAAATTACAAAACGTTAGTTTTGAACAAATAATTTTGATTAAATAATGCATAGTAAGCCAACATTTCAAGTCGGAACCAAAATAAGGCGCCATTTTGTAATGTATTTTGGCTACAGTGACTATCAAAGAAATTCCTCTTTTTCAAAAAGTATTGATGGGGCATCTCAAATGCCTTTTTCAAAAATTACTAAAATACTTCGGGCATTCAGGGTAAAAGTATGAAAAAAATTCACCGTGGAAAAATAGAGAAAATGGACCAAGAGTTATGCGCCCTTGAAATAAATTAACCTAATTTTTTACCATAATTATGTTTTTTAGCTCTCTAATCGCGCTCGAGTCTTTAACAAAATAACTAAGTAAAATGAATTTGTTAATTCCATTAATTATTTTTTAAACATGCTGAAAAATGTTCACTGATCTTATAATATTGCTCGTATTTAATTAAATTCTTAATCTCAAGTGTCTAAACTACAAAGTGTGTCCATTTGCCTTTGAAATAATTGCAAGAAACCGTGAAAAAAAAAGGTTTTCCCTGTAGGATAAAATAAGATTTCTCTTTTAATGAAAAAGACTTTTGCTATTGTAAAGGAAGGATTATTTTCGGCATGGATTTTGCTTTCATTATTCTCTCATATACTGGAGTATGAAAGGTAACCCTCCTTCGGGATCGTTGAAATGTGTATGATACTCGTTCAATAACTGAAATATTTTGCAAATAGACATAGTCGGTCCCTTTTTAGCATGCCAGATGTCTACATCACGACAAATAATTTGTTTGTTACATGTAAACATACTTTATTTGGGCCTAATAATATTGTTTCTGTTGGTATAAACGTTCGACTGATTAAAAAAAAAATATTGAAAAGGGACATAATATGTACAATTATACATAAAAGCATCTTCCATGATAATTTTGGTTGCTCTTATTATGGTTTGAATGTATGAATTGAAAATTTCGTGTAAATTCCTTAGTAAAAGCAGAGAGAATTTGTTTCAGGTATAAGCGTAAGAGTTTTTGTTCTATAATTTTTCCGGGAAATCGGTTTCCGTGGGTGTGACTTCCAGCAGTCCTTTGGTCGGTACACTTAAAGAAAGATAATTTCCTGCAAATTATTTTGATTGGTCGAGATATTTTTTGTACAGATTAACATTTGGTAATGGGGCCAAAAACTCAATCAAAACCATGAAAGTATAATAAAATTTATATTTTGGTAGATTTTATCAAATTTCCATTGAGTTTATGTAAGGCGACACCAAATAAATTTTTAGATTCTCATCCCCGCCCGCCCCTAAAAATATCGCCCGCCCTGAACTTTTTTATTTGTGGAAAAAAAACAAAAAAAACCCGACGTTCGTTAAACGTATCGTGGTGTTGATTCAAGGAAAATGGCCGACTGCATCCCTTGTATTGCAACAAGTTTTATCACTTGAAATTAGAAAAAAGAAGCCGCCATAGCGGGAAAATATCTTAAAGACGAAAGCAACAAATCCTTTTCTCTATATTTCAGGTGAGTTCGCTTGAAAAGAAGTATGCTTATATTACAAATTGACGCGTCTACAAGATGTCGAGAATAAGGTCGCACAGTTACACGACAACTTGTTTTTGTATCGTAGTTAAAAATAAATGCTGTAACTAATGAATTGCTTTATGTTTTTGCCGATTTTCCATATTCTTACTCGTCTTGACTATTTCTAATTACCCGAGACCATTGAAAGCATTTCCGTTTTCGAATATCTTATCATTTCTATCTAAAATAATAAGCTTTGTTTCGTGTAATTTCAAACCAATCAAACATTATTTTACTGCATTTCTACAACTTAGGTGTGACAAAAATCCATCCTCATCGTCATTCGTGATTTTTTTTTTATATACTCAAAATTACTTACTTATTTATTTGAAAATTAAATCCGGTTCCAAATATCCGAGAAATAAAGACTCGAGAAAATTAAAAAAAAAAATCTCGACTAAAACAATTCCAATATGACGTCAATCTGTAATTTTCTCTCACGTTTTAAACCTTTGATCCAGAAAAGTTTATTTTTCGGGGAGGGTAAACGGGTAATCAAAGACGCCGACATCAGATGTTCGACTATTTTGGGGACAATTTCTTGACTCGGCACGCGACGCACGCTTGAAAAACCTGATTGATGTTAAACCCTTTCCATCGTCAGGGTGAATAGATGGGATTTAGATGACTCTCTTCACGGATTAAATTTTATTAAACAGGAATACTTTTCCATTTTTAACAGCAGGTAGGACATTATTTCAAAATAAAGAGACGATATAGAATAATTATGAATTTACGCATTTTGTTATTGAGCGGGACCGAGGTAGATTTGCCGATACGGTGATTATAATTTTTGACAGAAAGCACGGGTAGCTTTATTTATTTCTCCTCAGATTGCCTCTTCATTACCCGGTTATCTACCAAAAAACAATGGAAATGCAAAGTTTATTCTTAAAATAATGTGCGAAGTTCACTTCGATATAAATTCGTGAAAAAGAAAGTAGTTGGTCAAACAATTTACGATTCGGTGCCTTCACGTCGTTACGTTTGGATCATCTGTGATTACGAACTTTGGGTGTTTGCATAGAAAATAAAAAATAAAAGCCGTCCACCCGCCCCTTTTTTTCTGAAAACTCGGATGAGAATCTAATAATTTATTTGGTGTGGCCTAACTGTACGTCTTTTTTAGCGGGAACGTCGATGATTATGACGTCATCTAACTTGCGCGCAAAACGACGCGCTTTGATTGACGGAAATAGCCGAAATTAACCGATTCAATTCCGATCATCACACTAGGAATACCTTAAGACTTAGGGTTTGTACAATTTTTATCAAATATTTCAATCTAATAAACAAAACTCCCACATCTATATGTTAGGCTGTGCAAAACTGTTTTCCAACAATGTTTTTTTTCTGCACCACTAGAGATCTACCACAATGTCTTATCATTAATGGTAAGATCTTTTGTTTGAGGATGATAAGTCTTGTAATAAATGGTAAGATTATCTTCTGTTTGAGGATGGCATGTCTTATCATAAATGGTAAGATCTTTTGTTTGAGGATAGTAAGTTTTGTAATAAATGGTAAGATTATCTTCTGTTTGAGGATGGCATGTCTTATCATAAATGGTAAGATCTTTTGTTTGAGGATAGTAAGTTTTGTAATAAATGGTAAGATTATCTTCTGTTTGAGGATGGCATGTCTTATCATAAATTGTTAAATCTTTTGTTTGAGGATAATAAGTTTTGTGATAAATGGTAAGATTATCTTCTGTTTGAGGATGGCATGTCTTATCATTAAAGGTAAGATCTTTTGTTTGAGGATGATAAGTCTTGTGATATATGGTAAGATTATCTTCTGTTTGAGGATGGCAAGATAAAAGCAGGCACCATTCAAGCTCTTTGAGGCCCATAAAAAGTTTTTCCAGATTGGGATGGCTAAGTAAAAATTGATGATAATCCTATGCTTAAAGAAAATATATTTCTTCTTTCTTATTTGACTATAGCAATAACTTTTGATAGAAATTTAGACAAGATTAAAAGTTGGAATGAAATATTATACAAGATACAGACTAAATAAATCTGGTTCTAAACAAATAAAAGCCCCGACTTTCTTATTTTTCAAACAGAATCAACATGACCCGTGAGAGTTTTCAGACATAACAGAGAAATTAAAGTTAGATATACATGTTATTCATCCGGTACAAAAAGGCAGACAGACTGATTAAAGGAAATGCTTTGTAGACTGTCTTCCATTTTTCTTCTTTTTATTCCTTGGGACATATCCTTTGTTATTATGCATCATATGTGTATTTTGACATCAAAAGAGTTTGGAGGAAAATTTGTGTTAGGTGTGTATAAAATTAGTCCTTCGGTTTAGGAGGAAAACATGTTCATATATTTTAAAGCCTGCATAACTAAATCCACCATCAAGTTTAAAAGGAGTCATCCAAGAAACATTTCAGTCAAGTTTGGTTGTATGGCTCATTGGTTACTGAGCATAAGATGTTTAAATATTTTGAAGTCAAAAACTGTCTCATCCTGCTATGCCCATTTTTGGTGGAGGGGGCAAATCACAATTTCACAAACAAGTTTTGATGAGGATCATCAAATCAACTCATTGAACTGGTACCCTGATGTCTGTGAGAGACAACGGGTAGTGTATAAATTTTACGGCAATCTGATTGGCTGTGTACTTTTCACGACAAGTAAGTTATTACAAACCGTAAGAATTTTCCCATCATGCATGTCGATATTCGTTGAAATTTGGCGGCATTGTTTAAAATGGAAGTACTATTATTCTGTTGCTTATATAAATATGCTCTTTACGAGATAAACATACGAAAGAAAAACAAAAAATCAACTAAGTAGTTGCTGTTTTTCGCCGCATACATCGTGATTTTCGATCAACTGGATGTCGCAAATCCGCTACCAAACGCTTTACGATTTTCTAGCTTCCATTTAACGTTGATCAAATGACGTCACTACCGGGTCACATGACCTAACGAAAATTTGTAAAATACCTGTCTCTAGTATCAATAGATCTAGGGGCAGTAACCCAGTCCAATCAACTCATCTGCCCTTTGGGTTATTATTTGCCAAGTAGTTACTGAGAAGATATTTAAAGAATTGTTGACAAGTTCCAACATACTAAAGAAGAGGACCAAAGTATGTCAAGCGGCAGAAATAAGGTGACCACAAAAAGTGAGCTAAAAAGTGGGCACGTACAAAAAGTAATTTGTACATTTAGAATTATCCCCTTTTAGTGGTAATTGATAGCAAATGCTTTAAGTTTTACCAGAGATAACACAAAAATCAGGAAAAAATTAACGACAACAACACAAAGGCTAATTAGCGACACCCAAATTTTCCTCTCAAAACATTCCAACTTAAAGGATTAAACTCTAATGATGAAGGAATCCTAATTATGCTCGAATGACCAAAAGGTAAAATAAAACTCTTGAAGCAAAGAAAATCCACAAAATTTGAGCTGTCTCAAAAAGTATTTACAAAAAAATATCACAAGGTAGAGCATGTTTCCAATTGTGATCAGGAAAAATAAAAATCGATCAAATTACGAGGCAGGCTGAGAGAAATGGGAATTTCAGGATATTCTGACACAACGAAGTGCTGAAAACAAATTGTGCAATTTCAATTGATAAATCACATTAAGTTCAAACCAGCAGCTCTCCATACCAAGCTCTCCATATGCAATTAGTTTGTCGTAAAATTCAATTTGTCCTCAATACTGAAATTCAGTGCATTCCATTTGCAAGCCAAAATGGTAAAAAAAAGTCCATTTGGACAAAATGTTGCTGACAAACATGCGGACCATTGGCCACAAAAGCTCATTTGAATCCTTAAGGTAGAGGTAATAGTTCTACAATGTTTTGGAAGTAATCACTTAAACCGTGCTAACTGAGGTTTCCTAATGATTTTCATTAGGACACTTCTGTTAACATTGTGAAAGATCATGCATACCGAAATGTTGTGGAACTATTACGGGTCTACTACCTTAACTCCTCATGTAAAGTTTTGACACTAACTAGTACTTCTGAGTATAAGGTATCAAGCAGACTCAACTCAAGAAATCAAGGAGTCCAAGCTAGAGGTGGGAGTCTGAATTTCAAATTGGCAATGAACTATTGTGTAACAAGCAATTTCTTCTTTTCCACAATAGTTCCTGACCAATTATTAGACAGTTGTCTTTCAAAATAATTATATATGCAAGTAAATATTATCTGTGTTATCTGCTCAAAATAAGGTATTTAAGAGATTAAAAAACAAGAGGCCCAAGAGGGCCTGTATTGCTCCACTGGCTTTAACATCATTAGATTTGCATTAAATGAATCTTTCTTTGAATGAAAACAACTCTTTTAAATCTCTTAAGACCTTTTTTATATTAATTAACTGGGTATGGCTCACATTGCACCAAAATTCTCAAGTTTCATTGAAATCGGCCCAACCTTTATCAGGAGATGTAGTTCAAAGATTTCGGGCTCAAAATAAGCCACACCCGGACATGCGAATATTTATGGGCTAATTAATATTTTGCATACAATTTTTGAAAAGGGTCACAGAAGGAACATTCTGGTAAAATTTCATTAAAATCAGCCCAGTGATTCAGGAGTAGATGTCGCTCAAAGAATTCGGGTTCAAAATAAGCCCCACCCTCCCACACCCATATTTATGGGCCAATCAAAATTTTGAGAGCAACTTTTTGAAAGGGTCTCCCAAGGAACATTCTGGTAAAGTTTCATTGAAATTGGCCCAGTGGTTTAGGAGGAGAAGTTGTTCAAAGATTTCGGGCTCAAAATAAGCCCCACCCTGACACACCAATATTTGGGGGTCAATCCAAATTTCTTGAACAACTTTAGAAGAGGGTCGCCCAAGGAACATTCTGGTAAAGTATCATTGAAATCGGCCCAATGGTTCAGGAGGGAATGTAGTTCAAAGATTTCAGGCTCAAAATAAGCCCCGCCCTGCCACGCCCATATTTGGGGGCCAATCAAAATTTCAGGAACAATTTTTGAAAAGGGTCACCCCAGATACATTCTGGTAAAGTTTGGTTGAAATCGGCACAGTGGTTCTGGAGGAGATGTCATTCAAAGATTTTGGGCTCAAAATAAGCCCCGCCCTGCCACGCCCATATTTCGGGGTCAATCAAAATTTCTTGAACAATTTAGGTAAAGGGTCACCCAAGGAACATCCATGCCAAGTTTCATTGAAACCGGCCCAATGGTTCAGGAGGGAATGTAGTTCAAAGATTTCGGGCTCAAAATAAGCCCCTCCCTGCCACGCCCATATTTGGGGGCCAATCAAAATTTCAGGAACAATTTTTAAAAAGGGTCACCCCAGATACATTCTTGTAAAGTTTGGTTGAAATCGGCACAGTGGTTCAGGAGGAGATGTCATTCAAAGATTTTGGGCTCAAAATAAGCCCCGCCCTGCCACGCCCATATTTGGGGGTCAATCAAAATTTCTTGAACAATTTAGGTAAAGGGTCACCCAAGGAACATCCATGCCAAGTTTCATTGAAATTGGCCAAATGGTTTGGAAGGAGAAGATTTTTAAAGATTTCAAAGTGAAAAAATGCCACGCCCTGCCAAGCCCTTATTTGGGGGTAAATCCAATTTTCTTTAACAATTTTAGAAGAGGGTCACCCAAGGAACATTTCTACCAAGTTTCATCAAAATCTGCCCATTGGTTTGGGAGAAGAAGATGTTTAAAGAAAAAGTTTCGGACGCACGGACGGACGGACGCACGACGGACACACCGCCATGACAATAGCTCGCTGGCCTTCGGCCAGTGGAGCTAAAAACTACCCTTCTTTTTTAGCTCCACTGGCTGAAAGCCACTGGGGCTATTGTCATGGCGTTGTGTCCGTCGTGCGTCCGTCCGTCCGTGCGTCCGTCCGTCCGGTCGTAAACTTTTCTTTAAAAATCTTCTCCTCAGAAACTACTGGATGGATTTCAACCAAATTTCACAGGAATGATCCTTGGGTGACCCTCTTTCAAAGTTGTTCAAGAAATTTTGATCCAATGAAAAACATGGATTTAATGGGCGTGGCTTATTTCCAAATATGGTAAAAAGTGAGTTTTCTCAGATTCTAATCAATGGATACCAATTAAATTTTACATGAACTATCCTTGGGTGACCCTTTATCAGTCTACAAAAAATCATTGTGATCTGATGAAAAATATGCATTTTATGGGCGGAGGTCAATTCTCTATATGTTATATAGTGGAAACTTTGAAAATCATTTTCTCAGAATGTTACAGATGGATATCAACCAAATTTCACTTGAATGATCCTTGAGTGACCCTTTATCAGTGTACAAAAAATCATTGTGATCGGATGGAAAATATGCATTTTTTGGGCGGAGGTCATTTCTCTATATGTTATATAGTGGAAACTTTGAAAATCATTTTCTCAGCATGTAATAGATGGATATCAACCAAATTTCACTGGAATGATCCTTGAGTGACCCTTTATCAGTCTACAAACTAGAAAGCCATGAATGGCTTGAGTCGCTCCACAGGCTTGAAATTCTTGTAAAAGCAAATAAATGTTTTTGACTAGATTTTTAGATATTTGGAGTTCTACTGATGATGAAAATGATTTTCAAAGTTTCAACTATATAACAGATAGAGAAATGACCTCTGCTATTAAAAGACATATTTTTCATCAAATAAAAATAATTTTTGGCTGCATGATAATGGGTCACCCAAAGATCATACCAAAAATGTTCGATTGGTATCCATCAGTTACATTCTGAGAAAATGTTTTTCATAGTTTCCACTATTTAACATATTGAGAATTGACCTCCACATATCCAACAATCAGATTCTGAGAAAATGATTTTCAAATTTTCCACTATATAACATATAGAGAAATGACCTCTGCCCATAAAATGCATATTTTTCATCCAATCAAAATAATTTTTGGTACACTGATAAAGGATCACTCAAGGATCATTCCAGTGAAATTTGGTTGATATCCATCAGTTACATTCTGAGAAATTGATTTTCAAAGTTTCCACTATATAACATATAGAGAAATGACCTCCGCCCATAAAAAGCATATTTTTCATCCAATCACAATGATTTTTTGTAGACTGATAAAGGATCACTCAAGGATCATTCCAGTGAAATTTGGTTGATATCCATCAGTTACATTCTGAGAAAATGATTTGCAAAGTTTCCACTATATAACATAAAGAGAAATGACCTCCGCCCATAAAATGCATATTTTCCATCCGATCACAATGATTTTTTGTAGACTGATAAAGGGTCACCCAAGGATCATTCATGTAAAATTTAATTGGTATCCATTGATTAGAATCTGAGAAAACTCACATTTTACCATATTTGGAAATTAGCCACGCCCATTAAATCCATGTTTTTCATTGGATCAAAATTTCTTGAACAACTTTGAAAGAGGGTCACCCAAGGATCATTCCTGTGAAGTTTGGTTGAAATCCATCCAGTTGTTTCTGAGGAGAAGATTTTTAAAGAAAAGTTTACGACCGGACGGACGCACGGACGGACGGACGGACGCACGCACGACGGACACAACGCCATGACAATAGCCCCAGTGGCTTTCAGCCAGTGGAGCTAAAAATCATTGTGATCTGATGAAAAATATGCATTTTATGGGCAGAGGTCATTTCTCTATATGTTATATAGTGGAATATTTGAAAATCCTTTTCTCAGAATCTAATTTTTGGATTTCAACCAAATTTCACTGGAAGGATCCTTGAGTGACCCTTTATCAGTCTACCAAATATTATTTTGATTGGATGAAAAATATGCATTTTATTGGCGGAGGTCATTCCTCAATATGTTAAATAGTGGAAACTATGAAAATCATTTTCTCAGAATGTAACTGATGGAATCATTTTTAACATCAGTTGAACTCCAAATATCTAACTAGAAAGCCATGAATGGCTTGTGTCGCTCCACAGGCTTGAATTTCTTGTAATAGCAAATCTAAGTTTTGACTAGATTTTTAGATATTTTGTGTTCTACTTATGTTGAAATGATTTTCAAAGTTTCCACTATATAACATATAGAGAAATGACCTCCACCCATAAAATACATATTTTTAATCTGATTGCAAAAATATTTGGTAGACTGATAAATAATCACTCAAGGATCATTCCAGTGAATTTTGATTGATATCCATCACTTACATTTTGAGAAAATGATTTTCAAAATTTCCACTATATAACATATAGAGAGATGACCTCTGCCTATAAAATACATATTTTTCATCTCATTGCAAAAATATTTGGTAGACTGATAAAGGGTCACTCAAGGATCATTCCAGTGAAATTTGGTTGATATCCATCACATACATTCTGAGAAAATGATTTTCAAAGTATCCATATATAACATATAGAGAAATGACCTCCGCCCATAAAATGCATATTTTTCATCTAATCACAATATTTTTTGGTAGACTGATAATGGGTCACCCAAGGATCATTCATGTAAAATTTGGTTAATATCTATCAGTTAGATACTGAGAAAATGATTTTCAAAGTTTCCACTATATAACATATAGAGAAATGACCTCCGCCCATAAAATACATATTTTTCATCCGATCACAATAATTTTTGGTAGACTGATAAAGGGTCACCCAAGGATCATTCATGTAAAATTTGGTTGATATCTATCAATTGGATTCTGAGAAAAGCCACCTATTACCATATTTGGAAATTAGCCACGCCCATTAAATCCATGTTTTTCATTGGATCAAAATTTCTTGAACAACTTTGAAAGAGGGTCACCCAAGGATCATTCCTGTGAAGTTTGGTTGAAATTCATCCAGTAGTTTCTGAGGAGAAGATTTTTAAAGAAAAAGTTTACGACCTGACGCACGGACGCACGGACGCACGGACGGACGGACGCACGACGGACACAACGCCATGACAATAGCCCCAGTGGCTTTCAGCCAGTGGAGCTAAAAATCCAAGTCAAAACATTTATTTGCTTTTACAAGAATTTCATGCCTGTGGAGCGACTCAAGCCATTCATGGCTTTCTAGTTGTTTTCAAAGCATAGTGATTTTACCATAAAATGCACCATGCACAAATTTGAATTTGAATTACAAAATAGCTCAGATTGTTACTTAAACAATATACCATTGAAACAAAAATTCTTACCAAATATCTGAACAGTGTTATCTAAAAGGCACATTCCATTTTACCCTTATTGACGTACTCTTTATTATTTCAACAACTATTCTGTCAGATGAAAATATCAGTTGTTAGTCTACCAAGTTGTGTTTGTGAAACACAAATGTCCGCAAAATGGCAGTTGTTTAAACTTCGACCTTGACAGATGACCTTGACCTTATCACAATCATGACCTTAAAGTTGGTATCTATAGATGTGCATCATCGAGATGTATCATCGATCCAAATATGAGCATTGTATCATGAATAGCCTCGAAGCAATTGGCACTAATATGATTTTTGGTAAAGTTTTGCAGGCAGACAGATAAATGGACAGATCAACATGGGTAAATAAATATGCCCCTCAATCAGAGCATAAAAAGTGCGCAAAATGTATATATATGATTTGATTAAATGACCTAGTTTTAATGAAAAGCATTATGAATTTTAATATTGAGATGAGCTCAAAATATAGATCTAATATTTAGTACAAAATGTATAGCATTTCAATAGATTCCTACAAGGACAAGGTTTCTAATCCCATCAGTGTCAATTTTCCCAACATTTTCCAACAGTGAACAGCTTAATGTCTTCCCAGGATAAAATCTATGGACCATTCTCAACTAAAATATGATGGCAGTCTGATATATTGTTATTATTCATTTTCAATCTTGTCACTTGTGTGCAATATAATACAATAAAGAATTTTCCCTTGAAAGTCGATGCAAAATAGACATTTTTAAACTCTTGTTCTTACTCCATTTTATCCCTATTCTATGTTGTCCCTATTAGATTTTATATCTCTATAATTTCATACTTTGGAATATTATTTCAGTGCAAATTAGTTGTAACAGCCTATAAACATTGTTTTGTGCTGAGCCATCAATTAAGTTGAAATGAAGCATAATTTAGAACAAAAGCACTGCCCAATGGTGCAAACTCTTGACTGCAGGTCCTTGAAAATAATTGATGTTAAGTCAATAAGATGTCTTTGTTAAACACTAATTTCCCTGCCACTGCCATTTTTTCATAAACAGTGCATTAATGTCATAGCTAATGAAAAATTTCAATTTTTTACCCATTTTTTGACCTTGAAAAATGACCTTGGCTGATGACTTTGAAGTAGGTACTGAAGCACAAGCAAAAAATATGGCCAATGTTCAGTTTTTGGGGAGACAAATAGACATACATAACAAAAACAAAATTTCTAAATCTGTTTTTGGGGTATGATAGTGAATACAAGTGTCAAGTTTCAAGTCAATATATTTTCAAAAGTAACAAAGTAATGATCAAGTTTAAAATAAGCAGGTTTAATGTGTTAAGCATTTTAAATATATTATTCAATAGCTGACAAGCAACCATCAAACCTAGTAGAACTTATTCCACATAATCAACTAGAAACTCAATACATAAGATGGACCTAGGGAGAAGGGAATATTTATAGTCTCGTAAAAACAGATGTAACGATTATGTACCAATTATAACCCGGAAGATATAAGAGCTTACCATCTTTTTTGTAGTAGAGGATTTCCACCTGTTTTTCTTCGGAACCTTGGAGGGCCTCTTTAATCTGCAACATGGCAATGGCACTTGTAAGGGGTCCGTGCATGAAATCACAGATACACGTTTTTTGCATAACCTCGGCACGAGAATATCCACTAAGTTCACAGAATCCATCGTTACAGAAGATGATTGGGTTTGTCTCTATCTGTGCATTGGCTATCACAAACTTTCTATCTGAAATGGGAAGAATAATGTCTTTTTAAACCCATGCCTTATTGAATTAGAATTTAGTTGCAAACAATTTGTAATTTTTATAGAGAATTCAACCACTTTGTTTCAACTTTTCTTCACTTTAATTATAAAGTAAGACACAAACTTTCTGAGTTAACATTATACCCTCAGATAATAAATATTATTTGTTCTCAACTGAGAATTTTCTCAAATTTAGAGTTTAAAGAAATGTTCAAACATAAAATATAAAATTGATAATTTCTTACTTGCAGCAACTTATCAATACAACCTTTTATGTCTATAAATTGTTTATTGTATGACAACA
Organism: Fragum whitleyi; assembly: GCA_948146395.1. Taxonomy (NCBI): domain Eukaryota; kingdom Metazoa; phylum Mollusca; class Bivalvia; order Cardiida; family Cardiidae; genus Fragum; species Fragum whitleyi. The sequence goes on from OX411556.1 coordinate 6,524,923, forward strand.
GAATTAAAGCTTTAATTTGAAGTTTAAATTTGAGAAAATTTTCAATTAAGCCTGAGAAAAGTCTATAACCTTGGGCCTAGACTTCATATTTTAGACTGATCTGGAATCAAAGAGAGTGCAGATGACAGTTAAAATGGTGCGAACATTGAAAAGAAACCCTACTAAGGTAAAAACTATTGTGGAGAAAGGAGAACTTGTGTTTCAAGCAAATTTCTGCTTTTACCTCAATACTTTCTCAATTATAAAATCATAGGGACAGATTTATCAAGGGGTCAGCACATAAGTATTATTAGTGCCTATATATTTATAGGCACTTACAATAGTTTTGCTCTGACCCCTTTGACTTGGAGTTCACAAATGTCATATTTCTCCTAACAAACGCTCCCGGAAGATGTACATAACATGATTAGGGAGCTTTTATTTAGTATGCGTTTTCTGATTAAAAAAAGTGATAAAACTTATGTCTTTTGGGCCCCTTTCCCTTTGATTTGAGATAAATTTCGATTGTTTAGAGGAAATTCACATCAAATAAGAGAAGAAGTCTCAACAAGTTCTTAAAATCTAGGCATTTGAAGTGGCTTTTCTTAACCCTTTCCTGTTTTACAAAATTTTGGACCTGTCCAAATTAAAAGGTTTTGCAGACGAAATTTTAAAGTGGATTTAATTTGAAAAATAACCATTCAGTAGGGTAGAAAATAGTGTGGATAAAGAAGAAATTGCTTGTCAGAAGCAATTTCTTCTTTTTTCACAATGTTTTCTAAATCATAAAATCACAGGCACGTAAAAAGCAGGGATTAAACAGTAAAGGGTTAATGTTAATGTAGTGGCTACTACTTGGGCACTTTCATTAGGGAAAATACAGTAAATTTATTAATCATTTTTACTAGACTTAGACCTTGTTTTTGAAATTCTTCATTGTCATTATCATTGACTGTGCATGGACAAGTTGAATCTATTTACTGCAAAAAACTGCATTTAAGAAAGACTTAATGATAATTCAAGAAGTTGGCATGAAACTGTTGCTACCACCTTTACAGTCAATTATAATTGTTTTTTACTAATCCATTTATTTCAATTATAGTCAGAACTTCATACTGGCCTTGAAGTATGACATTGACCTTGAACTATATATCAAAACAAATCTTTTTAATACTGATAGATGCCCAATTACAGTAAAACTTGTGTTAAGTGACCACTAAAGGGACCACCGAAAAGAGGTTGTTTTTTCGGTCGTTTATGGGAATGGTCACTTAAAACAAAATACCATGATAAATGTGGCAGTTTATTTTGATAGCATTTACAGATTATCAGTCAAGTCGTACTGTATCCTATGATGTTTGAATCCACTAGAATCGTCTTATCGAGACGATTCTAATGGGTTCCCTCGATATAAGATTCAACAAAAAACAAATTTTCGTTAAGAATGTCCTCTTCTTCAGAGATTTTACTTACGGTGATGGGACTTGTTATGGTGATCGCTTAATTCAATTGGTCTCTCAAGCAATATCAACTTAAGTTTCACAGGGATGACATTGTCAAATTTTTGCTTGGCGTGCTATAAAATTGACAATTTTCCATAGCATATTATAATAGAGGTACAGATACGAGGGGATTAAGTGAGTCTAAAATCTTTGTTCTCTACAAACCCTATGCTGTGGGTACTCATTTGTCAGGACAATTCAATTGATTACCAGCAACAAAGGGTTTGCACTATTAATATTGAAATACTTCCATCTAAAATCCAAAATATCCCCCCCCTTTCTATCTTTAACCCGGATGTAAAAAAAAAAAAAGTTTCAAGGACATACAAACCCAGTTAAACTCTGAGACAAAAATATCATGCCTTCATCATTAAAAAAGAAAAAAAGACTCTACTATGAACAACAATAAATTAGAATTTTTCTCTACAGTTAAATATTTGCTCTGATCTTGTTAAAATAGCCAAATATTTGAACTTGTTGAATTCCAATATCTCACTCTGGGAGTCTTCAATATGGAACAACCACTTCAACCAGGACTGGGGAAATACGAATATTTTTCACTTGTCCATGGACAAGTAAAAGATGATTTGTTACATGTATAGAATGAAAATTAACATGTCCACAAACCAGTGAATAAAACTAGAAAATATATTGAGAAAACATTGTTTTGAATGAAGATAATTCTGGAAACTCTTTGAAACTTTTTTAAGACACCAATTTCAAGAGAGAGCTTCCAAGTTACAGCTTTTTTTTAATTCAACATTAATAAAGCGACATAAAAAATCTGATTAAATGCACAAGAGGGAGTGTCACTAAGAGATAAGGAAAGATAGACAGACTAAACAAGGGGGTAACTACCATTACACAATTTACCCAAGTGCATAACTGAAATAAATCCTCTTTTGAAAAATCGCTTGTTGAATGATAATTACTTCGAAACTACAGGTTCCAGAAGCTGTAGTTTTGATGTAATTATCATTCAACAAGATGTTTTGATTTTCCATAAACGTTCAAATCATATAAAAGTTGAGCAGACAGAGGACATTCATCTTTGTCACAGTCCACATATTGCCTTTATCCTACATAATCTATGTTGGTCACCTTGTGATTGAGTATAAATTTCAAAGTCCTAGTTACCCCTATACTAAATAGCATTGTGCATTTATTTACCAATTAATGTTTTTCAGTTCTCAACGGACTTTTAAAGGCCTTTCATGGCTTTGATTTAAAGCATTATTGAGGCAGCATTTTGAGAGACAGCTGCAAAGTTACAGCTATTTTTTTTTTGACATTAATAAAGCGACACAAAAAATCTGATTAAATGCACAAGAGAGAGTGTCAATAAGAGATAAGGAGAGACAGACAGACTAAATAGCATTGTGCCATGTTCTCCGACTGATTACATTGGCAGAATGTAGTAAAATCGGATTCTGTGTAAAATATGCAGCAATGCAGCGCAGTTTCTGTTGTGACTTATTGTGGTTGATTAGTTTTTTTTATCACAATTACAATACAGTTTCTTTTTTTCCTTTTTTATTTCTACACTTATAATTGACAAATTAGTTGGAGAAGGAGAAAACAAGCATTCATAAGTATTGCATAGCAATAACAAAATCCCCTACCTGTGACTGAAGTCTTGAATCATGAGACATTATTCCATTATGTCACAGTTTACTTTTCACTCTGTTTGAATTGAATCTACATTTTGGAGGATCAGTATAAGACTGTACTAAGTGTTTGTACAAAGTATAAGCTATTGGTACAGTCTTGCACTGAACCCTTGGTGTGTGGACAACCATCAAATTTTCTAATAGTAAGAGTAGTTAGATCTATATGATATAATTTGTGACTGTTATGTACAGTTACGTAACAATAAAATGCTTTGGGAGGAGTGAGATCTGACCTCTAAAGGCAGCGCTGCTGATCACCAGAGTGACTGTTAGCAGGGCAGTACTGATTTCCTCCATTTGTCCTTGGACAAGCTAAAGATGATTTCAGTACAAGGCCAAGAGCAAAATGAACTTGTCCACAAAAAAGTGAATAAATGAATATTGAGAATTTAATGAAGAAAATGCTGGAGTCCAGTATTTTCTTCATTAAACACAAAGTTTTCTACCATTTGATACAATAGGCTAATTATTCTATTAAATCTATTTTGTACCATTCCACATTTTACCCTGGTATTTACTTGTCAACGGATAAATGACATTGAAAATTGAACTTCTAGGCAGGTACAAAAGCCAGCTGTGTCTGACAAGTCAGGCAAAGGAATTCCTTACCCCTGGTTTGGGTAGATTTGTATCTCATAAAATCCCTTGTTTATTAGGATCATATATCCAGGATTTAGTGCAGGACCGTAGTAAGTGTATATACATTGTATATACACTTACTACTGTCTTGCGCCAAACCCACGAATTATGAGTATTGCATGATACAAGAATGCATATTTATATTACATTTAAAATTTTATTATTAGAAAGTTTTGCCTCTCTACTCTTCTGGAAAAAAAATGGTAAGAATTATTCTACAAATGGGATGAAATGGACTTGACATTTCTAAGTCAAAGAAGAGCTTAAGTTAATGGAAGGTACTTGACATTCTACACATCTTTTATAGCCATTAAATTTTAATGGAAATAGCTTTACCAGGACTATAGCCATTACATTAAACTATAAAAGCAACTTGTCAGAGAATAGGGGTTGATATGCTTTTTACCAGAAAGATTCTGATAAATGCTTGAACTGTCGCATAAGAACAGTACATTATGGACAATCACAGGCTATAAGTTCATTTTATTCTTACCAAAAATAGTCTAATAAATGCCAAACTCTTACATATGACTATAAAAGGGAAAGTATGTATCAGAGGGGAGTAGTTAGTTTTCTAAAGGTTTTTGGCACATCCATTTCTTATTATGTGTGGGCCTTCATATGATGCTGAAAAAAAATAAAAATTCACTTCAAGCAAATTCATGTGTGCTAGGCAAAAATCCCTTGAGAAATGGTGTATTCTGCTGAGACTTAAAATGGTCCTCTGCATAACATGCAAATTCACATACTAAGCAGCTTAGTATGTGAATTTTCAGGTAGAGCAGGGGACCATTTTAAACATTTGGAATTATTTGACATCCGAAAATATTAGGGGGCTGGATAGGCCACAAACTATCAAATATTGCAGAGTAATGAGAACTGAAGTCAGACTGTTCATTATAGCAGCCTAATAAATCTATGACAGACAGCCCCCACTTATACCTGTAAGCTAATTAAACCAGGTAGCTGTCATACTCCACATAGCTCTTTTTCTCTCAATTAAACTAATTCATCAGCTTGTGTCTGTAGACCTACTCTAAACTACCGGGAAATCTACCAGGAGAGTTCTTCATTCTTTGGAGGCTGCTTACCAATTGACCAATAAAAATTTTTGGATAAGAGAGTACTTGCAAGTCAATAATGTAAAGCCATTTTCCATCAAAGGATCAAAGTCATTGTGGATTGAAACTAAAATACCATTTGCACATCTCTGATTGATACTGATCACATCTCGAAAATTTAAATGTAATCCACCAAATAGTTGCTGAGATATTGAGCAGATAACAAACAAGAGGACCCTGAGGGCCCTATATCGCTCACCTGATATTTCAAGTAAATTATCATTAAGATTCCTTTTCCTGTGATATGGCATGAACCTTCCCATTTTCAACAGAGTTCATTCTTATGACCTGGCAAACATTTTGACCAAGTTGCATGAAGATTGGACCATATTTGTGGCGTCTGGAGCTCTTACAAGAAAATTGTCATTAAGGCCTCTTTTCTAATGGAATGGCAAGGATCCTTCCCATTTTCAAAAGAGTTCATCCTCATGACCTAACAAACATTTTGACCAAGTTTCATGATGATTGGACCATATTTGTGGCTTCTAGAGTGTAAACTAGAACTGTCGCAGAGCGGACTTAAACCCCCCACAAGTCCTTTGTCAGATCGCAAGTGCTATTAGTGCAGGATGTTTTTGTAACAAATATTGAGGTCATATGCAGCATTTGCATAAAGTTTCATGATTCAAGGTTGCTTTGTTTTTTGAGTTAGATTCCGGAAATGAAAATTGAAAAAAAAAAAAAATATTGACTGTGACCTTGACTTTTGACCTATGTGACTCAAAAATAATAGGGCACTTCCTTTGATCATAAGGAACATTTGTTTAAAGTTTCATGATAGTAGGTCACTTGGTTCTCAAGACAGAGTCCGGAAACAAAAATTGAACAAAGGCTGACTGTGACCTTGACTTCTGACCTTTGGGTCACCCTTTGTGACCCCAAAACAATAGGGCACTTCCTTGGCTCATAAGGAACATTTGTTTAAAATTTCATAATTGCAGGTCACTTGGTTCTTGAGTTAGAGTCCGGAAACGAAAAGGTCTACTGACGGACGGATGGACATACAGACGGATGGATGGATGGATAGACAGACAAACATTAGTGAAACATATTACCCCCTCTACTTCGTAGGTGGGGGATATAACAAAAGAATTGTCATCTAAACCCCTTTATCCATGACATGGCACAAATCCTTTCCATTATCAATAGGGTTCATCCTTGTGACCGGGCAAACATTCTAACCAAGTTTCATGAAGATTGGACCATATTTGTGGCCTTTAGAGTGTAAACAAGAAATTTGTCATAAAGGCCCCTTTTCCCGTGATATGACACCGATCTTTCCCATTTTCAATAGAGTTTATCCTCATGACCTAACAAACATTCTGACAAAGTCTTATGAAGATTGGACCATATTTTTGGCTTCTAGAGTATAAACAAGAAAATTGTCATTAAGGCCCCTTTTCCTGTGATATGGCACGGATCCTTTCAATTTGAGCAATTTTTACAAGGGACCATCCAAGGAATATTTCTGCCAAGTTTGGTTGATTTTGACTCATAAGTTTAGGAGGAGATGTCGTTTAAAGAAATTGTTGACAAAATTGTCATTAAGGCCCCTTTTACCGTGATATGACACCAATCTTACCAACTTTCAATAGAGCTCATCCTCATGACCTAACAAACATTCTGACAAAGTTTCATGAAGATTGGACCATATTTTTGGCTTCTAGAGTATAAACAAAAATTGTCATTAAGGCTCCTTTTCCTGTGATATGACACAGATCCTTTCCATTTTAGCAATCTTTACAAGGGACCATCCAAGGAATATTTTTGCCAAGTTTGGTTGATTTTGACTCATAAGTTTAGGAGGATATGTCATTTTTAGAAATTGTTGACAAAATCGTCATTAAGGCCCCTTTTCCCGTGATATGACACCAATCTTTCCCATTTTCAATAGAGTTCATCCTCATGACCTAACAAACATTCTGACAAAGTTTCATGAAGATTGGACCATATTTTGGGCTTCTAGAGAATAAACAAGAAAATTGTTTTTAAGGCCCCTTTTCCCGTGATATGGCACGGATTCTTTCCATTTTAGCAATTTTTCACAAGGGACCACCCAAGAAATATTTCTGCAATGTTAGGTTGATTTTGACTCATAACTTCAGGAGCAGATGTCGTTTAAAGAAAAGGTTGACGCTGTGACGGACAGACAGACAGACATAAGGACAGATGGACAGACGGAGGCCGGACATTGATCGATCACAATAGTTCCCTTGAGCACTTTGTGCTCAGGTGAGCTAAAAAGGCTACCGATAGATTGACCAACCAATGGACGGACCAACCGACAAGCTGTTACATTCAACTTTAATAAATAGAATAACTGAGTCTCACATGTATCCAAATATGGACATGCACACTTTACAATATATACATGTATGTACTATATGTAACACATGCTGGGCATAACATTGCAATTTTTTATAATTTGCTGTGTAACTGAAAACAGGACAGGTTCTTCAATAAAAAATTTCTGTAGTGGTGTACAGTTAGTCATTTCATGAAATTGATATCTCAATCAATACCAATCTTAATCGCTCACTCAGCGCTCCATTTATTCATTTAAAACACTCACTTAAATCATTCAACAAGAGGACCATGATGGTCCTAGATCGCTCACCTGAGTCTCTTTGAACCCTGGGACATCACATTAATCAAATAGGCAGATGTCAACAAGGAATTAATTTCTACATAAGATCAATACCCTTGAATGTTTTCAGCCAAGAGCAAGTAAGATATGCCTTTAAATTTCACTCCCAAATACAACCCTAGGGTCTTAATATGAACAAACCCGGTAGAGGTCCACTAGATCATGCTACATAACAAATATAAAAGTTGTCTGCCTTCTGGTTTCAGAAAAGAAGATTTCTTAAGATTTTCCTATTTTTACCCTTCTTGCTCAGATGAGCTAAAAGGGATGTGCCCGGGTGGAGCCCAAATATGACCCAAGGGTCTTGATATGAACAAATCTGGTAGAGGCCCACTAGATGATTCTACATACCAAAAATGAAAGCTGTCTGCCATCAGGTTTCAGAGAAGAAGATTTTTGAAGATTTTCCTATTTTACCCTTCGTGCTCAGATGAGCTAAAAGTGATGCGCCTGGCTGGAGCCCAAATATGACCCAATGGTCTTGATATGAACAAACTTGTTAGAGGCCCACTAGATGATGCTTCATACCAAATATGAAAGCTGTCTGCCATCAGGTTTCAGAGAAGACGATTTATAAAGATTCTTGTTCTTTGATTCTTTGTAAAAAGAATTGTGCCTGGGTGGAGCCAAAATATAACCCCAAGGTCTTGATATGAACAAACTTGGTAAAGGTCAACTAGTTGATGCTACATACCAAATATGAAAGCTGTCTGCCTTCTGGTTTCAGAAAAGAAGATTTCTTAAGATTTTCCTATTTTTACCCTTCTTGCTCAGATGAGCTAAAAGGGATGTGCCCAGAGAAGAAGATTTTTTAATATTTTCCTATTTTCACCCTATTTCTAAAGGGTAAAGGGAGAGTTAAGGGTGGATTTCATTCATTTGAACATCTTTGGTGGAGCTTAACCCAAGGAACATTCCTGCCAAGTTTCATTAAGATTGGCCCACTGGTTCAGGAGGAGAAGATGTTTTAAGAAATTGTGGACGACGCACGACTGACGATGGACGACGGATATTGTACGATCACACTAGCTCACCTTGAGCACTTCATGCTCAGGTGAGCTAAAAACACTCCAAAATCACTTAAAAAGATAAAATACACAACCACATTCAAAATAAATAAAACTATGCAGTGGCGTAGCCATGTTATTTACATTGGTGCGGCAGAACTGAGCTCCGAAGGAGCGAATGCGAGCGCCGAAGGCGCGAAGCCCTTCTAGGGGGGTGCGGGGGCATGCCCCCCTGGAAAATTTTTGAAAATATGGTACGATTTGGTGCATTCTAGACTATACTTGATCACAATTTTTGAGTCATTTTAGAGCAATTTCCATGTTTGATTTTTTCTCTGTACCATGTAAATTCAAGACAAATTTGACTAATAGATAATGACATTAACAACTCACCATGTACTCACAGGGAATCGCATGTTTGACATCAACAGAAAACGGAAGTAAACAGAATAACCATTCTACAGACGCTTGGAAGTTTAGATTATTGATGAGTCATCCCAGGATGCTGGCATTTCGTTGTGTATGGTGGATTAAAAGAACTATAAGACATCATGTTTTATAAACGTTTTATTCATCCGTTATATGCTCACATACATTTTCAGTCATTTAGCGGTCAACATAATCCAGTTTTATTGTAGCGGCATGCCGCATCTACGGCAATTATTGGTGCGGCGAATGCCGCACCTGCCGCACCCGTGTATACGCCCATGCTATGATAAAAAATCTCAATTTTACTGACATAATTGAAATTATGAGTGTCTGATTGGTTCTTAAAAAATAGGAAGCTCTTGGAAGTATATTTTATTAAAGGGAGGAAATAAATATCTATACTTTTGTTAACAAAATTAGGGATAATGAATTACCTCCATTTAATTTCACTCAAAACTCACTCATTGCACTAGTTCATTTTCATTCCAAAAATCCTTCCAAGATTCACATAATCAATTTCACAATGTTCTTACTGTATATCGTGACTCTGACACTCTTTTTCTGTCATTTTTTTGCAGCTAAACTAATGAGCTCTGTCTACCTTTATAATGAAGTAGAATGGTAACAACAGCATATTACGAGCTAATTGTCCCCCTCATTTTGTGACTTATTTATGATCCCATGCCGGCTCTTTTAGTAATCACTGTATACCAATTAACACCCTGCAGTAAATCATGGCCTTATTCCTAGAATCTGCTTACTTATTTTGTCAATGGGATAACTAAAATCTTGTATCAACAATGTTGATATCTTCCATACAAGCCTATATTAAGCATGATTTGGAACATGCATGCCATGTTTCATTTGAATACTTTGAACCAGTACTCACACCAAATGTGAGGCTGAAGGAGAGAAAAAGATTGATAGCCACTCAGGATCTTTTGGTCAAGAGGCCTACTTCTAGAGCATGGACACCACAAGAGAAATAGTAAGATTCATGACAATAAAGGATGCAAGTATCTGCTAAAATTTTCAAAATATCTGCATATGCTTGATTAAATATTCCTGATTTTTCTGTTTTAAATAAGCTAAGCTTACAAATTGCAAAAAATGATATATATTTCCTACAGAGCAGGATCTAGATGTATAATACTCTGATAATGTCAAGTCATGAAGTAAGGGTTGATTTAGGAATGCAAAATAAATCCAACAGCATAATTGTGCCATGTTAATGTCACCAGATATATTATCTTTATGATCATAAAAATAATTTTAGTCATATATCACATTAACTGGTGTTTGCAGGCTATAGCAATGAGTTTTTTTCCCCAATTAATATCTCCATAATTATACAAAAAATTCTCTGTCTCTTTAGTACCCTAATTTTTGTCCTTTAAAGTGATTAAAATAGCACTGGAAAAACTATCATTACTAAATGCTGTGATTATAGTTTGTAGTACGCCCTAAGTCTCAGTCATAAGGTCCTTTGCAGGTTCAATCCCAAACTGCAGCAAGTCTATACATTCTGACATTTGTCGCCCAAAAATGGGTGGAATATAAAATTCTTAACCTCTGTGGGACAAAACAGCTTGATGCACAGAAAGTATTGAGCTTTCTATCAGTCAACCTATGTCCAACACTATGCACAAAGTACAACCAGATAGTTTAACAAGAAAAACACCTAAGGGTGCGTACGCTTGGCTGTTCAGTGCTGGATTGAGAATGAAAAATCTAAGTCGAATAAAAGCACTACCTATGGATACCAATGATCAACTGCAAGAGCTGAAAAAGAAAAAAAAGTAAGTTGAAAAAGGGACATAACCTCGACAAAATGCTTTCAGAGTTATCCACATATGACGCCATGGTATTATGACCCTACCTTTGGTTTTTCTCCTAATACAGTTGAGCTCAAAGTCATCAAAAGTTTTTGCAAGGCTACCACCATGGCTTTCAAGAAATTCCTCTGATTTTCTCAGGAAAATAGTCCTTGGTCCTAGATTATAAATCTTTTGTTGGTGCTCAACTGAGAACTTACTCAAATTAAACTTAAATTATATGCTGTAATTCGTTGTAATACTATAATGCATGTTTTAAATCATAGCAGATGATATTAACAAGTTGTTTAACGTATCAATACTGTAATCTTTTATGTTCATACATTTATTCACATTCTAATTCAAAAATATTTTCAATTGAGAACTAAAGAAAGTAAAAGAAAAATCTCAGACCCTAATATCTATGGGGTTGAAAATTACAAAAAACCTATCTAACATATTCTGTGTATGAGTTATAGAAAGCTTCAAGGTCCAATATTTCCTTCAAAAATTCCATAATTAGTCTCAGAAAATAATTGCTATCCACAATAGGTGAAGAAGCTTTCATTTTTTCAACACCATTATTGACTGTGAGCCAAATTCATCACCTATCTTACCCTCAACTCTTTCAAAACATTTACTATGTATAATCCATGGGTATTACCCTAGCAGGGCGAGCCTAAAAACGGGTTGTTGCACTTCAGGTTAAGGTAAATCAGCTTTTATTTACAATAACTTATTTCTATGGATAGTCGTCAATTTATTCCGCATTATTAATGAACTGGCAGGGTGTGGCTTAGCCGTGATGTAATTTGATGAGTTTACTTTTCAATATTTTGGGTTATTTCAAAATTGAGTCCGCAATTATCGTAATTGCGTGCAAACAACTGTATCAAAAAACCAAATTCACATGCTTGGAAAAAGTGAACATGTTTCATCTTCGGGTCACCAAAGCCTCGTATCCTCAGCTTGGACAAGCTGAAGTTATGAGATTTTGGTATCAAACGTATGATTAAATGCTTTAACTTATTTATGTCGACTATCTATAGAAGTAAGTAGTTGTAAATAAAAGCTGATTTACCTTAACCTTAAGTGCAACAACCCATTACTTAGGCGTCGCCCTGCCAGGGCATTTATCGTGGATAATAACGTGAGACCTTAAATCGTAGATTGGATACCAAACCCTTGTAACTTCAGCTTGGCTAAGCTGAAGTAACAAGGTTTGAGTAACTAAACAATGAAATGTGTTCACTTTCTGCTATGCAGGAAAATCCTTTTGGTTTAAGGGTACAGTTATTTGCCCATTTTAATGATAATTGCGGATTAGCTTTTGAAAGAACCCATTATATTGAAAGAAAAACTCGCCAAATGACATCACAGTTAAGCCATGCCCTGCCAATTGAATAATTACAAAGAATATTACGTTGAAAATTGCATGATTCATGGAAAAGGAGAAAAAAGAAAAATGAGGGTTTTCAAGGGTATTTTAATGACAAAACTTTGAAAGTAAGGGCTCACAATACTTTGATAGTAAAAAATAATGGTACATGTAGTGTGCCAATATTTTGTCAACAATTTTTGTCAATAAATTTTTACTAGAATATACCACCCTTTAAATTCTGTGTAATTCCAAAAGCCGACAAATCAGATTTTCATCATATTGTAAAGTTTGACATCTCCCCAGTCCAATAACTAATATCAGTAGGACCACTAGACAAGAGCAATCAATTTGTTGAAGTGATTTACCACGGCCATCTACTATCGTCCGCCATCGAATATTAAAATATTGACATGATTATACGAGCCTCCGATCATTCATTCAACAGCGATGTGACATAGAGAGCATTATATAACAAGAAATTGATGTCTGAAACCAGATTTACCGTCTATATAGAACACTAAGATACAGATAAGAGAAGGTATTAACCCTTGTCTTGCTGAGCCCTGAATATTCTAGCTTAGGCAGGAGGTATAGACAAAGATCAGCCTGCACATAGGTGCAGTCTGATCTTAGTCAATACCAACTGATTTTCCTTTCTAAACCAGAAAAGTTAAGAATTTGTTTTTCCATAATAAATACTTTCTCACAAATTGGACTACCAGTGTTTTCATCACTTTGATTGTAATATAGTTTTGTCCTGATTTTTATTCAGCATGACTAGGGTAAATGTCTAAAATCTTTTTCCGTAAATAAAAACCTACCGTATTTCCTCTAATAATAGCCCCCACCCTTATAGTAGCACCCCTACATTTTTTTCTAAGAAAACCCACTTCATATGCCTAAATTTTAGGAACTTTTTGAGACTATTATTATAATTTAAGATCATTAAACAAGAGGGCCATAGTGGACCTTAATCGCTCACCTGAGTGAACTTTCCAAAACACATTTCAAGCAGGTTTTGAAAAGTTTTTTTGTCTAATTTTCAGGAAAAAAATCTGACTTCAAGAGCGTGTACAAGGTTTTTCTAAGATTTGACCCAGTGACCTAGTTTTTGACTCCACGTGACCTAATTTTAAACTTGTCTGGTGTTTAAGCAAAACGATCATTCTGACCTAATTTAAGATTGATTGGGCAAAAAATGTGACATCTAGAGTGCATACCAGATTTTTCTAATATTTAATCCCAAAACCTTGTTTTTGACCCCACTTGACCCAATTTTGATCTTGTACAAGATTTTATCACGATAATTATTCTGAGCAAATTTTAAGTTGATTGAGCAAAAAATGTGAAATCAAGGGTGCATACACGTTTTTTCTTAAATTTGACCCTGCGTCCTCGTTTTTGACATCACTTGCCCAAATTTCATACTTGTCCGAGATTTTATCAAGACAATCATTTTGACTAAATTTCAGGTTGATTGGGCAAAAAATGTGACCTCTAGAGTGCATAGGAGGGTTTTATAAGATTTGACTCCATAACCTAGTTTTTGACCTCACTGGACCCAATTTCAAATTTGTTCAATAGTTTATCAAGACAATCATTCTAATCTAATTTCAGGTTAATCAGTCAAAAAATGTGACCTCTAGAGTGCATCAAGGTTTTTCTAAGAGTTGATCCTGTGACCTAGTTTTTGACCCCACTTGACCAAATTTTGAACTCGTCTGAGATTTCATCAAGACGATCACTCTGACCAAATTTCAGGTTGATTGCGCAAAAATTGTGGCCTCTACAGTGCAAACAATGTTTTTCTCAAGATTTGACCCTGTGACCTTGTTTTTGACCCCACTTGACCCAATTTCAAACTTGTCAAAGATTTTATCAAGATAATCATTCTGACCAAATTTCAGGTTGATTGGGCAAAAAATGAGGCCTCTAGAGTGCATACAAGGATTTTTTCTAAGATTTGACCCTGTGACCTAGTTTTTTACCCACTTGACCCAATTTCAAACTCGTCTGAGATATAATCAAGACAATCATTCTGACCAAATTTCAGGTTGATTGGGCAAAAAAAGTGGCCTCTCCAGTGCATAAAGGTTTTTTTTAAGATTTGACCCCGTGACCTAGTTTTTGACCTGACTGCACCCAAATTCAACCTCGTCTGAGATTTTATCAACACCATCATTCTGACCAAATTTCAGGTTGATTGGGCAAAAGATGTGGCCTCTAGAGTGCATACAAGTATTTTCTAAGATTTGACCCGTGACCTTGTTTTTGACCCCACTTGACCCATTTTTGAACTTTTCCAAGATTTCATCAAGACGATCACTCTGACCACATTTCAGGTTGATTGGGCAAAAATTGTGACCTCTACATTGCAAACAATGTTTTTCTTAGATTTGACCCTGTGACCTTGTTTTTGACCCCACTTGACCCAATTTTGAACTTGTCTAAGATTTTATCAAGAGAATCTTTCTGATCAAATAACAGGGTGATCAGTCCAAAATTTTGCCTCTAGAGTGCAAACAAAGTTTTTCTAAGATTTGACCCTGTGACCTTGTTTTTGACCCAACTTGACCCAATTTCAAACTCGTCTGAGATATAATCAAGACAGTCATTCTGACCAAATTTCAGGTTGATTTGGCAAAAAATGAGGCCTCTAGAGTGCATATAAGGTTTTTCTAAGATTTGACCCCGTGACCAAGTTTTTGACCCTACTTGACCTAATTTCGAACTTGTCCGAGATTTTATCAAGATAATCATTCTGACCAAATTTCAGGTTGATTGGGCAAAAAATGTTGCCTCTAGAGTGCATACAAGGTTTTTCTAAGATTTGACCCCGTAACCTAGTTTTTGACCCCACTTGACCCAATTTCAAACTTGTCCGAGATTTTATCAAGACAATCATTCTGACCAAATTTCAGGTTGATTTGGTAAAAAATGTGGCCTCTAGAGTGCATACAAGGTAAATGTTGACGACACACGACGTACGACGGACATCCACCTAACCACAAAAGCTCACCTTGAGTACTTCGTGCTTAGGTGAGCTAATTATAAAATGCATACTAAATAAAACCTCCCTGACCATGGTATGTTTACTGGGAGAAATACGGGTATACTGTGGGTACTCATTGCAACTGTCTCAACGAGACAATTCCAAGGAATATGCTCAAAATAGGGTTATGACTTCTACTATCTGTACTATATCTGTCTGCTATAGGTCTGAAAACATTTTACTGATCTCCAACTCTTTTTTTATATCAGCTGATGTCCACCATGTAAATGTCTTATATTAAACTTTTTGTTTGGAAACCCCAAATTCATTAAAAAAACCCTTTATCAAGAGAAATGGCAGAAAATTCTAATATTGTTGAGAAAACTAAAACAAAATATTTCAAAGTCTATAGTGAAACTAAGCAGTTTAAGACTAAGGATGTATTGTGTATGTTGGTGACCAAAATGTCGTATCATGCTGAAGATAGGACAATTATTGGATCCCTGTTTCATCAAAACATTTAAGACATATTTTTGTCTTACCTATGTCTTACCACATACTTAGTTCAAAAATCATGTATCACCAATCTATCAATACTCATGTTAAGTGATTGATGTTGTTACTGTATCAGAAGTCACCAGTAAGACAAAAATATGTCCTAAACGTTTTGATGAAACTCAGGCCCCTGGCCCCTTCCCATGACCTCAAGCTAATGGTTGTGTCATTTCAGTCCCCACATCCATAAAAATAATTGCAGAATAGCAGAGAAAATAGCAGAAAATGGAGGTCACCAATCATCCAGGTGTGACTAATTGGATTGGTTAATTAATTTTTTTTTTTTTTTCATGACAGCAGCATTTTGTTAACTGTAAATAAAATCGGTATAGGTGTATTTTCAAACCTGAGCTCTGACGTGGGCGTTGAGTCCATTATCATAGGTAAATCGGGTTTGTTTAAAAAGCATATGAAAGGTATTGAACATGATACCTCTTTTTTTAACTTTGAAAGTACATGAATAAGTAAACCTTACGATCTAAGACAAGCAATAAGTTTCTTATGAAAGGTAATTTGTATCTTTTTAAGGTATTGTTTAAACCTGTTTTATCTATTTTGAAAGAATAGCACGGGCATTTAACCGTTAAAAGTAAATTTCACGGCTCACCGCGCAAAATCTACCTATATGATGATTATTAGTTTGTGAGTGACATTTTCAACAATTTCAAAAATTCGTGAGCAAAGGGGAACGACCAACAGCCTAGCCAGAAGATTAGAAGATTTGCCGTCTGCCTAAAGACTCTTTAGACATCACCTCAAAAAGGTGAAAAGTGAAGACTCCGGACAGAATGTGCAGATTCACAGGCTGGTCAGAGTCTTTGCTTGGTGACACTTATGAAATTGTTGGAAATGTCACACGCTGGCTCATATGTTTTTATCCGCCCCTTTTCGGCAAAGGGGATATAGTAAAGGTCTCTGTCCGTCATTCTGTAATTCGGTCCTTCCGTCACTAAACTTGTCCAGAGCATGTATAAATTAAAAGCTATCAACTTGAAACTTGATAGGTGGATAGATCTCATGCAGGAGAAGTGCAGTGCACAAGAACTACAACTCTTGCTTGCATAATTTTGGAGTTGTTGCCCTTTGATTAGGCTTCAGTTTACTATCAAGCTTTGATTGCCAGGGATGGCCATGTCTGAAATGGCTCTTGTTCTGTCAACAATACTCAGATGGTATTATAAATATCTTAAGAAATACTTTTTACCTCTAAATCAGTCTACACCAAAAAAGTCTCAGCGCTAAAGGGTTTATAGCTGTAAATAGGTCTCTAACTCTCAATAAAGAACTTGATGAAGTCTATCATTCGATATCTGAGGGTCAGCATCGTAACACGTTGGTCAATAATGGCCGATGATTGATCAAACGAAGTAAAACTCCCAATTTGTCTTTACCAGTTCCCCGAATATCTGATTTTCTGGATAAGTTATCATGGAAACCAGTTAATGATGAAAAATCTGGAAGAATTCTCTTTTTTTGACAAAATATGATTACTTCCCAATATTTACAAGAATGGGAAAATCAATCAGTTTATTTGATTGTCATTTGTCCAATGAAAATCTCTGGAACTCCATATTGATAGAGTTGGAGAGCAACAAAGCCATGATGAATTGGAAGAGGAATTGATGCAAATTCTCGTGATCTATTTTCCATTTTAGACCTAAATTTGTGTTACAGGAACATGATGAGTGTAGAATTCTTGTGTCCATCTTGGCCTTTTCAGATAGATGCCAGAGGGCAGGTAGTCTTATTTACTCAGTATTATTGTTAGAGGGCCGCCGTCATAGCGCAGTTGGTAGCGCGTCGGACTTACAATCTAGAGGTCCCAGGCTCGATCCCTGACGGCAACACTCATTCTTTCCGACTTTTTGTCTCTCACCAATGGGTTGATAATCGTAGACCTATGTGAGATAGTAGCTGGAGGCTAGGAAAGAATGTAATGGTTGTACTGGTGAGAGAAATACCAGGAATCCATTGTTAGGTGCTCCAGCCGCGGCGATATAACTGAAATAATGTTGAAAGCGGCGTTAAACTCCATTCAATCAATTCAATCAATTATTGTTAGAGGACAAGTGAAAATTTAGTGAAAGAATCCACAGAATTTTGCACTATGAAATAGTGATTTAGTTCATTAACATATTACATGTCTCCATTTCTATTTAAATAGCTTTCACAAACTGATTATGCCACAAAAATAACACACCAGAGTCTCACTGTTTCCTATTAGAAATCATATAAACAAGTTTGGAAGATGTACATTTAGAGAATATTATTGTTCCTAATTTATCTTATAACTGTACAAATATCTGTGTGATAACATCCCATATGATATTTTTTTATGATATCACATAGTTATTTTTAGAACAATGGCAAAATGCGGTTATTTTTAAAAATTGCATTTCAGTTAGAAACATCGATAAAATCAAGACAAATAGAGGTTTTAACCCTTGCATGCTGAACCCGGAATATTCCTGCTTTGGCAGGAGCTATAGACAAACATCTGCCTGCACATATGTGCAGGCTGATGTAAGTCTACACCATATGTTTCTCACTTTCAAATCAGAATTGTCAATAGATTTAGTTTTTCATTCAAAAATGGAACTACAGATGTAGACTGGTGGTTTAGACCGAAAATTTTCGAAGTGTGGACACTTTTGCGGCATAAGGTCTCACTAGGCTAAATAGCTTCGTCAACCACCCCTGAAGAGATTTTGCCCTGTTGCCCAAAAATAAAATCATAAATGAGGTCACAATCGGGGTCAAAGGTCACCAAGTACATTTAACGTAAGCGAATTATATGTGTATAATTGTTTTTGATGTAAGATTCGTCTTTGAATAGAAAATAAACTTTAACAACATCAGTTAATAACATAGGGACATTTTTTCTTAATCTTAAAAGTATTTGGCGTCGGGTTTTATTTTGTTAGATCATATATGTAACCCTTAACTCGACTAAAAAGGCTGACTTACCATGCTAAACAGACTACTGCTTTATAATTTAGACAGAAAGCGTTGTTTAACCTTACGTTAACCTACGATAACATTTATTTCGTATTTTGTCGATGTCTTGGATTCATTAACATATTAATAATGCTGTCTTAAAAAATTACTAAAAGTTCGTTTGTCAATGACGTTATGCTTTTCAGCCTATAAAAGGGATAAATCGGCCTTAAGTATAAGTACACATATGTTTGGACAAACAACAACATGAGATTGTGAAATGAACAAAGTAAAGTAGTAAAACTAAAACATTATGACAAGTTGTGTTTTGAAGACTCCGGAAGAAATAGTTCTTTTTTCATGTTTCATTTTTTTCAAATATATGAAAAATACGTTACCCATTTAGAATATACTTAAAAGAAGATACAATATACGGAGTTATCAAATATTAGAACTGCTTTCATTGTCTAATTCTAATGATTCTTTTTAATTCAAAATGTCTCGAACATAGGAATATTGTGTGACACTCGAATATCTTTAAAATATAAGTGTAAGTAGCTACATTGTACGCTGTTGAAACCGTAGAATCTTTCTTCGTGAGGTCAAATATGCGTAATATACGTTACCGATAAAATCTTAATTTGCTAATTAGAAGAAACGTATTGTATTTCATGGAATGCATATCACGGTTTAAAAAACATTTATTTCAAAATCTATATTATGTGGGGTATCGGGCCACAATTTATATTGCCGTAAACCGTTTCTTGGTAAGATACGTGTTATTCATATTTTACATTTTTGAAAGCATATAATTCTTGTCAAACTTTCTCCACCTTAACATACCAATTAACACTCATTCAATGTCTTTTCACGGTCTAGAGAGAGATTCAATGGATTGAACCGAAATGTTGCCCCATTCTTCATCTGGGCTTACTGGTCCTGGCTATTAAGTTTTTGGCCTATAAACAGTCCCTGTGATGTTGGGCTCAAACCGAAGATCTCTAGGTCACGAATCGAGCGCTTATTCTTAATGAACAATGCAAACGCGGAAGTCGAGACAGTAAAGATTAATTTGAGATACTTTGACTCGAAAACTATTCTTTCGTATTTTCAAATATTCATCGCTACTGTGTATCAAGTAGAAAACTAGAAAATAGATTCTATTGTACGAAAAGTATAACGATTTCAAAGATGTATTAGTTAGCAGCTTACTGAGGTATGTAATAATATAGAATTAAGAACTGCAAAAGGCAATCTCAAAGACACCACTTTATATCTTTTGTGAATAAAAAGACGAAAAAGTTATATACTCCATAGATAACTAGTAAATAATTATTAAATCAGCAAACCTTTAAAATGTATTTTATTTCATGTAGAACAATGTAGGCCTACACCAACCTTTCTATCTGTTGAAATGAATATCTGTTATAATGTGTTGTTTTGACAAACATTGTTCTATACGTGTATCATATAATATTCATAAACTTCACTGCATCTCTTTTTCCAAGTAAATGAAAAGCTAGACGTGATTACGTCGAACAGCTTGTTGATGGAAGTCCGGAAACGCACGGAACGACAACCTTTAATGTATTTTTACCGCAGGCTTACGTCTGTATCGTTGCACTAATAACGCACAGTGCTACGATCGTACCAGTGTGTCGATCAAATTTCTACCACGTCAGAAACGCAATTTGACTTGATTGAAAACAAAATTGGTTAGAATTATTTATACTTGGTTCCAAAAGAAAGTGTGCACTTTTGAATTTTGAATATCTCTAAATTTACACAATCTATCGTCATGAAACGTCGTATGACTATCCCCAAGAGTATATGCAAACGATATTTGAAAACAAACATCGCGCGATGAGCAAACATCTTCTGTTAAATTGAGAAATTTGATTTTGCATATTTTGCATATGCATCTCGCGTTGGACGAATAATTGGTCTGAAAATGCACTCAGTTGAATTTTTGCGGCTTTTCTAAGCATAAAATCACATCTTCAATACAATTATGCATCATACTACAGCATGGAATAATCATTGTTAAACAATATCTAACCTTATCAGATTTAGAACGTCATTAAAATTGATTGAGCATTGTTGTTCCAATAGAAATCGAGGTCGGCATTTTGTAAGGCCTTTATTAAGCAACTCGTATGTCATAGAAAGCCATAGCACCATTCAACGACAAGTTACTGGCCTAGTAACGTAGCAATGTCTAACGTTGACGTACATGTAACGTCTGCATAAAAATCAAAACTTTTGTTTGGAAGTGGCTTGGGATGGCAACTAAAACTCTATAATGCAACATCAACACATAGCTCTTACCAAAGAAAAAAGTTGTAAGGTGGTCAAATTTCAACAATATAGGTTCTGTCTGCGCGTATGCAGCATGCAATACTTTATCCATAACTGATTTGACTTTTAATTTCAAAAGGTCTTGACTAAAGTATGGTATCAACATAACTCCATAATTTTTCTCCAACTTTGTAAAAATCAAGGAAATGCTAAAAGTGAAAGTGCACTTTTTCTTAAGGAAATCAGTATGTTACCATGGTGTTAAATTCAACGATGCGGATTCCAAGTTCTCTCTTTTCCTACAAACGAAGTATTACTTGTTTTGACTTGAACAAGATGAGTGCTTAGACAATTTATTGTGGAACATAAGTTACATTCAGAAATCAGAATGCAACCAAAAGTAGTAACATTTTTTAAAGTCTTTTTAACTGTAAGTGCTTTGTAAAGTTGCATTTTCACAGAATTGTTTCTCATTATATTATGAGTACTGTTATTTCAACACAACCTGTAATATTGTGGCGCATATTTTATAACTCTTATTCGTGTTTAAAACCGAGGATGTAACACTTTGATGTTTTTTTCAAAAGGCCATTATATTTTGTATCGATGTAGCTTGTATCGATATGTATTACTCTAAAGTTCCTTTTATGTCCGAAAGGGCAACGTTTGATTGTAAAGACCACGTTTTTGCTTAATGCGGAATTCAAATATCGTTATTCTTTAAAGGAACAACGTATCTCGCTACCAAGGTTTCACCGTAAGATAGATTCTTTTGACAAAAAGCGATCGATTTATTATCAATGATAATTTTCAAAATGCAAATATTGGCAGTTTTCAGTGATCTGCATTAACATAACTTTTAATTGTTCTCGTCTACATTTATCAATTTCATTTGCATAAAACAAGCAATACATGTAGGTTGCATTCATACAGTTGTATCGATGTATAAAATGATGTAATATAAGATGCATTTTCACTCTTCTATCCTTCTAGAAATTCATTCCCACTCCAATAGAACAAGCGATTTTAAATATAGAAGAAAGATTTAAACCAATTTTACAAAATGGTAGGATCACATTTCGTAATACAGATAATTACATTTGTTACGTTTTTCTATCGCGGTAACGCAGATCTGTCGATTACAACCTTAATGTATTATATATTCTTTCATGATTTGTCAAGTTTTGGAACGACGGGTCCTTGAGATGTTTAGCGGCCTAAACACAAAAACAAAACAAAACTACACAATCAAATGGAAGTCAAAACTTTTAAATACGGGCGAATTTTTAGACCAATATCCTGCGATATAACGTATTTTACCATTATTTTCGTTACATCTTTTTTTTGTGATCGGCCATTTCGATATCAATTAAAACTTTCTTAGCTACAGCTTAATTGATCTGTACGATTATCTTCAAGAGTATTGCTAGTGTTGTGGGGTGAAAGGCCCTATGATATTTCCTATATGGAGTATTTAAAAGTAACGTATTTTACAATTACCCTGGTAGTCATGGTATAACTGGTATCAATTATAAACATGATATTAAGTTGCGAAAAA
Source organism: Fragum whitleyi (assembly GCA_948146395.1). Classification (NCBI taxonomy): domain Eukaryota; kingdom Metazoa; phylum Mollusca; class Bivalvia; order Cardiida; family Cardiidae; genus Fragum; species Fragum whitleyi. The sequence goes on from OX411556.1 coordinate 6,547,452, forward strand.
GTTAAATTTGCCCAAAATAAAAAGAACACAAAAATAATGTCAAAGAAAACAAATAATTAGTCGCAATAAAATTTTCTATAGGGAGTTTTCTTTTAAATTACGTATTTAACCATTACGCGGATAGTCCGAGGATAATTACTTGCAGTTTTAGATATTATTTTCGATTGTGAAAAAGTAATATTCATCCAAAACAGATAAAGACAAGCATTCGGAAGTATTGCATGGCAATACCAAGTCCCCTACCGGATAAATAAATATATCCCTATAGCGGTATCTTTTTTGGTGGTAAAGGTATAACTACCTCTCCAAAATATTAGTTGTATCAGATTTTATGTAACAGCTCAATACCTCTGAGGATAAAAAAAAAATCCAGAAATTTCCTGGTAATTTTCTAAGTCCAGCATCCGTATCTTCCACAAAAATCAATGGACCAGAACCAAATTCAAATTTAATCTGTAACTCATTGATGCAGACTCACATACCAAAAATCAGCTCCATATCTCCAAGGATTAAGAAAAAAAGTCCAGAAAACTGAAATTTCCTGGTAATTTTCTAAGTCCAGCATCCGTATCTTCCACAAAAACCAATGGACCGTAACCAAATTTGAACTCGTTCTGTAACTCATTAATGGAAACGCACATACCAAAAATCAGCTCAATATCCCCAAGGGTTAAGAAGAAAAATCCAGAGAACTGAAATTTCCTGGTAATTTTCTAAGTCCAGCATCCGTATCTTCCAAAAAAATCAATGGACTGGAACCAAACTCAAACCCTTTCTGTAACTCATTAATGCGGACTCACATACCAAAAATCAGCTAAATATCTCCAAGGGTTAAGAAAAAAAGTCCGAAAAACTGAAATTTCCTGGTAATTTTCTAAGTCCAGCATCCGTATCTTCCACAAAAATCAATGGATCGGAACCAAACTTGAACTTGTTTTGTAACTCATTGATGCGGACTCACATACCAAAAATCAGCTAAATATCTCCAAGGGTTGAGAAAAAAAGTCTGGAAAACTGAAATTTCCTGGTAATTTTCTAAGTCCAGCATCCGTATCTTCCATAAAAATCAATGGACCGGAACCAAACTTGAACTCGTTCTGTAACTCATTAATGCAGACTCACATACCAAAAATCAGCTCAATATCTCCAAGGGTTAAGAAAAAAAGTCCGGAAAACTGAAATTTCCTGGTAATTTCTAAGTCCAGCATCCGTATCTTCCACAAAAATCAATGGACCGGAACCAAACTCGAACTCGTTCTGTAACTCATTGATGCGGACTCACATACCAAAAATCAGCTCAATATCTCAAAGGGTTAAGAAAAAAAGTCCGGAAAACTGAAATTTCCTGGTAATTTCTAAGTCCAGCATCCGTATCTTCCACAAAAATCAATGGACCGGAACCAAACTCGAACTCGTTCTGTAACTCATTGATGCGGACTCACATACCAAAAATCAGCTCAATATCTCCAAGGATTAAGAAAAAAAGTCCGGAAAACTGAAATCCGGACTGACAGACAGACGGAGGGACGGACGGACAGACGGACGGACAGACGGACAGACGGACGGAGTGCAAACCTATAGTCCCCTTCGGCTTTCGCCGGTAGGGGACTAATTACAAAAAACGCACAAGAAAGGCTTGCGACAAATTAGATTTGTTTTATATGTGAACTGAAAAAGGGAACACAGCTCTTCATTTGGCTCATTTCAAAACTAATAATAATAACAGACAGGTGTACAAATATATTAAGAAAATTGTGTTTTATTTTGAGAAAACAATAAGTATGTAGATTTAAGGCATTTCAATGCGATTCTGATACGCACAGCTCACAAATACCAGTCATTCATAGCCTATATGCCATAATTATTGAATTTCACACCCTTTTGCACCCAATGACCTTTGACCTCATTTATTGACCTTAATAATGATATTTCAGTTGGGCAACAGGCAGATTCTGAAAGAGCAGATGTTACTCTTCAATTTAAGCCCTGTTGCCCTTCATGCCGCGAAAGTGTCCACAAACTCGATTTCTAGCACACTTATTCCCATTTGGCCGCCTGACTAATGGTACTCTCAGTCCTTTTTGCCCTTTGATTTTGATGAAAATTTTAAGCAGAAATTTATTCAGCATGACAAGGGTTAAGATAAATATAATACACATACTCAGTGTATTGTATGAAAAATATCTAACTCGGTTGTGAGTATTGATAATTGTCTTGGCAGAGCCTCGACAATTATCAATTCTCCCAACCTTGTTCGATATCTATTTTCATACAAAACACTAAAAATGTAATATAAATATCCACCATGCCCAGTGAGAGGGCACTTGCTATACTCACTGCCTAAAGAGTTCAATTATCAAAACTTTCATTCATTTCATCCTAGCTGAAGTTATCTAACTGGAGACAAATAACAGACATCATCATGAGTGTTGCATTGCAATCACAAGCTATATATGATGTGCTAAAAAAAGAATTGTCCTAAAATTTTCAGATTTTGTCTCAATTTTGCATAAAAGAATTAGAATCCCCCCACCAGCACCCAATTTAGGTTGATTGTTATTCTATTTCATGAACAAATGCTATATTTTACTCTTGGCTCCACCAATCGAGAAAAATACAGCTTTTGTTGTTCACTCAATGAACAGAGCTCTAATCCTAAACTAGCACATATATAAAGTTGGTATGTTTAAACTTCATTTTATGTTTAATTCAATTAAGACTTTTAATGTTTTCAAGAAAAAATGTTAATGTGGATAAAGACAACTATATTAATGAGTTTAAATCCCAAGGTTATGCCATTGAATGAGGATTTTGCCTGAATCTGTGCAATATACATCAATAATGGTCTGGTGTTGTCATTTTAATTATCCATTAATTACATGATACCAGGAATATAAAACATGCATAAAAACTCTCCCAGCCTCCATACTATCTATTGGGAAATCAACAAAGTGAATGTACATATATATAAATTGACAGTAAAAAAGGCAGCTGGATAAATAAATTTGTCTATAAAAGGAAGAATTTTGAAGAAATAAAATACAATGCTATGTAAATTGTAGGATTTTTTGTATCATCAAATTGTACAAGGTTCTTTGAATTTTGTTGATGGCCGCAGGTTTTTAATATTGTTTCATATATTTTGACATTTAAGAAAAAGAGTATGTGACCTGTCACATGATAAGGGACCATTTGGGACCTCAGTAAAATGAATATTTGAAAAAGAGATTGGGTTCAGCATGGGTCAACCAGAAGTTGCATTTTAAGAATACATTCACAGGAAGACAGATTGATCTTTCTAGATTAAAGAGCGAAAAGTTTAAATCCTTAAATCAGTCTGTGCAATCCATGCAGTCTGACTAGGATTGACACTTTACACACTACCCAGATGGTCCCTTTTTTGCCTGACGGGTCACATATTTTTTCCTTTAAATTGATCCTTGAAGATCAATTCTTTTGAAATACTTTTGTTCTGTGAAAAAACAACAACAAAAGCTGAACAAAAACTTAATTTTCACAAATGACTTAGCCACTTCAAGAAATATAGTACCCTCAGTATAAGAATCAAGAGGCCCAAAAGGGCAATCCTAAAAGCTCCCCTTGAGCATGTTGTGCTCAGGTGAGCTAAAAATAGAAATCAAACAACTTCAATATATATAATTCATGTCGTTTAATTGAAATTAGCCCAATGAAAAGGAAGGAGGAGCTTTTTTAAAAGTTAAAATAAGCCCTGCTCTGCCATGCCCATATTTGGGGGTAAATCAGAGTTTCTTGAACAAGTTAAGTACATGCTCACACTAGGAACATTCATGCAAATTCTTTTTTAAATTGGCCCGATGCTTTGGGAAAAGGTTTTTTTTTTAGATTTTAAAGTAAGGTAAACCCCTTCCTGCCATGCCTATATGATGAGACAATAAAAATTTCTTGAACACTTAAGAGGGTCAACAAAGGAACATGACCAATACGTTTGGTTAGAATTGGCCCATGGTTGGTTGTAGATGTTTAAAGATTATAAAAGAGAAACTAAGCCCAGCCTTGCCATACCCATATTTGGGGATCCAATCAAAATTTCTTGAACAACTTTTGAAGAGGGTCACCTAAGCAACAATTCAGCAAAGTTCAGTTAAATTTGCACATCGTTTTGGGAGGAGATGTTATAGGGATGAGTGTCTTTTTCACTGCATTTATTGGGGTATAAAGTGCAATTGCCTTAGCACATGGCAAATAACGCCCGTAGGGCGTTATGTTTAAGCCATGTGCTAAAGCAATTGCACTTTATACCCCAATAAACGCAGTGAAAAAGACACTCGTCCCTTATAATTGCAATCCTTTAGGTCGAAGAAACAATTAAAATACTCGGCCAAACATTAAAGCTTCAAGTCTACTTTCTGCGCGTAAAAAATCACACGATCTATTTTTAGATCGTGTAATGTTTATCTCGCTATCGAAGTGAAATGTCATAAAGTTAAACAAATGTTACACAAATAAACGACAACATTAAAATTCGTAGAGGTACTTATGAAAAAAAAGCTTGTTTCTGCCAAATTAGTCTGTATTTTTAAACGAAAACGGCGTGGTCGGTCTTAGTTGAGAGGGTTGCTTGAAGGTCTTTGTCGACTTGCTGTTTTCTAAGTTTACGTCGGCTCCGAATCAGAACTGCATGCTTGTAATCGTAAATTCTTTCGAAAATATCTTAATTTATAATAGATTGAATAGAAATGTTGTGTTGATGATCGGGAACTAGGTTAATTCGAGTTGCTACAACACAGGACTTGCAGATCGAAGTTCGGGGGTTTCCCGAAAGACCTATTGCATTTTATACAGAAATAAAGTGCAATGGATTTCCCCACGTGATGCGATTTAAACCAATCAGAATTCTTCATTTTATTGGATTGCAATTATTCGTATATAAATTTAGGCATTGAAGCACTGATGCACACATGATGGACACAACATCATGGCAATAGCTTGCTGACACTCAGCCATTGGAGCTAAACAATGAATAACTATAATGGATCAACATGAAAGAAAATATAATACTTGAATTCAAGATTCTAAGGATTGTTATTGAAATTTGTTTAATGTGGCATAAAATTTGAGAATAAATTCTTGATGGCCAATAAAGCTTTTCTAAGAAGTAAGATTGAAAACTTACAGACACTAAATTACCATGATAAATACATCATCAATTCAGCTAAATATTACTTATACTGGTAAAAGGTTTCGATTGGAGAATCTTTCTCAAAAGACAAGAAGCACAAGAATTGAGGCGTCAGAGCAACACTATTTTAAGTGCCTATATATTTACTGACCTCTCAATTTATATTCCTGATCAAATTGGCATAGGTGAAGACAAAGATCAGTCTGTACCTGTACAGTCTGATTTTAGTCTTATTCACCTGACTTTTTTTAAGCTGAGAAAAAGATTGAAATTTGTATTCAACCAGAGCACAGCCATCAGATACAATGCTTGGCTGCAGGTGCTGGATAATGCAAAAAATCTAATTTGAAAAAGGGGCATTACTCTTACAAAAATATACTTCCAGAGTTATCCCCCATGATAGTCTGGATAGCTCTTGTGATGGTGACCACACATGCTAAGTTTCATGAAGATATCTCAAATAACAATAGAGATACAAGCAAGGTTACAATTTTTCACGCCAACGCTTACATCAACGCCAGCACAAACATTGCCAAGGTGTTCATAAAACCTCAGGTTTCTCAAAAAATAAGTGAGCTGAATATAAATACCAATTCTCATTCATAAAAGACATCATGTTACCATAAAAGCTCATCTTGAACATTTCATGATCAGGTGAGCTAAAAATACTTGAAATCTTTGCATTTTGGGCCACTTCATGAATAAATTGTAACCAATCAAAACCACCCGAAAAACAATCAATGATATTCTTAATCCTGTAAAATAAATGAGCCTGTGGGTGACATTCCAACAATTTCAATTTTGTACTAAGCAAAGCATCTGGCCAGCCTGTGCGTCTGCACAGTCAGGCCAATTCTTTGCTATATGCTTTGCAGATGGATAAGGTCCCAAAATGTATATAGATTTCCATACTGTCTTCTAAATGATTTTAATGGAATGTCCTGACTGCTCAATGTTTGATCCTCCCACACTTATCAAATTGTTGTAAATGTCACCCACGGGCTCAAATTTCATCTTCTACCTGTTGAACCCTTGTCATGCTGAATAAATTTTTACTAAAATTTTGCATTAAAATCAAAGGGCAAAAAGCACTGAAAGTTCCAACTATAGGTCAATTTTTATTTGAAAAACTAAATCTATTGATAATTCTGGTTTGGAAGTGAGAAGCAGGTGGTATAGACTAACCTCAGACTGCACTTAGGTGCAGGCTGATGTTTGTCTATAACTCCTGCCAAAGCAGGAATATTCTGGGTTCAGCATGACAAGGGTTAATTAATTTCAGGCCATTTGAAAAGCAACAGTCATAAATGTCTTGCTTTGGAGTATTGATTAACAATTACATTTTGTTATAGGACAGCAAAGTCTATATGTCTACAAATCTTAGAGTAAAATATCGATTCCCTCACAAATTGGAACATAAAGAACAAATAAATCACTCTTAAATATATCACTTACTCAAGTAATTTGCATGCATATTGCATTTCAAATTCTGAAGGATCTGTCCTGTGTTTGGGATGTTTTCTTTCCAAATATCTGCCCTGAGTTCAAAATGAAGAAAAGATATGGTTAACTGACTTGCATAAGCTTTTGCAAGCAAAGTGGGGAACACTTTTAAGAATGTTAGCTCTTTGAATTTGAATTAGTCTTTAGAGAAAGAGAAAATGTTTGAGGACATCAATTTAGCAGAAAGTAACCAGTGATGGTTAAGATAAGACTGCACGTCTGCGCAGTCTGATCTTAGTCTATACTGTCTACCAGATTGATGGTTTAGCGCAAGAGTGTACTAAGTGTATATACATTGTATATACACTTAGTACACTCATGCACTGAACCCTGGAATTATAGCTTTGATCATATCAGAAATATGCTACGAATAGCTTGAGAAGGATTACCAATGAAAGGATTGAGAATTGCACTTCTGATGCATGGGGCTGCTTGAAACTCAATTACGATGTGCCATTTTGCAGTAATTAAAATCTAAATGTTTCAAACCAGGCCATTATTGAACCATAAATTGCAGCATTTCATCAGTTTAATTTTAGCTGTGCATTCCAAAACTTGTGAAGCAATCTTTAAAATTGTTCGAAAATGATAATACAAGAGCTTCCAAATGATCCAGTACATATGCTGGAAGGTTGAGGCTAGTCAATTTTGATTTGAATGATTGATTTGCACCACAGATACTTAAGGATTGCATTATGTCCACCAAGATCTAACAAAATTGAATAACTAATGCTACAATGAAAAACATGTTCTCTTTTCTTGAAACATGAACTGGAGATGCCTATTAAGTACATTTCCTATAAACACACCTTGGTGATATCTCTGGGGCTCGAACCACGGACCTCCAGATCACAAGTAGAACACCTATACCACTAGACCACTGAGGCATGGTGGGATAACTTCTCCTACTGCTTGTTAAACTTGGCTGAGACATGAGGGAATCACCTGCGTCTGTTTTTGAATAATTTCTCAGAAAAGATAGAAGATGACCTTTACATATCAGAAACTGAACTCATTAACAATAATCTCTTAATTAAAAAAGATCTTTTAATGTTCTTACTGGTGGCCCACATAGTGCAATACTGCAGTAAGTGCATGAAAGCTTACATATCAGTTGCCACTGGTTTAAATTAACCTTTCTCTTTAATTTCATTTAAGTCTATAAGATGGCTCATAATCACAATTTCAGGTGCAAATTTCCAGCTTAAAACTAGAAGAAAGACAGTTAAACACTTTCAAAAAATTAACAGGTTTTGTGATTGAATTCATTTGTTTTAATGCAATATTTTCCAAGTTTTTAATTCAGCATGACGAGAGTTAAGATCAGCCTGCACAGAACTGCAGCCTAATCTTAGCCTACACTACCTGCAGTCTACCCTATTGTCAAGCTAATTACCAGGCATTGCAAAACTACTGTTGGTGTTTAACCCTTGACATGCTAAATAAATTGATTGATTGATTGAATGGAGTTTAACGCTGCTTTCAACATTATCTCAGTCATATCACGGCCGCTGGAGCACCTAACAAAGATTTCCTGGTATTTCTCTCACCAGTACAACCATCACATTCTTTCCTAGCCTCCAGCTGCTATCTCACATTGTTCTATGATTATCAACCCATTGGTGAGAGACAAATAGTCAGAAAGAATGAGTGCCGCCGTTGGGGATCGAACCTGAGACCTCTAGATTGACAGTCCGATGCACTATCAACTGCGCTATGACAGCGGCTCATGCTCAATAAAAAACTTTGCAAAATAAATGTAAAATTAAAGTGCTAAAAGCACTGAAAGTTACCAAATGTGAGTGAGTAATGATTTCGGAAATGCATTGTTTTACACCTTTCTGATTTAAAAATGATTTCAGGTGGTATGAACAGAGATCAGACTTCACATATGTGCAGGCTGATCTTTGTCTATACCTCCGGTCAAAGCAGGAATATTCCTGGTTCAGCATGACAAGGGATAAAAATATATAGTCACTTATAATAGTTTTTAGCCAAGTCCTTGATGTGTTGTTCCTGGAAAAGAATGGGTTCTATCTCAGTAATCGAGATAAAAATGCAGCAATGCAATTAAGTTCTAGTGTACTACATGATAAAACAATGAACCAGGAACATAGCAGAATTAATTAGCTAGTTCTGAAATGATCTTGGCTTTCTAGAAACCTGAGAAATAGTAGCCATTGAAAACACTGTGAGAATTTGATTTGTCTGTGAAGGTGGATGGACGTTTTGGCCAAGGATGTTTTGGCCAGGACAATTCGGCAACCGACGTTTCGGCCAAAATATTTTTCTGAATAGGATGTTTTGGCCAAAAGATATTTTAAATGAGAATAATCCAATTCATGAAAGTTATTCTATCACATTATTGTAATTTCAGTCATAAGGTAATTTAAGATTGTTATTCTTTATCCATTACAACGCCCTTGCCAAACGTCCATGGCCAATTTGTTTGTGAAACATGAACTCCTTAGAATCTTAAATTTTCCAATAGTTTGACTTTCATAAATGACCTAAATCTTGCCAGGTGATCTTGACACTAAGACACTGTTTCTCTGTATCCTTCACCTTTTTAAGATGCTTAAAAGGTTCAAGGTCACAGTTCAAGATCATATGATCTGTAGCATAAGCTCTACAATTTGCAGTGAACCTCTTTTTCCATCATGCAAAGAAATTTACCCATTGAGGGAAAAAAAAGAACATTGAAATTGTCATATTGTATTGTATTGGATGGGAGAACAAGATAATCTCGATGATTTCTGTAAATATTAGCGTTTACTGTCAAGAAAATCGTGTACACTTGTCAGTAGACGAGTACCTGGTTAGTATTCTGTTACACGCAGTCTTGGTGTTGATCCAAAATGGAATCAGCCTGAAAATCTACTACAGAAAAAACACACTGTTTTTATTTCTTTCCTGTTGTTGTTCCTTTGTTAACCATTTCCAAGATTTTTTTTCCTTTGATATGTTAGTAAAGGAAGCTTGATAGATATAGAGTCTCATTGAGTCACAGATCTTATCCCATTAAGCACAAAAAAAAAATCAAAAAATTGTTAAAACACATATAACATGCTTTCAGGCATTTGATTATTAACCTAAAGGTCCTGGGTTCGATTCCCGACGGCGGCACTCATTCTTTCCGACTATTTGTCTCTCACCAATGGGTTGATAATCGTAGACCTATGTGAGATAGCAGCTGGAGGCTAGGAAAGAATGTGATGGTTGTACTGGTAAGAAAAATACCAGGAATCCATTGTTAGGTGCTCCAGCCGCTGCAATATAACTGAAATAATGTTGAAAGCGGCGTTAAACTCCATTCAATCAATCAATTGATTATTAACCCTTGTCATGCTCAACCCTGAATATTCCTGTCTAGACAGGGGCTATAGACAAACATCAGCCTGCAATAATGTGCAGTCTGATCTTTGTCTATAGCACCTGTTTTTCCTTTTTTGAAACCAGAAAAACTCAAAAACTTGATTTTCAAAATGAATTCCCTCTCACATTTTGTGCATTTGGCGCTTTGTGCACTAAGATTTTGTTGCAAATTTGTCAAGATTTTTTATTCAGCATGACAAGGGTTAATGCATAGCCATAATGCTTTCACTTAACAAAGCATAGCATAGCTGATATTATTTTGGACTTTTTGATAGAGCACTGACACCAACATGCTCTCAATCATTTGATAAACCTCAGCTAGCTTTTAATAGTCATTTGAAAAAAGCATAGTCAATATGCTTTAAGATATTTATAAAGTACAGTCAAAATGCCACCAGATTTGATAAATCAAAGCTAAAATGCTTTGTCAGACATTTGATAAAATTGATTATCGCTCATGAATGGATGCCCAAATAACAGTCTAAAATTGGGATAAGCACCTAAACTGCAATTAAAATGAAAAAAAAATCCTCTATTATTAAAGGAATGGTACCCATCTTTCCATACGCACCAATGAGAGAAAAGTAGGGGGCCTGGGTACCAGGGATCAACACTAACACCAGTCCTTGGATCCCCAATGTAGGGCTGGAACTAGGCTAAATGGCTCACCTGTCGTGACAAGTTTATTATACCATTGTATTTTTTGTGCAGGTATTCTTTTAACTATTATTGACATTAAATATTAGACCAAACAACTCTGATAAATAATTAATTTGCTGTAATTCAACCCACGTTAAACAAATGTGACCCGTCATGCAAAAAGGGACCATCTCGGAAAGCTGTAAAATAGATATTTGAAAATGAGATTGATTCTGGATCATGTCAAGCAGGGTTTGCATTTCAAAAATTCAAGGGGAATAGATCAATCATTCATAAAATTAAGAAAATGCGAAAAGTTTTGACCCATAGTCAGTCTGCGAAGTGCGCGCAGTCTGACTAAGGTTGACTCTTTACACACAACCAAGACAACCCCTTTTCGCATGACAGGTCTAAAATATTCTGAACAGAATACTCACCGTATCAAATGTGCATATTGTTAATTAGGCGACCAAAATGTCGTAAATACAGCTTTGTTCAAGCTGTATTTACGACAATTTGTATGCCTTGACTAATGATATTTTATTTCACTGTATACTACCAAATAGGGAAACTATTGATTCATAAATGATATTCATATTACAACAATATTCACCGAATATTAGTTACAACAAGACAGTAAAGGTAATTTGAACAATGCAAAGGCATAGAGCGAAACATGTAGGGAGTTACAACTGTTTTGCACTTAGCCATCAAATTATGTAATTTTCAATCTAGGGTTTTTGATCAAAATTTTCCTTGAACTTATCGACACTGAGATTATTATTTTTTATTTCATTTAGTTCATTTTCAAAATACATGAAAATATAATCATTTAAATGTTTGGAAATTTATGTATGTTACAGTGAATATGTAAAATCAGGGATTTTGTAAAATCACTGAAAATTTCAGTGATTTTGTAAAATCACTGATTCCGTCAGTTGTTTTATAAAACGACTGAAATTTTCAGTGAATAAGTTAAATAATGGAATATATGTGGTAAAAAGAAGGAAATACAATATACTGTGTTTCTTATTTATCGGGAACACAGTGCATTTTATGAGAAAAATTGGTATTTCATTAAATAGGTTAGTTAGGTTTCCTTTTTTTGCTTGATATTCATAATTTTCCTGAAACATAGCAATTGTTTGTAGCAAAATATGTGTTTGAAATCCTGATCCAGCTGATAGTGAGTCAGCTATCATATCTGATATCACAAGACAACATTCAAATACAAACTTAAAAGAGAGCAACTGATGCCCAGCTGGAACAAGCTGAAAGAATGGTGGAGAGATGCAAAGTGGTCTTTTCTAATACAAAGATTGGTGACAATGTTACTGTACCAATACAATCGGTTGACAGAGGTCGTGCTGATCCTCGTAAAATAATTGGAGTAATTTAATGAAAAATAAATAAATGCTATTTGAATTTAATATTTGTTGTTAATTTTATCTTTCTAGTTTGATATCAAAATATCAGAGTGTAAGATTATAAACAGAAACAATTTCAAATATTAACTGATTACATCAGATATTTTATGAAATTACTGATCACATTTTTTACCCCAAAATCACTGAATTTTTCATTTTTCTTTAAACTAAATGATGAATTAGAAATATAGTACATGTAAACTGTATTTCCTTGGACTTTTTACCACAAATATTCTATTATTTTACATATTCACTGAAAATTTTAGTCATTTTATAAAACAACTGATGGAATCAGTGTTTTTACAAAATCCCTGAAATTTTCAGTTATTTTACAAAATCCCTGATTTTACATATTCACTGTAACATGTACATAATTTGTATTCTTTCAGCTAACTTGTTAACATGAAAACTTTATCTTTGTATGGGTAGATTTTGTGTATTTAGCTGTGAAATCAAAATTCATATATAGTTTCCGGGGCTCAGATTTGAAAAGACACCTATACTCATATCAAGAAGCCCATGTAGAAATTAAAATGTGTAGCCTCTATGAATAATGATGTTATTATTGTTATGACTATTATCACTATAATCATTTTTCTCTTCCTATTATCATAAATATGATATGCAGGTCAAACAAAATGAAATCATTTTGTGTAAACTTCTACAGGCTCCTAAATCACAAAGGACCAAGTAAGAAATGAAAGGTTTCAAGAAAGACAATTCTAGATCGCATTGCTAGAAAACAATAAAAAATTTATAGCATAAAAAATCTGCAACTTTTGGGACAATAGAAAGAAAAACTGTAGAAGAAATGCTGACTTAGCCAATGAAGAGATTGTTAAAATGTACCAAGTTCAAAGAGCAATAGTTAGAGGCAAAATTTCAACAAGAGCCATGTCGGACATGGCCATCCCCCGCCGAGAAAGCTTGATAGTAAACTGAAGCCTAATATATTAAGGTTTCTACTTTAAGAAATTAAGCCCCTACAAAATCTAAGTCTTTAAAATAACAAAGAGCAATAACTCCAAAATTATGCAAGCCAGAGTTATAGTTCTTGTGCATGAGATCTATCCACCCATAAGGTTTCAAGTTGATAGCTTTAATACTTTAGGAGATATGCTCAGGACAAAATCTAAGTCTTAAAAATAACAAAGGGCAATAACTCAAAAATTATGCAAACAAGAGTTGTAGTTCTTATGCACTGCACTTCTCCTCCATGAGATCTATCCACCCATAAAGTTTCAAGTTGATAGCTAAAATACTTTAGGAGATATGCTCCAGACAAAATCTAAGTCTTAAAACTAACAAAGGGCAATAACTCCAAATTTATACAGGCCAGAGTTATAGTTCTTGTGCACTGCACTTCTCTTCCATGAGTCTATCCACCCATAAAGTTTCAAGTTGATAGCTAAAGTACTTTAGGAGATATGCTCCAGACAAAATCTAAGTCTTTACAATAACAAAGGGTAATAACTCCAAAATTATGCAAGTTGTAGTTCTTGTGCACTGCACTTCTCTTCCATGAGATCTATCCTCCCATAAAGATTCAAGTTGATAGCAATTATACTTTAGGAGATATGCTTCGGACAAAATCTAAGTCTTTAAAATAACAAAGGGCAATAACTCCAAAATTATGCAAGTTGTAGTTCTTGTGCACTGCACTTCTCTTCCATGAGATCTATCCACCCCTTAAGTTTCAAGTTGATAGCTATAATACTTTAGGAGATATGCTCTGGACAAGTTAAGTGACGGAAGGACGGAACCGGAATGACGGAATGATGGACGGAGAGCATTACTATATCCCCTTCGCCGAAAACGGCGGGGGATGAAAATAGTCTAGACATAAATCATGCACATTGAGTAGTTAGCAAGAAACTATTGTAAGTGCCTAAGTATATATATATGCACTTACAATAAGTTTTCGCTGACCTCTCGACATGCAAACTTTACATTAACATAATATGCATCTTAAAGGTGAAAGTAAATGTTATTGTATGAGTAATGATTAAAAAAAAAATTTAGAACTGCAATAACAACAGAGTATTCAGCATCCAAACATAATATGCATTGTAAGTCCCATTAAATGAATAATTGTATGTGTACCGGTGCTTGATATATATCCCTCATGATGGTGGCATTCTTTTATTTCAGATTATTTGTTGCCTATCAATGGTTGATACTAATCTTTGTGAGTTAGCAGCTGGAAGCTAGTAAGGATATTGTGGTAGAACTGGTGTGAGAAATACCGTGAATTCATCGTCAGGTGCTTTAGCTGTCACAATTTGAAAAATTGTTAAAAGTCGTGTAAAACTCCATTTAAAGAAACAAATAAGACTGTACAAGTACTTCTTCATTTGAAATCATTGTGTGAATTTCTGAGCAGTACCATATTATACATAATGTTAAAAAGTTCAGTTATAGGGGTAGAATTTCTAATGACTGCTCGGTGTTGCTTCAATAATTCTACAATTATCGCAATAATTATCTCCTTATTATCTCCATATTTATATAAAACTAAGCCTTGTCATGCCAAAACCCTCCCCTATTTTTTTCCAAATTTTCATTAAAATATAGACATCTGTCCCCGGCTCGTATAAAAGAAAATATTGGTTTAAACCTTAACCATAATCTAATTTCAGCCAATCAGGATTGATGTTTCAAACTTCCTGTCTTAAGTTCACCAATTGTTATCTATTATACAAGTGGAAGCTGAAAGATTGTGGTATATGGGTAGCAAGGTATGAAATCTGTCTTTTGATTGAGATGTCCTGTCTAAAAGACTTTAGGCAGTGACTATGTTTATTATTACTTTCATTGGGCAAAATTAATTATGTGCCATAACTGGTGAATTCTTCAAGAAGCAGATTCCAGGGATTATTCTAAGCTGTAAGAATTTGTTTTCAAACCCATAAGTACCTGACAGAGTACAAATATATACCAGGTTCAGCATGCAGGCAAGTAGGTAGCATTTTGTGAAGCTACATAAAAAACTGTTCAAGATTGGGGGCCAGTACATGTGATTTAAAAGAAGAAAATTTATATCAAGTTACTTGTCTGGAGCTTGTCACATAAAACCTATAGAATAAATATATTTATTTTTTTCCTATGAGAAAGTCTTTTGCTGCAGTAGCAGAAATTATGATCAAAGACAACATTTTCACAGTCAGCTATATGTCGAACATGCATCAGTAAAGTGTCCAGGATGTATCTGATCAATTGTGACAATAGAGAATAGATTAATAGTGAAGAGTCCTCGTGAATAATTAACAAGGCCCTGTGTGAATACTGGAATAATTCTTGTTGATATTCAACGTTATTATTGACATTCCTACCAGAATTTGAATTCTCAAATAACTTAGTGGCACCTAGAAAACAGGTTCATTAAAAAAATAAAAGTATTGGTAGGGCTGAACGATGATGATCAAAAATATTTTTTAAATTGTGTCTCAGATATGTATTCCTTGGACTTAAACCTAGTACATGAGAATAGTACTCAGAAAGGGAAGCAATTGTGCCAATCAAAATCCATCTTCTTATATGGAAGCAATGGTCCAATTATGGCAAGTTAATTGGTTTAAACCTATTTATTTTACATCGATTGGGAAACAAGTTCTTACAACTTAGATTAATCCCTCTCGATTCTGCTTCCTGGAAAATTTACCAGTACTCGCGCCGAATGTGTGGGACAATGAAAGAACCAAGATCGATAGCCGCTCCCGGGAATCGAACTCAGGACCTTTGGGTCAAGAGGCCGACGCTCTACCTCTAGACCACGGACACCACACGCCACACCACACCCAAGTTAATTCACTTGACCTTCAGCAGTGACCTTGACCTTTGGATTTTGCATGACATTAGTACTAAAAAAAGGGATCATATGTGTCTATAGTTCTCTGAAATCCATCCAGATAATACTCTAGGTGAGGTCAATAATGTCACTTGACCTTCAACTGTGACCTTGACCTGAGGACATTCAATCACAAAAAATAGTATTAAACGAGTACTCATCAAGACAAACAGTTGTGCCTTACTTTGAATGTTAAAGGTAAGTTCCAG
This sequence comes from Fragum whitleyi, assembly GCA_948146395.1. NCBI lineage: Eukaryota > Metazoa > Mollusca > Bivalvia > Cardiida > Cardiidae > Fragum > Fragum whitleyi. The sequence continues at coordinate 6,563,613 of OX411556.1, forward strand.
GCATAATGAAATAATGACATGCAGAACCTTCTGTTCCTTAAGCTAAAGCTATGACCTTGATCCCTTTATGATAGGTTTCTTTTTTGTGTGATACTCAGTCATTGTCTGTTCCCCAGGTCATTGGCCTTAATTCTTCTGACGAATTAAAATTATGATTTAAATTGAACCTTAAAATTATAATACTTTAATACCAATATAAAATCATAGAAATCAAGTGGGCATGTATAAACTCTAGTCATGCTGAAGCTGGAATTCCTACTTTAGCTGTTGGTATGGCTAAAGATCAGCCTTCATGAACAATGCTCAGTCTGACCTTAGTCTATACTACTTGTTTCCTTATCGAGCCACAATAATTTCAGATTATATTTCCAAAAGAAATACTGACTCACAATCAGTGCCTACATTGCTTTAAACAATTTTATTTTTTATGCAATTTTTTCCAAGATTTTAATTCAGCATGACAATAGTTAAAAGGTTAAATAATTTCTGAATTTGATTCAAGAAATGGCCAATTTTGATGTCCACAAATGGGGAAGGATATTTACTATACAAATAACATCTAATAAATATTTTGAATACTTTTTTCTGTGGATTTTAAAGATTTCTTGGTAACAGAATGACCAAGGAAAATTCACACAAAATTGTGAATTACCAGATTAAATATTACTTTTGTTTGTTTCACCATAATTTACATCATCAAATTCATACCAATTGCATCATAACATTACCAGGCAATCACAAGGGAAAATGCAAGTTTAATGGTAAACTTTCACATTGAGCATATATTTTTTTTCATCATAAAGGTACAATTATCCTTTATATTTCATTGAATGATGTATCTTTCATTGGATGAACTTCAAAAGCTCATTGTCACACTGGTGGCTCTTTCATGCTTAAGGTATTCCTAGTGTGAAGATCGGAATTAAATCGGTTAATGTCGGCTTTTTCCGCCTATCAAAGCGCGTCGTTTTGCACGTAGGTTAGATGACGTCATAATCATCGACGTTCCCGCTAAAAAGGACGTCCAGTTATATAAACTCATTGAAATTTAAGAAAATTTATCAAAATATTTAAATTTTATTGCTTTGATTGTTTTTAATGAGTTTGCGATACTGTTACCGAATGTTTATCTATACAAAAATACCTCGAACCATCAAAATAAATTGCAGGAAATTGTCTTTCCTTAAGCGTACCAACCAAAGGACTGCCGGAAGTCACACCCCCGGAAGCCGATTTACCGGAAAAATTTAATAACAAAAGTTCTTACGCTTATAAACGAAACACGTTATCTCTGTTTTTACTAAAGGCATTTAAAGGAAACTTCAATTCATACATGTAAGCCATTAAAAGAGCAACCCAGATTATCAAGGAAGATGCCTATATGTATTTTTGTGCAGATTAAGTCCCTTTTCAGTCATTTTTTTAACCAGGCGAACGATTATACTAACAGAAACATTTTTTTTATTATCCAAAAACGAATTATGATGAAAAAAAGTTTTTCGGCCTGATTTAGAGAAGGTATGATCAAGAAACCTTAAAAGGGGCCGAATATGCCCATTTGCAAAATATTCCAGTTACTAAACGAGTGTCGTAAACAAAGCAACGATCGATTTCATACATGCGGAGAGTTTTCATTCATATTCCAGTTAATGAGTAAATTTATAATGAAAGTAAAATCCATGCCGAGAAAACATTGCTTCCATATAAATAGCAATAGTCTTTTTCTTTAAAAGAAATATTTTACATTTTCTTTCTGAAAAAAAAAAAACAAACATCTTTTTTCATGGATTCTTGTGATTATTTCAAAGGCAATTGGAAACACTTTGTGTGCTAGACACTTAAGATTAAGAATTAGTGAATGTAAGAAATAATTTAAGAACAATGGTGATTTTCCAGCATTTTTTCGAAGAAAATTTAATTTACCTAGCGGTTTTGGTAAATACTTGAGTGTGATTAGAGAGTTATAAACGTAACTTTGGTTAAAAATGGGTTCTTTTTTATTTCAAGGGCGCATAGGTCTTGGTCAATTTTCTCTATTTTTCCACGGTGAATATTTTTCATACCTTTAGCCTGAAATCCCGAAGTATTGTAGAAATTTTTGAAAAAGTCATTTGCTTTGCCCCATCAATACTTTTTGGAAAAGAGGAGTTTCTTTGAAAGTGTCTGCAGCAAGAATGCATTACAAAATGGTGCCTTATTTTGTTCCCGGCTTCAACTATTGGTTAACTATGCATTATTTGATTAAAATTGTTTATTCAAAACTATCTGTTTGTAACATACAACATATCTGCCGCATATATTACATAAAATATTTTGCATGGTTATACACAGTTAGTTGCACAGTCAACATTTTAAGATAGATCCCTTCCTATCTTATGGCCGATTTCCCCACCCACTCAAGAAAACGGATTTTTTCAATATTTTTTAAACTAGACTGTAAAAGTAATTTAAATTTCAGCTCTAATAGAGGAATAACATGTAGAATTCGTTTTTAGTATAATTTTCACATTCTCTTAACCCTTGCTTCACACTAGGAATACCTTAAAAAACATTCGTAACACCACTCTGTCAATCTCACAATCAACCTCCGATGAACATAGACCGACTATTTTTTTTAAAATGACGGGAAAACATTGGAAAAACTCGATGACTTCAGTTAAAATAACATTAGCCCTCGAAACTTCGAGTGAAAACATTCGATGTCGCCAACACTACTCGTTTAAGACAGTGACTTGAAACCATCGTATCCTTACATAAATATCTTTAGAATCTTAAATAAAGACCGAAAAATCGTCATTCTCAAAATTAAGATTTTTCAGCCGTTGTTTACTGTAAAAAATGTAAATCTGAAGATAGCGCTGGTTGTTTCAGCACTAGTTTTTCTCACACTGTTTACACCTAACAAAATGCACAATGTTGTTACATACCCATCCGTCTTATTTACATCTGAGGTCTGTTGCAGTTTTCGGAAATGGCCAAGTCACGTTCCGAATGCCTTAAAAATTGCTTTTGTTGATCACTCGATAAGTGATTAATTAATCTTACACTGAAATCTATCTAAATCACTGGCATGTGATGCTACAAGATATAGAGATTTGGGCCCAAGGTTATAAAAAAAATTCTCAGGCTCAACTGAGAATTTTCTCAAATTTGAATTTAAATAAATGTATGAAAATAAAAGATAATATAAATAAGTTGTTATTTATAACAACTTATTAATATTATCTTTTATGTTAATACATTAAAATGAGTATTTAAACAGAATAACTGCTTTAATCTCAAATTGAGTTAGAGAAAATGTTGAATTGAGAATGAGAAAAGTATTATAACCTCGGGTACTTTTAGCTTCATTCAAAATGTATCAAAGCTTTTCCAAATTATAACAAGGTTGGACTAGAAAAGGTTGCAAATAGCCATTTCAAATACATGAATTTCATTCATCGGCTCCTGGTTAAGATACTAATTGGTTAAACCTCTGTCATGCTGAAACAGAAATTTTCCTTCCTTGGAAAGAAGTATAGACAAAGATCGGCCTGCACATATGTTCACTCTGATCTTTGTCTATACAAAATGATTTTCCTTTACAAACCAAATCATTTCAAGGTGTTTTACATATAAAGTTCACTTTCATTTACCATCTTTGCCTATTTACAGCATAAGTTTCCTTTTCAAACCAAATTATTTCAAGTTCCAACCGAAAATTATTATTAAGAAAAGTGATTTTGAATACTAAGTGCATGAATTTCATTCATCTTCACCATAAAGAAATAAAATTGGTTAAAGCCCTCGTAACAAAACCAATACAAGTCGATTTTGTATTCAAAACATGTAGACTAGGCTTGATTGTTTTACTCCCAAAAAGGAAGAAAAACTATTCTAAGGAATTGTTTATCAGGATTTTGGAAATAAAAACACACAGCTTGATTGGAACCTCTCAGAGACAGGGAATTCATCCTTTGATGTTTCTGAAAATTTAGTCTAGTTCTTTTAACCCTGTTCATGCTAAACCTGGAATATTTCTGTTTTGACAGGTAAAGATAAGGATCAGCCTGCACATTAGTGCAGTCTGATCCTAGTCTACACCTACTGTTTGTCTTGTTTCATTAAGAATTGTTTAAAGACTTGTAATTTAATATAGAAGTATAAGCATACAATGTCGTCTTTCAGAGCTTTCAGCACTTTGATTTGAGTGTATTTGGCCAATTTTTGGTGGACGTTTACGTTCACCAGTGTTAATACCACGTTTGAACAATCCTGTCAGATGTTAATAGGTTTTCAAAACAGTAGTGCTCACTAAGATTCAATTTACTATTTTTCAACAATTGTATCCGTCTGACAACTACACATTTTTAAAATGGAGTGAAACAAGGATTCTACATAACTTGATGAAACCTCAAAGACATCTTTTAAGTGCGAAATCATATGCAATTCTGAGATCGGGTGAATTTTTTGCTTGCGTAGAACTACTTTTCAGGCAGAGTGAGTAATTTGTCCCTTGTTTCCAAATAGTCTATGGGAGGTCACTCATGAAAATGGAATTACTGGAATGGTAACCTCCCCTGCACTACTACTAATAATAGAATAATAACCTAGATCACACACATGAATACAGATACAACGTGAGCAGGTTGTTGTAAAGCAGTTAGGTCGTGCGATAAAGGTTTATGCAATGGGGTTTTACACTTCTTTTCAACACACGACATTCAATCTCGAGAGTGTCTGCAATTATTTTTCTTGCTTACCCTTTCTTTTTTTTTATTTGAAAATGAAAATCGCGGAACATTAATTTATTATCCCTTTATTGAATTTTTCAAACAGATAACAACAGAATTTTGATTGTGACCACGGAGAAACGATTAGTGTTGCAAAAAATAATGATACCTAGTTAATCTAATTGTCATTTCTTTCCTTTTATACCCAATGGATCAGACAATCACTCTTTTAACTGACCCTGGCATAATGCCGAAAGTTATCGAAACCTTGTAACTACAGGACTTTGGTTGTCGATCGACGATATATATTGAGAAATGTATATCTGAAGAAAGATGCGAATTTGTGTCATTTTCCTTTTATCGTAATTTTACATGTAAAATTTCTCTTTTCTCAACAAATGGAATAATCACTCTAGTATGCCAACAGAAACGTCCACCATCAGTACTTCAGTGCTTTGATTTAATTCAGCATGACATGTGTTAATAAATTCAGTAAAAATCTTATTTCAATTTGTTGGTTTGAATTGGGTTTAATGTTGCTATGAACAATTAAAGTCATACATTGAATTACAGGTCTGGAGCACCTAACCATGGATTTCTGGAATAAATCTCACCAGTGCTACAATGTCATCCTTTCCCTGCCTCCATCTTCTTGTGCCACATAGCATTAAAAATAAAACTACGGGATAAACAAATGATTCAATTAACTGATTACTCAGAGGGAATTTAGCACAAGTTAGAAAAAAAAAAGTTTCACAAACTCTTATAATTCAAGTAAGTTTCATATACTGAAAATGTCCTTTTCTTAGTAAGTAGCCAAGAAGGGGGCTGCTGTTTTGGAGGGTCCTTAATATTAGAGGAAATTTAGTATTCTCTGGGATCATTTAGAATGAGGACAAAATAAGTGTTAGCTGAATGACGTCTGCTGGTTTCTTGAATCTATCTGCAGGTAATCAGACATCGTAACCGATTGTCTTTTTGCATGTCCATCATCATTCTGCTAACGTTTTACGAATAATTACCGTCCCAAACTGTACTTTCGTTATATAAACCCTTCTAAGAGTTGACCGTTTTCCAAACAACTTAATTTCAGCAAGTTCTCATAATAAAATGTTGTCATATAAATAGATTCTAGTATTTCAATATTGCTATAATTTAAAACTAGCATATCAATTGCTCAGTGCAAAACAGTTGTAACTGCTTATAGCCATAAAGGCAGTTACAACTGTTTCAAGCTGAGCCATCGATATTAACTTTTGATAATCCTAAATCATTAAATTAGACAGGTAACTATTTTTCAGGAAACCTCTAGAAATCACTTTAGGGAGGCCCGAAATGTAATGCAAAGTTATATAGTGGAAACTGTTCATCAACCTTTGCCGAACGAAATCTGCCCTGTCTGCAGACCAGTAAATGTCTATTACACAAACACAGGGGTCAAAGGTCATTAAGTGCATTTACGCTATTTCGGAAATATATCACTCTAAACTGACTGTTATGCAACTTTGTATGATAAATAATTGACTGAAATGGTTAAATAATGATTCAATTCTATAAAGCAAATGTTTACACGAACAAAATTGAGCATTTTGAAGACTTTGTTGAAATCAAAGTACTGAAAGTACTGACATTTTAGGCATTAAAGTTTGTTTGCATTTTGTGTGTTACAAAACTGACTCCAAACACATTTATTCATTATGTTTACTGATAGATAAAGTAATAAAAACGATTTGAAATTTGTTTTTATCATATTTTATAATATAAACTATGGTCAATTTTACTTTATACTTATGCATATGCATACATGTATTATGTGTATGTTATAGTCCTGATATATATAACTATTGACATTGACTCCGACGACGTCGGATTATCACCCTTAAAAATATTTTTTAACCTGTTGAGTAAAATTGAAAAAAAATCATATATATGTAACCCGTCATGCGATAAGGGACCATCTAGAAATTGTGTAAAATATACATTTTAAGAATAGATTAATTCTATTACAGGTCAACCAGAGCTTAGATTTTGAAAATTCTTTCACTGGAAGGTAGAGTGATCATTCTAGATTCAGAAAATAATTAGAGTGTGAAAAGCTTCGATCCTAGTCAGTCTGTTCAGTCTGCGCAGTCTGAATAGGATTGACACTTTACTCACTTGGAAGGTCCCTTTACGCATTGTTATTTTCTGACACATTATATATCAATCTCAATTGTACGCGTTTTAACAGTGTGTAGTTTAGATTACTGTTTGAGGCATAAAGAACCTGAGCACTTTCGAAACTAAATATTTCTTCATCAGAGAGCCTTATGTTGTAAATATACCTTCATATGTAAAAGGTACCCCTGACTACCTCCGTAAAATTGAATCAAACCCAATTCCAAAGGTTACGGTTATTGGTCGCCATGGATGTGACATCACTCAACACCAATATACCATATGAAGTTGTCATTGCAGAATGCAAAGAAGTTTGAAGCACAAGGGATGCCGAAGATCTGCCAACAGACACCTTGGTAGAATTGTTAACAATTATCCTTAAAGGCATACACACTTAGGAGATGCACCACATAAGGAAAAATTATAGGGGTGGGTGTATTTTTCACAGCGTTTATTGGAGTATAAAGTGCAATTGCCTTAGCACATGGTAAATAACGCCCGTAGGGAATTATTTTTAAGTCATGTGCTAAGGCAATTGAACTTAATACTCCAATAAAAGAAGTAAAAGGTACACCTGCCCCTAATAATTTCAAACCATTAGATCTACATGTAAGAAACAATCAAAATACTCAGCCAAATGATAAAAGGTCCAAGTCTACTTTCTGTACGTATATAGATCACAAGATCTATTTTCAAGTCGAATATTGAACGTGTTTTTTTGTCTTGCTATCGGAGTTTGATGGCATAAAGTTTTACAAATTTGACACAAATACACGGTAACTTTTATATTTCTAAAGGTATATATAATCAGAGTTTTTTCTGTTTATTACTGCTTCATATAAAACAAAATCGGCACGATCGAGCGAGGTTTTGAACATTGCCTGATGATATCCGTTGACTCGCTGTGAATCAGAACTGTACGCTTCTAATCAAAGATTCTTTTGCAAATATTTCAAATCTGAACTGATCAAATAGCGATGAAGTAGTATGAAATGGTAGGAGGGATTTTCGAGTTCTTTTTAACACTGGACTTGCAGATCAATGGTCTGGGTTTTTTTCCGAAATCGTTATTGCACTTTACACAGAAAAAAAGTGCAATGGAATTCCCAACGTGATGCGATTTAAACCAATCAGAATTCTTGATTGTGTTGGATTGCAATTATTTCAAAATCAAGGAAATAACTCAGATTGTTCTAAAATTGGCTGAAATGATTGTGAAACTCGACTGATAATTTCCCGCCAGCTTGATGCTACACAACATCGCAAGTTCTAGAATATGAAGTAAAGCTAGCCCTAATTGAAGATCTATTTAGTCTTATTTGTAGGTTGTTGCTTGTTTTTTTTTTTTTTTTTTTTTTTTTTCTTTGTTATTTGAAACTTGTATCTATTGGCATAGCCTAACAGATCTTAGGTTAGATGAAGCGTAGGGCTTACGGTTCCCGTAAAACGGAGCGGACATCTCACTATTATTAAGGACATGGTGAAATTGACCCCACACAAATTCATTCTGATCACTCGCTTAGCGCTTCATTCTTGGTTTTCCAAACCATCTCAATGAAATCTCTCCGAACTCATTCACAACGTTCCGGACTTGCTCGCCATCAATTCGAAATTAGAACCACTCTTTTTATTCAATGATTTCATTGACCAGCGTAAATTTGAAAAGTCTGATTGGTATGTGAAGACACACAGATCTATTTATGTTAGATTACGTCATTAAATAGGATGTATCAGCTTCAACAAAAAAACGTAAAGCTGTATTTCCAATTTTTTGGTCGTCCTGTGACAAAATAATCTACGTTTCCATGTTTTTGCTTGCTACAATCCAGCTCTTCATTCGCCTTTTTAAATCATTTGTATTTTATCTCTAGTTCAAAATGCCCCTGTTCTTATAAATTGAATAATAATTGTTACGTGCTTCGCTCAAAATTGATCTTAAATACACCTATGGTTTCTATAACTGACATTAATAATACCATACTTTACTTATTATCCAAAATTTCAAGAAAGAAACCATTCTTCTTTTTTTTTCAATTCTAGTCCTTCTTATCTGTCGAATCCTCGAGCCTGGTTGTGACTAAAATATTGAAAGTGATAAACTTATTTTGAATGTTTGGATTTCAAAAAAGTAAAATGTTTCTAAAAAAGTATACGTAGACATTTATCTTTCTTAGATATATTACTTAGGTCTGTAAATCATTTTGTAACGGCGATACAACACTGCAAAAGTGTGACTGGCATTAAATATTTAAGCGCGAATCGTTATTAATGCGAATAAACACGAAATAAGATTGTCAATTATAACTTCCTATGTCAGTGTTTACTGTTTAGGATCCCTACAGTTGCCTCGAATTGCTATGAAGTAACCATAATGACACATACTTTTTTATACGAACTAGATTGGATTTAGATGCACTACAAGGTGTGTGAAATTTAAAAGAAAAGAAAATTAGGGTTTTTATTATATATATTACCTTAATTTAGTACAAAAGCTTACGCCTAATTTGGGAAAAATTCATTTTTTTTTCTAATCCTGCTCACAGGTTTTCTCATCGGTTCATGGAGTAAAAGTTAAATAAATCTTAATTAAGGTATCAAACGATACTGTAATTTCATCCTTGGTGGTTTAGATTATTTGATTAAAAAATGATATTCAATCTCGTAGAAAACGTAGTTTGAGGAAAGTCCCTTGCAGCCGGAACCTTCGGATCCGTAGACCCTGTACACAACAGTGTGCCTTTGGACAACGCTGCAAAGAGTTATGACTGAATAAAAGACAAACACTGGTCCAAGATTAAGCCATCCAGTAAACTCAGAAAAACATTCCCTGAGGAACAAGTTTTAGCATACCGAATACCTAAGTCACTTCAAGACATTCTAGTTAGAGCAAAATTAAGGCCTGCTGCAACAATGACTCTCTCAGAAATTCGGTTTACACCGTCGAGAAGTCAACCACTCATTCTGACGTTACGCAAGATACTGATGACCCTTCGCGTTACAAATAAGTTTGACGTCGGCGTAAACATAACGTTTCCATTTTACTAAACTTTTTCACGCAAACATTTGCAAACGATATATTTCTTTAATTGAAACACTGTTAATCTTTGCAAATAATTGTGAAAATAATTAAATACAAAAAGTTTGGTATTTCTATGACATAAAATGGACACTGATTTCCAAAGATTCCGGTGCATATTCAATGATAGGCCCCTATAATGCAGAGTAGGATTGATTCGGTGTGATTTTGAAATACTCATCAAAGTAAGAATATGCGGACGGTAACAAATATTTCTAGTGGTTCAAAAATGTGATTTCTATTTACTAGAAATATTCATTTTCAAATTATTGATAAGATCTTATTATTTATATCAAAGACTTTCAATTAAGATTTGCAAGATGATCCCGAAAAAAATCGCGTAAATCTGAACCGCTCGATCTTACCACTGAAGAAATCATACTTGGGATACAAATATGATATTTTACTGCTTTTTTATTCAGTTTGATACTATTTTTCCTGTTTAGGGTCTTCTCAAACAGATCAGTTTATGACAGTATCATGATTTTTTAAATTATTTATTCTTTTTTTTTTTCATTTTGCTTTTATTTTATTTTCATAATAATTGAAGTTTGAATCTCTACCTTGTTTCTGTATATAATGCTTAAATTTGGAGCAGTTTAATTTATTCACTTCTAATTATTGTAATAAGTATTATCGAGTGAAATAAAATATAAAATACAAATTTGTCAAATCAACCATGTAAAATGGGAATACGTCAAATCATATATATATTCATCTTTGTTACGGGAAAAAATCAACGTCGCGTTCTGAAAAACAACGTAGGTGGGACATTTTTGGGTGACTTTTGTATTTATCAATAAAATCATAAATGTAAGGCCTAGAACTAAAACAATCATATTTTTGTAAACAGAAAAGAAAATGTATTTTTATATATAAAATTTAATTCAATGCATCACGTTAAAGATATAAAAAAAAAAATTGATGAAAAATAGCAATTTTTAATTATCAACGTCAAAAAATGACAGTGGGACATTTGTGGTGACTTTTGTATTTTGGCAATGCTTCTGAACGACAATTCAAAGAATAAATTTATTTACATTATTCAAATTTACAGAAAAAATGTATTTTTTTTATGTAAAAATCAGTGTGATAAGTGAACTTTACTTAGAACGGTATAGACAAGAACGTTAATTCACTTACATCGTCGTTAAGGTGGGACATCTTTTATGTTTTAAATTAATCATTCGTACGATATTCATTTTCTCAACTACATTTTTAAAAAAATACCACTGACGAAACTAGAAACATTATTACTTCGTCATGATACAAAATTATTATGATGTTAACGGCTAGGTAATAAAGACATCAAAATGAAAGACCTCGGTCGGAGGAAAGTGTAACGCGAGACACGTCGTTTTTACACTATTTTTAAACGTTTAGAAGGCAAAATATCCTATGCACATTCATCATAATACGGATCTTACCAAATAATCATGTAGAATGTTATTTGATGCAAAGTTTGGTGTATATTTCATTAATTTACGGTGAAAAATACGGATTTTACAGCAAAAACAAGGTAACAATGTCGTCGTTTTTGTAAAGTGTCACCAGTATCTTGCGTAACGTCTCTACGATGTTGTCCTGTGCTGCATTGAAGCCATTAACAAATGATGCTCATATCTGTGCTATGAATAAATCATCTTTTCAGACTGAAGTACGCAAAAATTGGTTTGTTTCATTACTTGATTCCTAGCAAAAATGTTGACTCGTTTTCCAACTGCCTAGAGTATAAAGTTATGTTGAAGCAAAAGACCAAGTGGAGAGCCATATATACATTTAAATCTGAGTGTTGAATATAACTATGTAAGATGTATCACATGAATTTATCCGTATGATGAAGTTATATTATATGTTTCTTTTACCCAAACATTCTCCGATTGCAACTGAAGTACTTTTAGTACTTTGATATTTTACTTTTGACTAATTTGCTGCCATTTTGCAAGTATACAATCATGTGAATATTGTTTGCATATTTACAGTTTAAAAATACCAAAAGTCTGGTTTTATTTTGATCATATCATAACATATAGATGCATTTATACGAATTTTTACTGTTTTGCACCCCATGACCTTTGACCTCTGTAATGACCTTCAGAAGGGATTGTGAATCTGCAGACAAGCCTAGCGCTGTTCCTCAGACATTGGGCAAGCAAAATATCACTGTCTGCATCCATTACAAACCGGGCCTCCCTGATCTCAAAATTTGAGATTGGATCACTAGTCTAAATGAGGCTGTTTTAACTCTTGTCATGCTGGATAGATTTTAGCTAAAAAATTGCATCAAAATCAAAGGGTAGAAAGCACTGAAAGTACCAACTGCAGGTCAATTTTTATTTGAAAAACTAAATCTATTGACAATTCTGGATTGAAAGAGAGAAACAGGTGGTGTAGACTAACATCAGACTGCACATATGTGCAGACTGATGTTTGTCTATAGCTCCTGCCAAATCAGATTATTCCGGGTTAAGCATGACAAGGGTTAATGTGTTGATCTGCAGAATTACAGTTACATGTCTGGATTAAAATAACCATTATAGAGATGAAGATAATATTTGTTGATTTCATTGAAGTGTGAAGCTAAAACATCATCACACTGTATGAATACGCAAACAAGAAATGATATAGATATTGATTTTGAATAGACTGATATCTCTGGTAAGGTTTAGTTTTGAAACAGACAAACAGACAAGGCAAACGGTAAAACAATAAAACCCTCCCTCCCTTCCTCCATCGTATCAATATTTGGCATTTAACCCTTGTCATGCTGAATAAATTTTGGCTAAAAATTTTCATCAAAATCAAAGGGCAAAAAGCACTGGAGGAACTAACTGTATGTCAATTCTTATTTGAAAAACTAAATCTATTGAAAATTCTGGTTTGAAAGTAAGAAACAGTTGGTGTAGACTAACATCAGACTGCACATACGAGCAGGCTGGTGTTTGTCTATAGCTCCTGCCAAGGCATGAATATTCCGGGTTCAGCATGACAAGAGTTAAAAAATATATTGTTTATTTCAGTCCCCAGTGGTAGGTCACATAATATCAGCCAAGTTAACATCCAAGTCAAACAAACCACCAGGAATGTTCTCTGTACATTCTCTTTTAATTAGGAGGTTAATCACTTGCATGTTTACAATGATCATTTAACGGTTGTTTTTCTTCTGAAATTCATTAAGAGCTGTGTATTGTTTTAATAAAGGTTAAAAGTTCACAGATTCCAAGAAAACAAATTCGGAGCACCTGCTGATTGCTGATGTGAATACTGTATTTCTCCTAATAAACGCTCCTGGAAGCTATACACAACATGGTCAGGGAGCTATTGTTGAGTATACATTATCTGATTTAAAAATTCATTAAGATTGATATTTTCGGGCCCTAGTCCATTAAAATTGAGGTGATTTTCATCTCAAATAAGAAAAGTCTCAAAAGGTTCTTATAACTTAGGCATTTGAAGTGATTTTTTTAAGTAAAAAGTGTAGGTGTGCTACTATTAGGGAGGGCGCTATTATTAGAGGAAAAACGGTATGAGTTAATCATAACAGTAAGATAAACCATGTAAAAAGCCTGCTTTAAAACAAACTGCATCACATATCTGTTCTAAGAAAAATTAGACTGCAATTTGGTTAATTGATAAGCAATTGTAAATCATTTATGGGGGAATACTGTAGACAGGGTAATTTTGGCAGTGGTTTTATTTTGGCTATATTGGCGGTCAAGTGAAGATGGGCCAAAAGATCCACCTCCAATATGTGCCATATTTAGATAAGAATTTCTTTTATTATGATGGAAATGTAATCTTGCGTCAGATGTACATTTTAGTCAATGTTAATTATCTTTATACCGTTTACATTTGGAGAACTGACTGAACTGAGAACTCTTGATTTTTAAATGTCAAGATTTAATATCTAAGTTGGTTGACATACTGCACTGAAAATCACTGCAAAAATTTGTGAAAACTTGTACACAAGTTACAACTCTATCGAAATGTGTGAAAACAAACTTTTGTTTAGTTTGTAGAAAGTTGACATTATCTTAAAATTGCCTTTCGTATACTTACATCATTTTGAACACAGAAAAATGACATATAGATAAGGGGTTTAATTTTGGCATTACATGTAAGATGCGCCAAAATAAATCACCGCCAATAAATCATAATCAAAAAACAGGCAAATGTGGATGCTGCCAATATAAAGCCGTTATAAAATTGAACATTTATCATAGTGAATAATATTGATTATTCATTGGCCAATTGATAAGAGTAATCTTGAAAGAAATGAAGAATTTCTTTGCTTGGAAATAACAACTGTATTAATTAGTAGTTTGAAAGGGTTTTATGTAGCTTTCAGCAAATTTTCAGTCATATTGACATGACTTGTATCTACTCAACCCTTAACAATAAATTCCTGATATTTCTTGCACATATACTAAAAACCATTACATCCTTTCCTAGCCTCAAGTTGATATCCTGGTACGATCATTCACCCATTGGTGGGAATAAGTGTATGAAGCGGAGAAATTCATTCATAACAGAATCAATAAATAATCATTAATAAATCCATTCATTTTGCATCATTAACAGTAAAAGCTTTTATGGACTATGATTTCGATTTTGTAGAAATTAATAATTACAGTAACTGAAGCTTTCAAAAATGTTTCTGCTAAATGAAAGATATACCAGTAGCTCTTATACCATTTGAACATTGCTTGTGATTGCTTATTAATCATAGAAATACATCTATATTGCAATTCAGGAGTCAAAATAACAGACATATCAGTTGAATTTTTTCTTAAAATTAATTGTAAATTATTACAAATTGATGCCACAGTGCAAAACAGTTGTAACTGCCTATAAACATATAGGCAGTTACAACTGTTTTGTGCTGGGCAATCGAAATAAACTAAACCCTGGGGTTCTATTAGAGTTTTTATGGTACCTTGACAGACTACCTGTTATCCTGAAAGCAGGACCAAAAATATGCTTGTCCACTAGCTTTACTTAAGGGAGTTGGCCCCTAATAATTCGGCAACATTTCGGAACTCATTAACATTCAAAATGTTGACTGCGGTTTTCTTATGCAAATCATTAGGGGCCAACTTACATCACACCTGCTTGGGTTCCGTTGTTGTTGTTATTATTCTACTAGGAAACCAGCTCTGCCTTCAAGCTGAAAAAGTGTTGCAAACCATTTTCAAATTATGTTCCGCTTTGTAAGCAAGAGCATGTGCAAAGCGGGTTATCACTTGAAGCAATTTCTCATCCTAAACACAGGCCTGGTTTCCGGCTGAAAAACCAACAACTGGACTCGCCCAGGCCAGAAATAAGTTGGCCCAATGAAACCTCAGTAAACACAGTGTTTAAGTTCAATACTTCTAAAATGTTGCTGAAATATTACTGGTCTACTATCTTAACCCTTGTCCTGCTAATCCCGTAATATTCCTGCCTTGACAGGAGCTATAGACAAACATCAGCCTGCACATATGTGCAGTCTGATGTTAATCTACACCACCTATTTCTCACTTTCAAACCGGAACTGTCAATAGATTTAGTTTTTCAAATAAAAATTGACCTACAGTTGGTACTTTCAGTGCTTTTTGCCCTTTGATTTTGACAAAAAAATCTAACCAAAATTTATTCAGCATGACAAGGGTTAAAGTGCTCTGGTTGCTCTTCAGCTTAATTTGCAGGATTACTCGAGAGTTCATGGAGCTTTTTTCTTTCATTCTTTGCAAAAAAAGATATAAACAGGTGAAACACTTAATATGAAAAACACAAATATACAATGTCTAAAGAGAAAAGGAATGTTTGTTTTCTTCATTATGCTTGCCACAATAATTTATAATATTTAAACAAGACACTGAAAACTTCCCCCTCAATATTAACTCAATAACCTTGGTTCTTCAACTCTCATTATTTCTAGAAAGCTCAGCATAGGTAGTTAGAACTTGTTGGCGCTGCAGGAAGCAGTTGTAACTCCCTATAAACATATAGGAAGTTACAACTGTTTCACATTGATTCATCGGTAAATGTTTTGCTCTGAGCTATACAAAATTTTAATCAAGACGGCTTGATAAACATTTACAATGTAATTGTTTTAAGAGAAATTTAACCTCAAATTAGATAGAAAGGCTCACAAATTGTTGAAGTTAGGTAGTGTATAAGACTAAGCTGGATTTTAAACCTGTGACCTCCTTAGATATAAACCTAGAATAATTTTATGAGTCCAAATTGGCAATCCTTTTCCTCTACATAATAATTTTAAGATTTAATTTGGAGAAACAAACTGAGAATAAAGTTTTGAAACGAGTAATTTCATCTTTACAACTATTTTCTACTGATCTGCACAAACAATCATTCATCTCTCAACGAATGGTTTACTTTAAATTTGGATGTATCAATGTGAACAAGTCCACAACGTGATTGTCTAGCAATTTTAACTAATTATCTTGTTCTGTGGGATGCAAGGGGTAGGTCAACTTGATCTGGCCATTACCTGTTCCTCACCTGCTTAGTTGAATTGATTAACATACAAAGAATTTCCAGAGTTATAATTATGTCTGAATTTTTCTGCATACTTTCCTATATTTCTTCACAGGTGATGATAGCCAATTGATAAACCTAGGTTAGTATCGATATTCACTCAGCTATCAAACTTGGTACAATGAGCACCAATAGCATATAATAATGTATTCCTGGTATTTCTTACACCAATACTATCATTACAACCTTTCCAAATCTCCAGCTGCTATCCCTCTTAGGTACAGTTATAAGATCAGCTCGGGTGCCAGACAAGTTTTGGAAATGATGCACATACTATCGGGGATCACACTTATGTGTCATGACATCCATTGATTGCAGATATGGAGTTAGATGCACTACTTCTTTAAATTACAACTGCATTATCACTAGCACCATGAGTATGGTGGAATATTTCTGCCATGAGATACAAAGTAGCATTAACTAAAGACTCATTCTGCAGATTATTTTATCCAAGTCCATGGTTCAGTGTGAAAAAGTTGTAACTGCCTATAAAGATATAGGCAGTTACAACTTTTTCACACTGTGCCATCAAATTGGTGTCAGGTTTGAAAACGAAATGTTAACATGGCTTTCATTCATGCGCTAGGAACTTATTAATTGATTATGAACTTTTTTGTAGATTATCATAACTGGAAGCCCAAACTAAGTGATGATTTATCATAATCGATTAAACAGCCCATCACTATCCATCATGACATCCAATGATAGCAGATATGGAGTAAGATGCACTACTTCTTTAAATTACAGCTGCATTATTACCAGCAACATGAGTATGGTAGCATATATATTCTGCACTGGAATTATATATTAGACAGCAGTAGAGTGATAATTTTTTCAAGGAAACAATTATGGTTATGATAAATTTTCTAGAAAACTTTTATTTGAATTATAATTTCTAAAAATATCATGATACTGCTACCTCGTATCTCATGACAGAAATATTCAACAATACATTAGGCCATTTATTTATTTCTTGGTTCTTGGGAGAGTAGACTCTTTTTTTTTATAATTGGAATTAAAAAAACACTTTCCATGAATTTTATTTTTTTTTTTCATTTTCTCTGATGGGCTGCTTTTATTTTGAATCTGTGTAAAATATAAACTTAAACATGTTCTAAAGGAACAAATCCCTCCCTTTGTTTTGTAAGATTTGACCCGAGAACCAGAAAATAAAATTGGAATGGCCTTGATCTAATAAAATATTAGGCAAATTTCTGGATCTAAACCTTCTATAAATATTCTCAGCTAAATAATTAAATTGTCTCTCTAAAACAATCTTCTTTGGAGAGCACAAAAAATAAAAGCATCCCATCTACCAAGACAAAACAAACTCATTTTGATTATCTTATAAGATCTCTATAATGCTGAAATGATCTAACTTGGATATGAATTAGTTGCATTTACGACAATATGCAGTTAACAAATCAGGAAAATAAGTCTTGAAAGAGAATATAATTAACTCTTATTTGTAGACTCCTCCTTCTTAAAATCTTGAAGTTTCTTTAAAAGGATACTGTGATATACACAGGTTACACTTTTGCACCATTGTCGCCCAAAAAATAAAAGTCCCCAATCATAATCTATATAGCAAGAGAACACATTAGCCCTAATGCAATTATTTGCAATTTAACACTTGTCACCTGAATACCTGCATCCCTGTTTTGGCAGGAGGATTAAACAAAGATCAACCAGCACATGTGTGCAGTCTCATCATAGTCTACACCACCTGATTTTCTTTTTTAAGCCATAAATTTTAGAAAAAAAGCATTTTTGAGAAGAATATCAACCTGCAATAAGTGCATTTAGTACTTTTCAGCACTTTGATTTTACTATAACTTTTTCAAGATTTATAATAAGGGTTGAGATACAGTGGCAGATCCAGCAGGTGGTTCAGGGGGTTCGAAGGAACTCCCTCTTCTTCCAAATTCCTTCATTGAAGTGGCTAAATTCATTCAAAATTTGCAACATAAGAAACATGGCTCCTTTTTGTTGTCTTTAAGTCACGGTAACTTGAAATTCTGAACATTAAAGATATCCAACTTACAGAGTTTGAGCAATTAGTTCCAGAGTTTCCCTATCTTTATAGATAGGGATACTATGGAACTAATTACTCAAATTCTAGACCAGAAAGAACCCCCTTTATAGACACCCTGAGATAGATCTGTCGCTGAGATAGGAAGTTTGGGCTATATTGAAGTGAAAAATTCCACCTCAAATCCATGGTAAGGTACCCCAGCCATAGGGGCATAATTAGTTTTAGCATGTTTTAAGTGCTATAAATCTTAACCTTAATAAAATATAGGCCTAATAACCAACTTTTTAAACTTATATCAAGAGGTCAAAGCAAGACCATTGTAAGTGCCAACATGTGGGCTTTGCAATGGTTTTGCCTGGCATTACCCCTTTAAATTTGAATAAAATTGGGCCATTGCATTCCCCTTATAAAAATAGGACTGTTATTTATATAAATTTAAGTTTACTTCTGTTCCCCAGTTTTACAAGCCATGATGGATATTTTTTGTAAAATCTCTGGCAGCAGGATAAGCAGCTATTAGATAGCAATTAAAGAGTAGTGCCTACTTGAGTTTGGCTATAAGGTATTTTCTTTGAATCTTCTTCTCTCCTTTGAATTTTAAGTTTCATTTTAGTATTTACATGAATCAAGGCCCTGCAAGCTGTAATGAATTTAAATTCTTAATGTTAACTTATTCTACATATGTAATTTTGAAATAAATAATACATTTACGGAATATAATTCTGTTAAATCTCCTGGCTGCTCAAAATATAATTGTATAGCTAGCTATCTAGAGTACATGAATTAATACATGATAAACAGAGAAAAATATATTATCAATGTTATCTGGTTGAGGTTTAGAGAATTTATCTGGAAGGCTTTTACCACCCATGATTATTTCTCATAGCCGAGACCAGATCTGATAACATTCATATTTAATATTTATAAAATTGATCATAATTAACCCTTGAAAATCAAAGAAATTGGGGTAAAAGTGTAAAAGTGCAAATTGTTTCTAAAAATAGACTGTCTGATATCATTCACTGTTATCAGACAGGTGATATCAGGTCAATACAGGCTTCGTTGCATGATAAAGTACTTTTGCATGGTACAAATCAAGGGTTCTTTGATTATAATTCAATATCAGTCAATATTCTTGGTTTGAATTTCAAAATATTTCAGAGGTACGGTTGAGATGGGGTAAATAATGTAAAAAATCTCAATAAGACGATACCAATGTGTATCAACAATATAGGATTTGTACAAAAACATTTGAAATAAAATAATTGAAATCCAAAATATGGGCTTCATGTGTAACTCTTTAATTGAGACTCTGATAGCTCTTGTCCAATTTTCTAAACACTGACCAATCAAAGTTGTCAGCTGCATAAGGAAAACAACATGTGACATCTCTCAAGGCTTCATTGCAAGACTAATTTCCAAGTGCTTATGCTGTTTTTTGCTGTACCAAGCAAGTGTTCACTTTGTTGTAACCTTGTCAAAAATGATTAAAGGCTTGAAATATTACTTTATCACTTGATCTTGTATTCTTCATCATTTATTTGATAAACCAATAAATTATTTGAAAATTGACTTCTTCTACCCCAATATGTAATCCTTCAAAGAAAAGACAAGAAAAATAGCGGCTCCTTGAAGCTTACCTTTATCATTGATTGAAGCTTTATGATTATTATGAGATATATAGAACAACTTGTACGCATCAAATAGGCATCAAGAATTGCTCATTACTACTAACATGTGTTCTGAACTGCTCGAACAAGTTCTTGACTACCTGTCCATCATTATCCAGAGCTACAGGTAGTGGGGGTATTTTGGTTTTTTTTATGAAAATATTTTGAACTTTCTTTTTCAAACCCTAAATTGTTGGTACTTATTGGAATCGTCTTGTCAAAACGATTCAAATGAGTACCAACAACATAGGGTTTTGTTGAGAAATAAAGTTTTTAGACTGGCTTTACCCCCTTTTATCAGTTCCTCTGTCTAACATTACCCTGTTACACATGACACTCATTACCAGGGTAATTCACCAGTATATTTATTTCTACCATTTGGCACCCATCATATAATGACTGGTAAATCAACTGAAAATATGGCTGGCTTGTCATGTTAGAAAGAGACATAGATTGTGTGCATAGTTATTATTTTCTTAATGTAGTGGACCTGTAATAGTTTTGCAACATCTCAGAAGTAATTATCTTGAAACTCCTGATTTTCATTAGGAAACAACTTAACCTCAGTTAACATTGTGATGGAATATGTGGTTCAAAATGTTGCGGAACTATTACAAGTCTACTACCTTAAAAAAGAGAACTGCTTACAGGTGCCTATGCTTGGCTGTTGAATTCCGGATGGTGACTTAAAAGGGTTGAGTAAATAAATGAGCATCATTTGCACAAAATGTATCTAGAGTTATCCCCCTTGATAGTATAGGTTAATCTTTTGATGATGAACATGTGTGCCACGTTTCAAGTGTATTTCTTCAGTAATACCAGAGATATCACAAAATGTCAAAATTTTGGCACAACAACAACTATGACAAACTTCAATCGCATTTTTCTGAATTGAAAATCATAATATGCAAAATGTAAATGTATGATTACCCCATTAGGCGGTGCTTCAAAAATGGAGGGACAGACATAGGATAGACACGGTTGATAGATTACTATTGCAGCAATTTTAGTAGGACAATCTTGCTGTACCAATAATAACTTTTAAACATAAACAAGAGGACCACGATGGTCCTAAATCACTCGCCTGATTCTCCACTTTGACCCCTGGGACATCACATTAGTAAAATAGGCAGATGTCAACAAGGAGATAATTTCTACATAAGATCAATACCATGGTGGTGTCCATGGTCTAGAGGTTGAGCGTCGGCCTCTTGACCCAAAGGTCCTGAGTTCGATTCCTAGGAGTGGCTATTGATCTTGGTTCCTTCATTGGCCGACACATTTGGTGCAAGTACTGGTGAATTTTCCAGGAAGCAGAATAGAGAGGGATTAATCTAAGTAGTAAGAACTTATTTCTCAATCGATATAAAATAAATAGGTATAAATCAATACCATGGAATGTTTTCAGCCAAGAGAAAGAAGGATATGCCTTTTTCGCTCCTAGATTCTATGTGAAAAGGGATGCACCCGGGTGGAGCCCAAATGTGACCCCAGGGTCTTGATATGAACAAACTTGGTAGAGGTCCACTAGATGATGCTACATACTAAGTATGAAAGCTGCCTGCCTTCTGGTTTTAAAGAATAAGATTTTTGAAGATTTTCCTGTTTTACCCATGGTGCTCAGATGAGCTAAAAGGGATGCACCTGGGGTGAGCCCAAATATGACCCCAGGGTCTTGATATGAACAAATGATGCTGCTCCCAAATATGAAAGCTGTCTGCCTTCTGGTTTCAGAGAAAAAGATTTTTGAAGATTTTCCTATTTTCACCCTTTTGTGAAGAGTTAAGGGAAAGTTAAGGTTGGATTTCATTTATTTGAACAACTTTGGTAGAGCTTGACCAAAGGAACATCCCTGCCACTGAATCTGGACATATGACATTACTTGGGACAGTTAAAAAGGTGATGTAAGTGACCTTTTGACAATCTTCTCTCCCCCCCCCCCCCCCCCCCATATCAATGAAAAATTATGTCAGATTATTTCAGGAGTGAACGGTAATTTAGACTATGGAAATGTGGCAGACCTATAAAACACGCCTGCAAATTCTTGTTCAGCAAAGTGACTCTTTAGTCGACCCGTTCGTCTCTAAGACAAGAAAATGTTAACAAACATTTCCCTATGTGGATTGTCTGGACACTAAACTTACTGATCACACCAATTTTAACGGTTTTGGACCAAAATGGAGGACAATCTCACCTAGGCCTACTTTCCGCTTTCAGTCTCCTTCCGTCTGGGTATGGTCTTGGACTACTTGCCACGTGACTTAAAGAAAAATAGTCCAGCCGCAAGAAATTAATGAGGAAAAATGATGAAAATAATACTTTTAAACTAGGCATTGCTGATTTTTTGAATACTTTATAAAACTCATCGTGTTTGCAAATTGGTTCGTGCTTGTGTTTCATTTGACGAACTACAATTATATTCGTGCGCATTGATTAGGCGGGAAAATTTAAACTGCCTTCATTAGATATAGATCTATGTGGAATTTTAGGCCATACTTCATGATTTGAAAATTCAGCAGCACTAAGCCGAAACATACCATTAAAAGAAAGAATATATCATCAACGCTTCTTTAAATTCCTCCTTGTAGCAACGCGTTGTCTGCGCATGTCATATTCTTCGAAGATTGACCAGTAGGCTATTTGAAAAATGCCACCTATCGGAAGATAACGTGTAGCAACGTTTTCTTAACGAGACGATTCCAATGAATACCCGCAAAGAAATAATTCAATTTGAAATCCAAAATACCCCCTCTTTCTGTAGCTCTGCGACCAGTTATATACACGTACATAACTTTTTTACCATCTTAACTCTATTTGTTCTGTTTCATTACTACAGAATATTTTCACCGTGAAAGTTGTGGGTGTAATGAAGGCGAGTCTATGAAGATTTCTACAGATGAATTCTCACGTGTAAGGTGATTACTGAGTATCTATGTTTAACGATGTATTTGACCCTCAAACAAGGCAGTAATCAGGGGAAACAAGGTAACTGAATGTAACAGCTTGTAGATCTAAACAGAGGAACCACCAGAAAGTTAACTTGTAATGTAGAATTATGCCCAGTACGCAAAAACTCGACTTCTTCAACAAAGCTACTGATAGAGAAGGTATTTTGGATTTTATACATGTATCAAAGTATTTCTATAATTATAGCACAAACCCTATGCTGTTTGTACTCATAAGTATCGTATTGATGAGACGATTCAAATGAGTACCAACAGCATAGGGTTTCATAGAGGAAAAAATGTTTATACAGGTTTTTACCCCCCTTAATCTGATCCAATACTTGGCTTCTATAATGACAAAAACTGATTCAACTACAAAAAATGTGAATCGTCGTACAAAAGGTGTCATCAGGGTGATGCGTAAAGTATCGACCCTAGTCAGAGGCTGCGCGGATTGCGCAGACTGACTGGGGTCGAATCTTTTCACACTTTGCTTATTTTCTGAATCTAGAATGAATAATCTACCGTCCAGTGAAAAAAATTCTTGAAATGCGACCTCTGGTTGATCTTTACCGGACAAAATCTCTTTTTCAAATGTTTATTTTACAGAGTTCCCAGATGGTCCCCTTTCGTGTGATGGGTCACAAATATGAAAAGGTGTGTAACGTATCGACCCTACTCAGACTGCGTCGGCTGATTAAAATGAAAACGTTCACACTTGTATGATTATTTTTTTATTATTATTCTGGAATATTCATCTTTTACCGTCCGATCCATGAGTAAGCATGGCGTTTATGAATTTTAAAGTCGGTATATGTACATCCAGAATGCAGTCGGAGTGCATGGTTTTAAGGGACGTAGGTTTTGCGCATCTGAGACGCAAATATAAGCAGCCAGGACCTTCAAAACTATGTCATGTGAGTCCCAGAGACTCTCATAGGATCAACTTCAGAAAAGAATTGAAGACTGCTTTAAACAGTCTTCAATTCTTTCCTGAAGTTGAGCCCCAAATAGTAATATACTTCTATCAATTTCCTTACCTTTAAACAGGGAAGAGCCCTAAATCTTTTAAATAAAAGATTGAAGCCCAAAAGAAGTAGTCTATACCTAAAGCAGGGACTCCAAAAATCAAGAAAGGGCTCAGACAATCCCAACAATTGAGTTCTTTGAACCCTATTTTCTTGGTGTCAGACTAAAACCATAGGGGAGTGAGTGTTCCTGGAAAAAAAGGTTAACTACTCAAGCTGTTCACTTTATACATATCAGTGCAACCTTGCATGATTGACATGGAACCATTATAAGCGTTGTTTATATTTCGAAATACAGAACAGCTGTTTTATTTCGAAAGAAGACACGACATTTTGTAATCAAGCGTATGGAGGTGGGCTTAAAACAAAATTCTGATTGATCCCGTTTGTAGTGTTACAGATACAGTTAAAACATCATGAAATTGACAAGATGAATGATTTTTGAATGAATTTGGAATGAAATCGAATGAGTGTGCGGTACGAGTTTTGAGTGAAATTAAGGGGAGGTAATCCAATATCGCTGATTTTGTTGAAGATGACCGAAATTAGCGAAATTCATTACCTCCCTTTAATAAAATATGCATAAAAGTTCTGAAAATTGCTTCCTATTTCTTCAAGAACCAATCAGACGCTAACCGTGATTTCAATTATTTCAGTGGAATCGCAATTTTTTCCATTTAGATTCATTTTGAATTTAGCTGTTGGTTGTTTACTTTTTAGTTATTTGGAGCGTTTTTGATGGATTTGAGTGAATGTTTGGAATGAGTGAATGGAGCGCTAAGTGAGCGATTTAGAATGGTCTCGATTGAGATGAATGTCAATTTCACGGTTTTACTAACTGTAGGACTTGTAAGTAAACTGGTGTCAATAGTCAAATACCTTAATCCTTTCCTGTCTTACAAAATTTTAGACCTGTCCAAATTCAAAGGTTTTGTAAATCATATTTTAAAGTGGATTCAAATTAAAAAATAACAATTCAGCAGGGTAGAAAATAGTGTGGAAAAAGAAGAAATTGCTTGTCAGAAGCAATTTCTTCTTTTTTCGCATTGTTTTCTCAATCTTATATCACAGGCACGTAAAAAGCAGGGAATAAACAGCAAAGGGTTAACCGGTTGTCATTAATCATATATTGTGTGAAATCATTGGAAACGTCTCAATGAGCCGATTCCAATGCAAACCAACAACATAGGGTTTCGTTTAGATTTTTTTCTAGTATAACCTATAACCTAGTATAACCTTTTACCTATATTTCCTTACTTTTAATTGAAAGACGTATAATTTCGTTTTATTTAGAATCTTTTTCATATTCGTTGTCATTCAGCTACAGTAAGCAACTTTATCAAGAGACAAATAAAAAGAAATGAAAAAAAAAGAAAAAAAAAAGAAATCAAGCAATTAAAGTTGTTTTAATCTAACAAAATTCACTCAATGACCAGTTCTGGATGATTTGATAAATTCTGATGAAATCCGCCGAGTAATTTCTGAAATTTCTCAAAAACCAACCAACAAAAACGCTCAGAGACGCAATGCAATGATGAATGCAATACTGAAAAGGTATCATAGCAATTGTCAATTGGTTTTATATGCAGTTATCATAATAATGAGATGAAAGTGTGAAATAATGAGAGTGGTGTCCGTGGTCTAGAGGCAGCGCTTGGTTCTTTCATTGGCCGGCACATTCGGTGCGAGTACTGGTGATTTTCCAGGAAGCAGAAACGAGAGGGATTAATCTAAGTTGTAAGAACTTGTTTCCCAATCGATGTTAAATAAATAGGTTTAAACCAATGAGATGAAAAAAAATGCCCTTTTTACAATGTTGCCATCTTCGCAAGCCAAGGGTTCTTTTTCGTAATGGTGGAACAAGAACCCTTGGCTTGCGAATATGCAATGTTCATTCTGTCTCTCTCTCTGTCTCTCTCTGTCTCTCTCTGTCTCTGTCTCTGTCTCTCTCTCTCTCTCTCTCTCTCTCTCTCTCTCTCTCTCTCTCTCTCTCTCTCTCTCTCTCTCTCTCTCTAGTGAAGATGAATATTGTTCAAAAAATGAACAAGAGGACCATGATGTTCCTAGATCGCTTACCTGATTCTCCACTTTGACCCCTGGGACATCACATTAATTAGAAAGGCAGATGTCAAAAAGAAGATAATTGCCTAAGATCAAGACCATGGAACGTTTCAAGCGAAGAGCAAGACAGATATGCCTTTTTGCTCTTTGATTCTATGTAAAAAGGGATGCACCCGGGTGGACCCCAAATGTGACCCCAGGGTCTTGATATGAACAAACTTGGAAGAGGTCCATAAGATGATGCTACATACTAAATATGAAAGCTGTCTTCCTTCTGGTTTCAGAGAAGAAGATTTTTGACGGTTTTCCTATTTTCACCATCATGCTCAGATGAGCTGAAATGGATGCGCCCGGGTGGAGCCCAAATATGACACAAGGGTCTTGATATGAACAAACTTGGTAGGGGCCCACTAGATGATGCTACATACCAAAAATGAAAGCAGTGTGCCCTCTGGTTTCGATTAAAGAAGATTTTAAAACATTTTCGCTCTTCCATTCTATGTAAAAAGGGTTGTGCCCGTGTGGAGCCCAAATATGATCCTAGGGTCTTGATATGAACAAACTTCGTAGAAGTCCACTAGATGATGCTACATACCAAATATGAAAGCTGTCTGCCTTCTGGTTTCATAGAAGAAGATTTTTGAAGATTTCATTTTTTTGCCCTTCATGCTCTTAAGAGATAAAGGGATGCACCCGTGCAAAGCCCAAATATGACACAAGGGTCTTGATATGAACAAACTTGGTAGAGGCCCATTAGGTGATGCTACACACAAAATATTAAAGCTGTCTGCCATCTGGTTTCAGAGAAGAAGATTTTTAAAGATTTTCACTCTTTGATTCTATGTAAAAAGGGTTGGGCCCGGGCAAAGCCAAAATATGACCCCACGGTCTTGGTATGGACAAACTTGGTAGAAATCCACTAGATGATGCTACATACCAAATATGAAAGCTGTCTGCCTTCTGGTTTCAGAGAAGAAGATTTTTAAAGATTTTCCTATTTTCACCCTTTTTGTTAAGGGTAAAGGAAAAGTTAAGGGTGGATTTCAATTATTTGAACAACTTTGGTAGAGCTTGACCCAAGGAACATCCCTACCAAGTTTATCAAGATTGTCCCACTGGTTTAGGAGGCGAAGATGTTTAAAGAAATTGTGGACGACGCACGACGCACGTCGCACGACTGACGGACGATAGCTCACCTTGAGCACTTCGTGCTCAGGTGAGCTAAAAATGCAGCAAATAAGAGATAGAATATGGAGAAGTGGTTAAAGTCTAATAATATAATAGTATATCACACCTGTTCGTCTTTGATACCTGTAGAACTCAAGAACCTAGCAGATCAATAAGATTATTGGGATTAAAGGCAATGGTGTCAAACTGGGATCCTAAGTCATAAAGTACATTTACTTGTGGTCTTAAACAATGGAACACACTCTTCTTGTATCGACTGAAAAAGGTCATTCAAGTAAGGAATAGAGTTAAACGTAAACAAAATTTCATCATACGTTGTATATTTGACCGTTGGACGTATTAAAGTCACATATTTACTTTGGTTAAAATATCTCATCAATATGATTGTTTTTACGTTAATGACGTTTTTACGTTAATGACGTTTGAAATATCAGACAGATATCTTGTCGGCTTTGAGTGGGCATGGCCGAGAAATCTACAAAAAACAAGCAAGTGAGTGCGTTAGTCGTTCGCCTTTACGTGTTTAATGACTACCTACGTAGGCGTTACTAAGATTTTGAAAAATTTATACGCACTCAGAAGGCGACCAACGTAGAATATATAGGTTAAAGGTGACATTAGGACTGTGACAAAAGATGAATATCCTCCGTCCACTCCCCTTTTCTATGATTTGAGCGTTGGTGAATAATCAAAACTTCGTAACTATAGCTTGAATAAGCTGTAGTTTCGATGTGATGATGATTCATCGACGACTTTTTTCGAAAGAGGAATTATTAGATAACGCAATTGCGTAATATGCGTAATTGGAGCTTCGTCCTTGACCTAAGTAATATCTGTCCCCATACTTAGTAGAAGAATCAGTTCGACGAGCTGACAATGTTTTTTTTAATATTTACACTAGAGGCGTATGAGCACCCGATTCGCTCCTGAGGCCAATATCGATACTGACAAGAATTTTAAGAGAAGGAAGTTTTCCACAATTTAGTGTTGTTTTATTCCAGTAAGTAGGCTAAAAATCTTTCACTATTTTAAAAGAATATTTTCCACTTTCGTCAACGTATTTTTGTTATGATCCCCTTTTATTCCCCTTTAATTTAACAGACACATTTTGAATTAAAATGTTAAACGTGGAAGCCCGCACATGGGTGCAATATTGTTTAATCGCATATTTACAACCAAAATATCCCAAATTGTGAAATATTTGAGCTGCAATTACGGTGGTTTAGTCTCCACGTGTCGACATGCTAAAAATGTAACAATTTACATCACATGTAAAGTGTAGGTTTCCGAGAGATATTATTTATAACTTCCGTTTATTGTATCTCAATGTCAACATAAAACCTTTATGGCATGATTGTAAATATATGACGATCAAACAGGAATCGAATTGGAAAATAGAATATCAGAAGGGGGTGAAATACCGGGGAATCATATAAAAAATGTACCCATTTTGCAATATCGTTTGACTGCTTTTATTTTGTGACGTAAGTTTAGCACTTTTCAGTAAAAGCGCTGCAACCAAAAGAGGGCATCATAGGCGTTACTAGGAATTCTCAATTTATACGCACTCAGAAATCAACCACCAAAGAATATAGCGCAAAGGTGTTTTTTCGATTGTGACAAAAGATGAATGTTGTCCGTCCGCTCCCCTTTTTATGAATTGAGCGTTATATCAAAACATCGTAACTACAGCTTAAATAAGCTGTAGTTTCGATGTTATGATCATTCATCCGACTACTTTTTTGAAAGAGGCTGCTTAATATGCGTAATGGGAGCTACGCCCTTGGGCACCGTGGACAACTTTTGCTAACCAGAGTTTACATTCTATTTCTTGTGATAGTAAATGAAATGTAAGGCCTTCCTCATGAACTTGCAAACGTTTTCAGCTTCTTAACTTGCTTTCTTGACTGTAGTAACGTACCGGCGATGGATGGAAAAGAGGCTTTACAGACAATTTACTTGTTAGCACTGAAGATGTCACATTTTTTGGCTCAATCTTACTCAAGCTTACTGAAAATATCTCTATGGTCTTGAAGAATATCGTCTTGAATATAGAAAAGAGGCCTTAAAGATAATTAAAAAGCCATTAAAACGTCAAACAATATCGTTATGTTTTATATTTCTAATAAAATACTTTTCCGCGTAATAGGGTCATAGTTGCTAATAAAGAAAGACAAAGGGTTGATATTTTCAGAAGTGTAATATTGCGTTTCGTAAGACCTACATAAACTCATTTGGCAGACGAAATAACACAATGAAAGTCGGAACGCACGATTAGATACCCAACCCAGAATTAACGCAATCGATCGTCTGTTAGATTAAACCACGATCCTTTCCAACATAGGAAACTTATCTAATGGTGTCATGGAAAATATTACAGGTACCAACGAAGAACAGTCCATAAAGATTAGACGAGGCAAAATTTATACGCACGGCATCAAATACCCTGGCTAATAGCTTGGAGTGAATACAGTTAGTTACATCGTGAAATTGACATTCACCTCAATCAAAACCATTCTAAATCGCTTACTCAGGGCTTCGTTCATAAATTCCAAACACTCACTCGTATCATTCAAAAACGCTCA
The DNA here is from genome assembly GCA_948146395.1 of Fragum whitleyi. Classification (NCBI taxonomy): domain Eukaryota; kingdom Metazoa; phylum Mollusca; class Bivalvia; order Cardiida; family Cardiidae; genus Fragum; species Fragum whitleyi. The sequence goes on from OX411556.1 coordinate 6,593,610, forward strand.
AACCCATTGAAAATATAGACTCAACAACGTCATTCAAAATAAATTTGGATAGAGATAAATTGAGATTTTACTGACATAATACAAATTGTAAGCGTCTAATAGGTTCTTGAAGAAATAAGAAGCTATCTAAAGAACTTGTATGGATATTTAATTAAAGGGAAGTAATCAATATCACTAATTTTGTTCATCCTGAACAAAATTTGCGATATTATATTATAACTCCCATTAAATTCACTCAAAACTCGCCCCGAGCACTCATTAAATTTCATTCTCAAATCACTCCAAATTCATTCATCTTGTCAATTTCACGATGTTATTAATTGAACATTTTCTCAGTCAGCCCGAAAAACTCAGTCGGTATCAATAGCTCGACTCTTAATCTCACGATCACGAGTTTAACCCACAGGTAATTGTTAGAAAAGAGTTTTCTTCATTGTTTCGATCATTTAATCAAGTTTCATAATGCATTACCTTAAGATTTTCATTCAAAGTCTAGTCATACATTTTCTAGCAGATAACAAAAAATATTTGATCGACGGTGGTAATATTGGCTGTAATTCCCTTTGTCGGAATAATTGTTTTCTTTAAAATTAACTGTCAATATTTGCTTGATGTCGTTCAAAATCCATAATTCTATAAGTCTATAGCTAGGTATGTCTTGTGGAAAAAAGGTATAGGTCGCTTCCTGCTTGATTAAATATTTACTTGTTTTTTACCTGTTATAAAGGAAGTTATCTAGATAAAACTGCCTTTTATTCTCGTTTGCACGAAATTGTGCGTGTCGTCTGCTTTAGAAATGCACGTGATTACGGGTAGATTAGACTGGAACCCTTGTCGGAAACCCATTTATCCTGCCTCCTCTTTTAAAACGTTCAACCGTGTATTATACATGAACATGTTTAAATGAGTAATCAGAAGTCAATTTTGTCTATACAGGTATAAACAAAATTGACATTTGATCACTCACTTAAACGTGTAAATCTATAGATTGACAAAGTCATTATTCATCATTTCAAGCAGAACACAATCAGAAATACATGTACGTGGCGTTTTAACAATTCAAATGTTCATCGATTTACCAATTTGCCTAATTAACAGATAACTTCTGTCAGTCGAAAATTCAAAGGACCAATCGAAACACTCGTCATTTTATTCATTCATTTTTCGTGGACGGGTGACTTAAAAACGTCGTAGCTGCAGTCTGAACAGCGTTTTTTCATGATTCAACCTTCCGGCAATTTACTATTTTTTCGTGTCCCTGGTCATATATTTGGCAGATGAATTATTTTTTAAATATCTGCGGGGTGTATCCTAAAAGAGGTCAAGGGGTGCGGTCTGCGATCAATCAATGATACTTCCCTATTTGTCTTAAGGCCCGTCCCACTGCGAAACGGTCACAAAACGTATGCGAAACGAAAACGACGGAATAGTTAAATTTCCATCCGTTCTCAAAACTTTGTGCGCGGATGAAATCTCAATGGACAGAAGCTCGGCGGACGGAGTCTATGCAAATCGTATGTACAGGGTGAGAAACAGATGCAAAGCGTCTTTTTCAACGGATGTAAGGATTTTCATTGGTTTTACATCCCCTATGCATCCGTTAGTGCAGTGGGACCGGGCCTTTATGTCTTTTAGTCTTGCTTTCACATCAATATTAGAGTTTTTTCTCGTAGTTTTGGAACTAAGTATGTTTAAACATACGTTGTCTTCTCCAAAGATAATTTAAATTGGTAAAGGTATTTTGAAGGTGTTTACATGGGCATTTATTACTTTCTTGATTAAAAGATTCTCTTTAGTGATTTTGATTGAACTGTCTATAAATACGTCCAAAATGACCCCAACAAATTTTGGGACACGATAAAAATCAATTATTTTATCTATCGAAACATTAGCACGTGTGATGAATTTTGAATAAAAAATCTTGAGTCTGAAAGAGAACAAAATCCAATCAAGTTGACTCCCTTGAAGGGTAATGGCATAGCGTTCTGTTATATTTTTTCCGGATTTTAACCGGGCCTTGCGCAACCGGGCCTATCGCAATCGAGAAAAATTACAAGAGAATTGGTCAGTGACCGGGAAGCCTAGAAAGCCGGTTTTTCAATTGGTTGCACCCAAAAAGCACACTGGTTCTGAATTATTCTGATCACCATAAGAATCGTCTACCCTTAATACATGTTCCCTCGTATATTCAACACCAAAAAGAATCGTCCATGTTCTCTTAATTCCTGAAATGTGCATCATTTAATTACATTTTTGATTTTGATAACGGTCCCATAGGACTAGCTATGCTTAAGCATTCTTTTGTATGTTTCGGCACTAAAAACCTTTTTGGTAATACGCTTCCGAACAAAATAAGAATGTTACAGGGAGGTACATTCATCATACTAGTCTAGGAAAAATAAACACTGCCTAGTGAGGAAAATGCCGATAGGTTCGGCTTACCAAGGTTTGATACTGTTATGGTAGTGGACCCGTAATAGTTCCGCTACAGTTCGAACTCATGATCTTTCACAATGTTGATCGAGGTTTCCCCAATGAAATCATTAGGAAACCTCGGTTAACACTGTTAAAGATTATTACTTCCGAAACGTTTAGGAACTATTACGGTTCCACTATCTTATCACTTTCGACAGTGGTCATTTCATGTGACTGATAAAATTCATTTTGCTTGTACGGAAAACGAGTTGGTTAGCAGTTCAGAAGCACTCGTTGTTCAGAGAAGTCGAAAGCCATGGCTCCCTAGTGGAAAGGAAAAGGAGATTTTTTAATGATGAAAAAATGATAACCAAATTAAACTCCTTATATTATGTGTATCATTTGAACTGCCGTTAGTCTGTCATATGTTGTGAGTTCTCATTGGAATCGTCCTGTCGAGATGATCCGATGAGACGATTCAACTCAATACCCATTACATAGGGTTTCTATGGGAAATCATGAAAAGGATAAAACAATCTTAGCCCCTCTTATTTAGACTTTTGACTCTTGCTAAGTGATCGGTTCATGTCTCTTAATTCTTATTCTTATGTCTGTTTGCGTGTCTGTTGGTCTGTTAGTAATTGAACCATCAAAATATCCCGACCCACCCATCATCGAATCTAAGCTTGTCTGGAGAGGAATGGAGTCAGCCCTGCGTTCAGGATGACCAAACGGTTGAAACAGTTTTCAAATTATACCCCGCTTTGCACGCAAGTGCACGTGTAAAGCCGGGTATAATTGGAAAACTGTGGCACCCTTTGGTCATCCTGAACGCAGGGCTGGTGTCTCAGATTCTACGGTATCCGTGCATGACACTCGTTCAATTATGATGTAGAGACCTTTGAACAACAAGAGCGAATAAGTAAAGCTTCAAACATGTTAACTAGTATGGAATTACGTATATTCTATTTTAGTTGGAGAAAATCACAGGCAGTTGTTTCACAATCGATATTATCCATGATTAATGCCCTGGCAGGGCGGAGCCTAAGTAACGGGTCGTTGCACTTAAGGTTAAGGGAAAACAGCTTTTATCTATAATAACCTACTTCTAAAGAAGAGAGTCGACGTAAATAACTCGAGACCTTAAATTCCAGATTGGTATCCAAATCCTCGTAACTTCAGCTTAAACAAGCTGAAGTTACGAGGCTTTGGTAACCAAACGATGAAATGTTATCACTCTCTTTAAGCACGTGAGTCCTTTAGGTTGTAGGATACAGTTATTTGCACGCGTTAATGATGATTACCGACTAAAATTTGAAAGAACCCAAACTATTAAAAAGTAAACTCGCCAAATTACGTCACGGTTAAGCTCCGCCCTGCCAATTCATTTATTACGCAGAATACCTGTCATAAAGGTACTCATAAAAATCACAAACAAGACAAGAAAATCGGTTTATAAAACAATAGCCTGTGTTGAGAACTCTTTATCGGCAAGTTGTTATATACATTGTACATGCACATAAAATGGTTTCTTCTATCAGAGGTCTAAACTGGATAAGATGAGAATACGCCAAGATTAAATAGATGTATTTTCATTTATCAACAACACATTGACAATGTGTTGTTGGTACTCGTTTTAATCGCTACGGGGACAATTCAAAAGGGTATCTGAAATTACAAAATATGAATGCGAGTTATTAAAATATTTCAATTTGTATCAATATTAAGCCAATTTAATGATTACAAAATACCATTCAGGGTATGGTGTGATTTGAGTGTCCCCTTCGGTACCCGGGTATCGAGTAGGGTAACGTTCCTACCCGGGTCCTGAATCATTACCGACACCCGACTATTGTAGTTTTTAGTTTTCATTCCTTCTTGAAATCAACAAATAATCTCTTTATTTTGTAAATGCAACGGAAAATAACGTTGGCAACGTTTGATATATGGACGTACCGACGTAATATGGACGTAAGTTTCTGTACATTAATTATGCCTTTTTAAACTGATAAAACTTCCTTATTCGTTGCACAGGCACTAACAATCTTAATTTAGGATTAATTTCAAGTGTCAACGAAAGGCACCCATGACCTATTTTGCACTAAAGCGTAGGCGTAACTAGGATTTTGAAATTTATACGCACTCAGAAGGCGACCAACATAGAAAATATAAGATAAAGGCGATATATGTAGACTGTGACAAAAGATGAATGACATCCGCCAGCTCCCCTTTTCTTTGCCGGTTTGAGCGTTGGAGAATAATCAAAACATTGCAACTACAGCTTGAATTAGATGTAGTTTCGATGCTTTGATCATTCATCCACGATAGAGCATTATTTCTTTTACGCACTAGCGTAATTTGCGTAATGGGAGCTACGCCCTTGGACACCCTTTTGCACTAGGGCGTCTGGATTCAAGGAATGTACTTACTTTGACCGTCGAATTTTCGGATGATGGTGTCGATGAAGATGTTGGGCGGGGCAACATGGCCCCGTCTTACCGGCATGGCTCACGTGCACTATCACACACTCATTATTGCTAAATATAGAAAATGGGTTTTCCGGATTTCCTTGTTATTTATAATGTATTATCCAAAATGGCGAGAAATATCAGATAAAAAGATCTACACAATCATAATTCAATAAATTCTACATAGACATGTTCGTTTATCTAGTCTAAAACCATCCTATATTCGTATTGGTAAACAAACAATATTCACATTTTATCGAAATTCTTCAAAAACAACCTATAAAGCCTCATTTAGTCTGATGGGAAAAACAATAACAACAAACGAAATCACAGAAAAACAGACGAGAAAATCCACACTACTTTATCCGCTTATTTCCTATTTTCATCTGCTGCTAATCGAGATAAGGTTCTGTGGCGCAGACCTATTACATACAAACGTCTACGCCATACTGTGAAACAGTTTTCCCTACATCGAGTAAACGAATGAACTATGGCTAGTGGAAAATCGATACTTGGTGCGGAAACTGCACACGGACTAGAAGTGCCCGCCACTACAACAAAACGGTCAATAAAACCATTCTTTTATATACCTTCCATAATAGTCGTTGGGGGAGTGGGGAAAAACGTCTCCTTTATCCTCAAAGTCATTTTCGCTCCCAGTTTTATAATTTAAATCAAGTTTGGGTGAATAAATTGAGTAAATGTAAAGGGAAAACGCGGAAGTTTATCACAGCCTACATGTATGTGTATTTTCTTACTGACTTTGATAGTATAGGCCTACTACTACAGCCATTATCATCAATGTATTGAAGTAGTTATTGTAAGTACCTAAACGAATGAGAAAACTTTTGCAGATTGCTTTCGATATAGATCTATACGGTCTAACTCTAAGGACGTAAAAAAGATGACACAAATCCAAGGGCGTAAATAACGGGCAAGTGCGTAAAAGTAATAATCCCCTGTTGACAAATATCGTGGATAAATGATCATAGCATCGAAACTACAGTAACGATATTTTGATTATTCACCAACGCTCAAATCATAAAAAGGGAGCGGCCGGAGGACATTCATCTTTTGTAACAGTTCTCGTATCGCTTCTTTGGTTGTCGCATTCTGGGTGCGTATAAATTTCGAAGTCCTAGTTACGCCTATGCGATCATGCGAAAATGGACCTTCTGGGTAGTGCTTAAAATGTCGAACTTGGTCAGACTGCGCGTGCCTCACAGGTCTAGAAGGATTAATCTACAATCCCGTAGAATTTACATAGGCCTATTTTCGAAATGAAAACTCAGTTGTTGACCTCTAGTGGAACCAATTTCGATTTCTAACGTTTTTTACGGAGTACCCAGATGGTCCTATACTTATGTGGCGGTTCACAAATATTTCAAGGTTCACACTTTTGCAGTCGATATATATAGGGGTTACTTTTGTGTGTGTGTGTGGGGGGGGGGGGGGCTGGGCTTGGGTCACGATTTTGAAAAACCGCTTCATCTATATATTATCTTTAAGGAAGATAAATCAGAAAAGTATGAAATATCTATAAATCAAGGAAATCATGGTGGTAAAAGAAGTAATTGCTCGTAGAGGCGAATATTTTTTTCCTTTCGCCAAGTTATTTGAACTCAGTCTACCATTCTTTTTTTTACTTTGCATCTTGCAACTTTTATTAAGCGACCATTTTAAATAAACGATCATTCTTGCTCCTTCATAGTAAACAAAATATATGAAAATCGAAAAGGGACCATTTTAAACGAAAAATTGCATATTATTGAATCTTATGTTGTTTGGACCTACTTTTTAAAATTCGTAAAAAGGAGAACATTCTATTGCGATCGAACATCAATAAGAAATATGCTCAAATATGATCATGCTGTCCTTAAAAACTGTCTTAATAATCATTAAATTTTGTGCTAAGCGACAATTCCCATAAGTGACCGCTTTTTGGTGGTCCTATAAATGTTCGCATATCTCAAGTATTATCAAATGCAGCTGATGATGTGGATGTTCATTGCGACATTTGATAACGCGTTATTTGTGTACATCTAAAAAATGGTAAAATACGCAGTGGGGCTATATATGGTTGATTATGTAGACGCTAATTTTGCCGCCCGTGGATCTGCTGACTTCTCTGACGTACACTTATGTCAAAACCAGCAACCTTTTCTTTTTAAATATATCAATTATAAATGAAATGGACTAAAATAGACTAGAATGGACAAGAATATCTTGCGACGAGCCTAAATTGATCGTGGTTTCTGACGAAATTTAAGATTATATGAAAATTGCGATAATCTCTCTCTCTCTCTCTCTCTCTCTCTCTCTCTCTCTCTCTCTCTCTCTCTCTCTCTCTCTCTCTCTCTCTCTCTCTCTCTCTCTCTCTCTCTCTCTCTCTCTCTCTCTCTCTCTCTCTCTCTCTCTCTCTCTCTCTCTCACTCCCCCTCTCTTTCTCTCTCTCTTTCCCTTTCTTTCTAGCTCTCTCTCTCACACTCCCCCTCTCTTTCTTTCTCTCTCATTCACTCTCTCTCTCTCTCTATCTCTCCTTCTCTCTCTCGCTCGCTTTATCTCTCGCTATCTCAATAGTCAAAAAGAATGAAAAGAATTTGTCGGAAAATGCCTGACACTCGTAACGTTGTTTAGAATTCTTCTTTTGAGCATAAAAATAAGTGACATTGATTTGATAGAATAATAAATAAACATAAAGCCACTTTTTATTGTAAGTTTGAAGCAAAATTTACATCATGTGAGAATTCACAAAAATGAACAAAATTGAATCAGTGAAAGGTAAATCAAAGTACTGAAAGTACTGATAAGTTGGAATGCGTTCGAGAGACGGTGACCCCAAGCTACCAACGAGGCTGACTCCTCCTGCCCACCACAGGTGATCACATAATACGTGTCGTCTTTTGACGGGCGTATATAAATCAATGTATTTCAACAACGAGAGGCGCTTAAACCTCTGAAACGCTATACAGCCCTGAACCTGATGAAAGAAAAATGATAACAAGAGGGCCAGAATGACCCTAAACCGCTCACCTGAATTCGATTGGTCCAATGGATCTTATCCAAGAAACTTTCTGGCAAAGATTCATTCAAATAAGCCTAATTGTTGAAGAGAAGACATAATTCGAATTATAAGCAGTCATAATAGACCCTGTCAACCCATTCATTACAGAGGAGACTCAAAATTAGCCCTACCCTGCTACGCACATATTTATGGGCTAATGAAAATTTTGCCAATAATATTTGAATTGGGTCATCAAAGGAAATCTGCTCAGTGGTTCAGGAGGAGATGCCGTTCAAATTTTTTGGGCTCAAAATAAGCCACGCCCTGCCATACCCATATTTATTGGCCAATTAGAATATAGCGACAATTTTAGAGAGGGTCACATTCTGGCAAAATTTCATTGAAATTGGCCCAGCGGTTTAGGAGAAGAAGAAGTCTTAAGAAAGTTGACGACGGACGACGGAGTCAGGATGATCCTAAAAGCTCCCCTTGAGCACGTTGTGTTCAGGTGAGCTAAAAAAGAAGAAAATGATACGGATCATTCAGCCGACTAATGGACGCACAGGGGAACACTTATACACTCAAAACATTTTTTTTTATTATTTTTCGAATGACTTCTGCTCCATTTGAGTTATCAATTATATTTTTAATTAGAAGTGTCGCAAAGTGGACATCAACAAGTGATTTGTCCATGATGAAAAGATATTTTCACAGGGAAGTCTTTTACTTCATGAGTTGGAATCTCAAGACAATTTTTGGACGAAGTTCAATTGTTATTTTGACCTTTGTGACTCCAAAATTGGGCACTTTTTCGGGTCATCAATAAATTTTATGATTTGGGTCAATTGGTTGTTCAGTCAGAGTTGAAACTGTTAACTGTTTAAATTTACTGATGACCGTGACATGTATGACCCCGAAACAATAGGGCATTTCTTTGGGTCATGGGCAATATTTGTGTAAAGTTTCGTCATTGCAGGTCAATTGCTTCTCCGTTTATCTAGCGGAAAGCAAAAGGTCAATGGACTGAGAGACAGACATGATGAAATCATTATATGCTACTCTACTTCTGAGTTGGGGGTACAGTTAATAACATCGTGAAATTGATAAGGTGACGATTTTGGAATGATTTAGGCATGATGTTGAATGAGTGAGCGGAGCGAGTTTTGAGTGAAATTTAAAGGAGGGAATCCAGCGTCGCTTATTTTGTTCAGGATGAACAAAATTAGCGATTTATAAAACCTATATAAAATATACATGAAAGTTCAATCAATAGCTTTCTATATCGCCAAGAACCAATCAGACGCTTTTAATTTCAATTATGTCAGTGAAATCGCGAATTGGTTATTGGTTAATTAATTTTGAATGTACACGTTGAGCTTATTTTTTTAATAACTTTTAGCGTTTTTGAATGGTTTGAGTGAGTGTTTGGAATGAATCAATGGAGCGCTGAGTGAGCGATTAAGAATGTTTATTATTGAGATGAATGGCAATCTCACGATGAAACTAATTGTATGGTGGTGCTCTTAAACGTGTTGATGTGTATGAATGTGAAGAAAACAACTTGAACTAGTTGGTTTGTTTCAAATGGTAAATTGTCTTGGTGATAAATGCAATTGGGCAAAGATATTCGTAATTCAATTAAAGATAGGGTGGCAAGGGTTTATGTGGATGAGTATTGGGGTTTTACAATGAAACATTCATGTAGATAACTGCAATATGACGAAAAAACAAACAAACCCGACAATAAGTTGTAAAAATATTTATTAACTTTAAAAGTGTATCATCACTTTAAGAAAAGATTTTTTTTTCGTAGCTTAGACAGAAATTTACAATATAACACCTTGTCAATAGAAGGTCGTTCAGAAAGAGAAACTATACCTTTAAAGAAGCTATAACATAATTCTACGAAAAACAGGTCGCGACCTTACCAAATAAGCAGATCACGTGGTTGGTCTGTGCTATTGCTACAAAACTGAGAAAACAGATCGCGACATTACCAAATAAGCAGATCACGTGATTGGCTAGTGCTATTGTCAATTGCTGACCGTATTGGGCTTGACTTATCACATGATTTCCAAATATAGTAATGCAAACATGTGATACTAATATATTCGTACGCGATTTTCAATAAATATCGTTTAAAACATAAATTAGCGTGTTAAAATTGTACGTGAAGTGGTAGTTGTGTAATTGTACAGCATTATTACTTTTTGATGAAATAAACTGTATGTCTTTGTCAAGTTGAGATATACAAAATAGGTCGAAGTGTATTCACATCCTGTTCACGTGATATGTGTTCTCAAGAAACCCGAAATGAAATTACCTTGTGCTCATTTTGCGGTTTTGTTAAATCTAAGTTGGAATTGCTCCGCATTCCAACTTAAAAACGTATTAAGCTGATGTTCACGGAAATGAAGCACACGTGTGTTTATCTCTGGCTCTTGGGGATTATCAGTTGGATAACAAGATTATAGCTCTAAGCTCTGTTTGGGAACAGCTTTCAGATGCTACTTCATGAACAATTTCCCGTTTATAGAAAACTAGGCTTGACAAAATTGAAAGAGGTTGCCGGAGACAGCGAAGTGAATTTCAAGGTGTACAAACCAGAGTTTTAGAAAACATTGTTGAAAAAAAAAACACTAGAAAAATTGATTGCGACAAAAAATTACTACGTTTTCCACAACCTGAAACTAAAACAAACACAAAATCCATTTATTGAAGAGGAAACACTTTCCCTTTTCTCTTCTTCTAAAATTTGGACTGGCCCAAATTTGAGAGAGGTCTGCAAATGAATGAATCCTTTTCCTTCTTATATCGAACATGGAATATTTAATACAGCTTTCTGATGTAAGACTTTTCCATCTGAGATTTCGTTTAAAACCAAAAAAGATTTATTATTTATTTTCAAACAATTACTGACTCATAATTCGTACACTAAACTCAGCGCTTTTCAGCACCGTGATTTTAATGTTATTTGCCAAAGTCTTTTAATTTGTTTTTATTCATCATGACAAGGGCTGATTACTTCTGTCATGAAGCGGAGGCCGGTGATTGCCGGCAAAGAATTTGATTGGCTGAAAAATTCATGTCATACATCTATGATTATTTTTTTCGCAAATATTAGATTATGTGTGTTAAAAAATTGTGTCCAGATCTAAATTAATATGCGAAATAGAGTAGGCATCTTTACTTTTTACTCAGTGATATTGAATTTCGGGATATTTTTGTTAGTTTCACACATCATTGGAAAGAAAACTTCACAATTCAAAGATATTATGTTGGAAGTGTGATTTGAAGAAGTGCCACCCCCAGTTTACGATTCACACCTCAACTCAAACATATATGCCATTGGCCATCTACAAAATTTACACATTAAAATATGTCTATTGCAGAGAACAGGTAAACAAAACAAATGGCATTTCAAATAAATAAAAGACTTATTCATTATCTTAACATGTTTCTAGATGAGATTCCTTTGATCAAAATTTTTTGTGAAGTGTGAAGTTTGAAGTGTGAATTAACGAAGTCACCACCGGTCTTTTATACTTAGGTGCTTACTTGTTGACTGTTTTTTGTAAACTGATAAAATGTATCAGTTATTTGTTTTTAAATATATATAAATATTTTTATCAAATTTGGATGAACCCGAGTACAATAAACCAATCTTTATGACCTGTTATTAAGGAAAGCCTGCCCAAAGGACAATTAGATGATAAAATTGACAATAGAATTTACCCACAATCCTAACAAGAGGTCATTCTGCAAAGTTTCGTCAAGAATGGCCTTCCGGTTCAGGAGGAGAAGATGTTTAAAGAAATTGTGGACGACGCACGACGGACGACGGACATTGGACAATCACAATAGCTCACCTTGAGCACTCTGTGCTCGGGTGAGCTAAAAAGTGACAAATTCATTATTCAAAAACAAGACAAAAATATATTTTTGTTAAAAAAAAAAATCGATGCCTTGTACTTGTTTTTAAATCGTTTTACCACAAGCCGCATGGTTTGTGCACTGAATGTAATAAAGCGGGAAAAACTTTGAGGAAAAACAGCGAAATCAAAAGAAATTTATCTCTTTTCCTCAATGCTTTCTACAACATTTAACAACCTTTTGTCAATTTCGAGGAACATTGTTTGCCTGGTTGAATTCAATTAGATTTGGACTAATCTTAAATTGTTTAATTCAATATCACACAATTATTCCGAAGAGAGTAGAATAAACATTTCATGAACACATTCGTTATTTCAATATTTCCCTTTTCAAGCAATTTTTGCCGAAATATTGAAATAACGAGTGTGTTTTTTAAACGTTAATTGTACATTTAACAATCTTATGTCAATTTCGATGAACATTGTTTGCCTGGTTGAATTCAATTAAAATTGGACTAATCGCAAATTGTTTGGTCTGTATAATCTTGGCAAATCAGCTGAAGTTACGTCGTTACGTTATCTAGACAGATGATATATTTTCGGACGTACAGTAAACAACATCGTGAAATTGACAAGGTGAATGATTTTGGAATGATTTACTTGTGATATTGAATGAGTATGAGGAGCGAGTTTTGAGTGCATTTAATGTGAGGTAATCCTTTATCGCAAATTTTGACCAGGATGAACAAAATTAGCGATATTGATTACCTCCCTTTAATACAAATGCAAAAAAAGTTCTATATAAAGCTTCCTATTTCTTCAAGAAACAATGAGACGCTAAAAATTTGAATTATGACAGTGAATTCGCGATTTTTCTCTATCAAAATTTATTTTGAATGACGTTGTTGATTCTATATTTTTCAATGGATTTAGGCGTTTTTGAATGGTTTGAGTGTTTGGAGTGAATGATTTGAGCGCTGAGTGAGCGATTTAGAATGGTTTTAATTGAGTTGAATATCAATTTCACGATGTAACTAGCTGTACATTGTAGGATGAGCACCATAAACATCCAAAAATAGCCAAATTGAAACTGTACTTAGGATGTTTATGTCAGGAACCGATATAGTCCGTTTGACTTCTATATGGACAAACATTTCGCCGAAAATCTCAGAATCGAATTAACGAAGCGTATTTTTTTCTTGTCATATCATATTTTCCAACTAATACCATGAAGAATTTTGTTTTTCAGAATTTTTGAAGGTGTAATAATGATTTTGTCCGTCCGTCTACACGTTAATTTTCTGCCTTTCATACCTACTCGTGTCTGCAATAAACGGAACAGCGAATTGGCTATCCAAAAATAGCTCTGATTTGCATAGGGGCCGAGTCAAAAGTGTATGAATTTGGCAGGTCGTTTAAGTATAAAATCGACTATTTTTGTAAAATTAATTTTGTAGATTTTTTTACTTCCTTAGGATATCAATTTTAGTGTCTTCTGTAATTGTTACAAAAACTGTTTGACCAGATAATTGATAATAGTTTTCTATCCGTTCTGAGATGAACCCCATATTCCCTTATTTAGACCAATCAAAAAGGATTATTTTAGGAAGTCGTTGGGATTTTCACGAGGAAAACTAGATAAGCAGGCGGGTAATAACGGCACAAATCACGGGATATTTAAGTTTAAGATGTCCTGACCGTCGATATGCTAATTAGCTTTTCCAAATATGGAATAATGAACATTCCTTCTGTCAAATGTTAAGAATTAAACCACGTGTTTTTACGATTTGTTTACATTTTTCTTACAAATAAACAGCTTTCACCACCCCTCGTGTTTAAGAGCAGAAAATGCGAAAATATTATCATTAACTAGACAGACAAAACCGTTATTTCAAAATCATTTTGTTTCCAAAAAATATTTTTTGGAATGGTATTAAGCTGAAATTAATATTTTACCACATAGAAATCCTTCATTCAAACGCAATTTTTATGTAATTGATGAAAAGGTTGGTCCATATAGATGTCAAACGGACTATAACATGTTGCGTGATCTGGTTTCAAAACAATACTAGAAAATCAAATAAAAATTACATTATGCTCTGATTTTTTTTCTACTGAATCAATGAAAACCAAATTTTCCTGGTTACAACCCATATAAATAAACCGTGCTGTTTCAATGCTATTGGCAATGAATCTGGCGTGTCAAGGCGTTTTTTTTTTACACATTTCACCTCTTCAAAAAACTGTGAAGAAAACTGTGTCCTTTTACTTGCAATCTAGAGGTCCTGAATTCGATCCCTGACGGCGACTTTCATTCTTAACGACTAATTGTCTCCCACCAATAGGTTAGTAATCGTAGAACCCCATTCAATTATCTATCTTCAGGTATTTCAACGCTAATGGAAATGTATTTGGCGTGCCAGTGCATTATTGTTTTTGTTTGCCTTTTTTCACATAACAACTCTTCAGAATATATGTACCGTGAAAAAAAAAAAAAAAAAAAAAAAAAAAAAAAAAAACGTGCCGTCGTACTTGCAATCTAGAGGTCCCGAGTTTCTATCCCCGACTGCGGCTCCCACTCTTTCCGACTATTTGTCTCCTTCCAATAGTTCGATACTCGTAGAGCCCTTTTCAATAAATCAATCTTCAGTATACGAGTGTGCTCATATCAAATACGTGTACATATATATGTCAGTCAAAAAGGCACCATCTGGATAGTGGGCAAGGTTTCTAATCTAGTCAAAATGTTCGGACCGCGCAGGATGACTAGGTCGAACTTTCCGCTGAAAGATCCTTGACCAAAGAGAGATCCTTGAGATTTTGATCCTTGTCACGTCTACATTGGTATGAGTTTATAGTATTATCTGAAAGACTCATGCGTTGTTGTTTTCATTCCAGGGGAAAAAGTTGTAAATTCGTTGGGCTAGTATGTGACTGTCACTTCATGCAAAGCATCTTTAATGAACATTATTAGCAAAGCGTAGCATAAGGACAGAGGCAAATTCATAACATATAATTTCTTCATTTAATATACCGGTATATAGCTTCTGAAAATACCAGTATACAAGTTAACACAATTAACATTTTTCACCTTTTCTTACAGTTGTATCCTTCCGCCGATGTGAAAAAAGAAGCTTTTCTAATTCACACCGACCAACGAAAGTTTGACAACCATAAGTGTACGCGTAATTGGAAAGGGGAGTATGGCTTTTTTTTGCACTCTAACATCACCGTGTTTGAGTATTAAATGGTAGCGATAAACCCGGGTATTCAGACTTAATTGCACACAGAAAATATCATAGTTTTTGAGACATAACGCGATTTCGACCAATTTAACTATAATTTGCCTTTGCGAAGAACATTTTCGAATAATCTGATAAGTTTGCAGAGTCGAATGGTGAGGGTTGTATTTTCTACCACTGATTCGTTCTGTCTTCGACAGCATTTCCCTATTGTAATATAAATGGAAATCGGAAGTTATTAATCGAGAATGTGTCGAGAAACATTTACTGCCGAGTGTTGACTCACGAAATAACAACTGTGCTCTGTTTAATTTAGCTCTTCTTTGCAAACAAAATATTTGCTTTAATAGTAAATTGGGTCGCCCGATGATATGATTATAAATGTAAATGCTGTGATCAAATAATTCATGATTTAAAATCAAGCCCTTGCATCGACAGGAGGCACCAGTAGCATATCAATTGAGTCTATGCGTGGCATTTCCAACTATTTGAAATGTTCGTGAAGTGTTAACATTGAGCAGCGTAGACAGCAACAAACTGTAAAGATAGAGTAACCGAAGGGTCTACAAATAATTTGAGACCTTATCTATCTATAAAATGCATAGTAAAAACTCTGATCAGACTGTGCGGATGCACAGGCTGGTCAGAGTTTCTGCTTTGTGCATATTTGAAATTGTTGAAAATCTCACGGTCAGGCTCATTTACGACTGTCTCATTGTTTGCGACAGTCCGTGAAGCAAACTGTATGAATGGGCGAGGTGGAGTTATACGCCCGTACGATTAAGTTTCTCGGTTCATAACTATGAAACAAGTTTTATTTGATAACTATGCAAAAATCCGTGTGATAACATCCCATATGATATTCTTTATCATACCACATTGGTATTTTTAGAACAATGACATGATATCATGTGGTTATTTTTCAGAAACTTGCATTTCTGTTATAAACATCGACGGCAACAAGGCAAATAGAGGTTTTAAGATAAATATAATAGGCCTACGTACTTTGTGTATTGTATGAAAATATATCAAACGAGGTTGTGGGAATGATAATTATCTCGGCAGAGCCTCGACAATTATCAAATCCCCCAACCTCGTTAGATATTTTTTTCATACAGAACACTAAGTACGTATTATATATTTATCTACTTTTCTTTCAATGCCATGCAATTTCTTCAATAAAAAAAAACAATTACTTTGTGCGAAACAATTCAAACTTTTCTTTTTCGTATCTCGTGGCAGAAATATATGCCACATAGGAATAAAAGAGAAAGAATAACATGATCGAACCTTACATAATTGACAACTACTCACGAAATGTCAGCAAAATGCTGAACTTCAGTTTTACTAATAAGGCGCGACAGGGTTATGAAAGATCGCACATTTCCTGACATTACTTATGAAATATTAACGGTCTTGTGTCTGGGTAATAGAATACAAAAACATCCTTATAAATAATGTGATTTACATCCTGTAAGCTTCCTGTAAATTTTCTTGAAGTTCCTTGTATGGCTGTGTAATTTACGGTTCCTTTTTGGCCTTAAGTTACAGTTAGTTTCATCGTGAAATTGACATTCATCTCAATCAAAACCATTCTAAATTACTCTCTCAGCGCTCCATTTACTCATTCCAAACATTCACTCAAATCGATCAAATAATAACTAAAATGTATACAATCAACAGCTAAATTCAAAATGAATATAAATGGACAAAAAATCGCGATTTCACTGAAATATTTGAAAATGTTAGCATCTGATTGATTCTTAGAGAAAAAATAAGCAATTTTCAGAACTTTTATGCATATTTCATTAAAGGGAGGTTAGTGAATATCGCTAATTTTGTTCATTTTGAACAAAATTAGCGATGTTGGATTACCTCCCCTTATTTCCACTCGAAAATCGTTCCGCACACTAATTCAATTTCATTCCAAATTCATTCCAAAATCGTTTATCTTGTCAATTTCACGATGTTTTTAACTGTAGCTCTACTGCATATCTACGCTAAAAATGAAATTTTATTATATTAACCCTCTCTAGTTGTGCAGTACAGATTTAGATGTGCACAAACGAATATCAACTCGTCTACGCCCTAAGTGCACAAAGGTCGCATTCTTTGTTTGTATTTTCGTTTATTATCGTCGCTACCGTAGCACATGCCCATATGAGCGACGCCCCCAGAAGACGGTTAGTTGGTACGGGGAATAGTGCAAGGATACATGACGAAACTACTGCTGAGATCCGCCCTGGTTCTTTAACGTGCTCGGTGAAAAGCAACGTCTCACGGGGCCTCGGTTTAACGTCTAGACAATTAGTTTTGTTAGTGTACCAGCCCGGGTTTGAACCCACGCCGTCAATGGTTTCGAAGTCCGGTGCTCAATCAACTGAGCTAATCGGGTCGCATTCGACAATGCCTTTAGGTATTAAATTTACATTGTATCCAATCGTCGTGCATGGTCTTGTCATGGTTTAATTCTATACCAGTGATGTGATTCTGACCTTGAGAAAATTCTGTGGAAAAAAAAAAAAGAAAAAAAAAATGCTTGCAACAAACAATTCCCCCTTTCATCACAAAATCCTTATCTTGCGCGTAGTTAGTTTGGAATGTCAAACAACATTATTTTGTATCATTTTTACGGAGGACATTGAAGGAAAACAATAAAGATTAAACCGTAAGTCGACCAGCCCTGTTCCCAGGATGACAAAACGTTTCAAACTATTTGCAAATTATACCCCGCTTTGCACGTTCACTTGCGTGCAAAGCAGGATATAATTTGCAAACAGTTTGTTTTATCTTCGTGAACGCAGGGCTCTTTCGTGTTTTCAGGTAAGTCTTATAGTCGTCTGTTCACCAAGGAAAATGTTTGTCATAAATTTCGACTGTATATTACAATTCTGATTTCGTCGAAACGTTTTAATGGTCAATTGACCTATTTTTTAAATTTCATCGACAATCTGTCATGACGAAATATTTGGGAAAATAATGTTAATATAAACCCCACATAACAGATACTTATCATATATTTTCTTATAATACATTGTACATATTTTCACATCAAGAAAAAACTCTGAAATTTTGCAGTAAATAACAGGTTTGACGAAATATTCTTCGTGCTAAGTCAATCTTTTTTTCTCATTTTTTAATTAAAATTAATACGGATATTTTTCATTAGTTTATCGATAAACTTTGCAGAATAAACCACCAGTGACGTCAATTGTATAAATAATTAAACGTCTCAGTTTTTAGTCTATAATAAACAAGCAAAAAGGAAAATACCATGGCCTTTTAAAATGCTGTTTAATGCATGATATTTATTTCATTAAGGACAATACTCCATACGTCGCAAAAGCACGTTGTACTGGTCGAGCAATTATTGACTCATTGAATTTCATAAATTTGAATAAGAGATTGGGTCCAACAGAGGTCAACCCTTTTTCACACTTACCAGGGGGTCACATTTGCTTGAGAGGTTCTCATTTTTTGCGAGTTCGGATCAAGCACAGGTCAATCAGAGGTTAAATTCTATAAAGTGACCCGTCGCACAGAAAGTGAACTCCCTAAATAAATATTTGAGAAACAGACTGTTTCTAATAGGGGTCAACAGGTACATTTCAAAATTTCTCTCACTCGTACGTAAAATGATCATTATCATTTCAGAAAATAAAATGTGAGATGTAGAGAGGATTTGTTGATTTCATTGATGTATGAAACTAAAAACCTAATTGCATCCAATGAATATGCGAAGCGGGCTCATACATGATGAGGTTTTTCGTTTCATACCTCCACGATAATTCGGCTAAAAAAAACTTAAATCCGTATCTTATAATTTTATATCATGAAGCAAAACTGTAAAGATTTGTAGATAATCGAGCATATTTCTTTCAGAATTACTTTGTGCGGAAGCTTAAGAAAAAGCTACGTACTCAAATTGTTTATATTGAGAAATAAAATCAATTTGCATGCCAATCAGAGTGTGCGCAAATTGCTGGAATTATCTAGAATTATATAACATAGAGTTGAGAAATTTTTGTAGATGAAAAAAATCTTCCTGCGAGAGAAGGTTTTGACCCTTGTCAGCCTTACCAGTCGGCATAGCAATAGTATTAGTTTTAATTTTTTTTCCTTGTTTACTAGATGGTTTCTTGGACGTGTAACTAGCCACAAAGTTATAGAAATATTGGACCCGTTATTGTTCCGCAACAATTTGGAACTCATGATCTTTCACAATGTTGACCGAGGTTTCCTAATGAAATCATTAGGAAACCTCGATCAACACTGTTAAAGTTCATTACCTTTGAAACGTTGCGGGACTATTATCCACTATCCACTATCGACTACCTATAACGACTGCCGACCAAAGTATCGCAAGCAAATGGTGATTAAGTTTGAGTTACGATCTTTTGGAAGCCGATCTCATACGGTGGATGCCTAACACAGAAATCTTTCAACGCCATTAATTATAAAAGTAATGGCTAACATGTAAATGTCAACACGCAGCGATCTTCATTTGAGACACGGGAGATACTTTGAAAATTGAGAAGGTCAAGGCGTGGAATGTCAGGCAGTTAAAGGTCAACAGTCGGGATATGACGGCTAGCTGTCACTTTTTATTGTGACGGAAACTCCTCACAAGACTTATTTTCGCAGTGACGAATGAGCGTCACAAGTAAATATTAAAACACAAATCTATAAATAGCATCAAATAGTGTGACGGAAATCCATCAATCCGAGTCCCCCGATGCTATTAATAGATTAATAGTTAAAGCATGTCCCAAGTGATTTGTATTTGCCGGGAAAATACAGAAAAGGGTGATAAAATCGTTCTTGCTTGGAAAAGAGACAAACTAACTATAAAACAAAACAAAACAGAAAAACAAACAAACAAACAAAACAGCTATTGAAATACGGCATTACATTATACGGACATTATATTGTGGATTGGCGCATAAATTTGATCACCAGTACTATATATTGATTGACATTAAAACGAATTTCTTACCATTCTCGAGGGTAGTTTGGTCCATCTTTTCAGCAATTTCTATCACGTGCAGTAAACAAAAACTTATTTTAATCAACCTAATTGGATAGCTGATCATAGCGCTTCTGGTAGATAAGTTTTATGTTTCATATCTATGAAATGAGGTTAAAAGAGTAATTGTTAATTTCATGGGGATATGAAACTAAAAACTTAATCCGGCTCACTGTATGAGCACGCGAAGCGAATTCGTACATGAGTTTGATTAGGTTTTTGTTTTATACCTCCATGAAATAAAAAATACTCTCTTAATATCTAATTATTTTATATCACGTATCACAAAGAACGAATCTTAACGCGTGTCAGGCTAAATCAATTTTGGCAAACATTTTCATCAAAAAGAAGCGCAAAAAGCACTGAAAGTATCAACTGTAGGTCAATTTTTATTTGAAAAAACTAAATCTTATGACAATTCTGGTTTGAAAGTAAGAAAAAGGTGGCGTAGACAAACATCAGACTGCACATATGTGCAGGCTGATGTCTGTCTATAGCCCCTGTCAAAGCAGGAATATTTCAGGTTCAGCATGACAAGGGTTAAGATTGATCAATAATGGAACCGATTTTGCTTGGAAATCACAAACTTACAAATCGCAGTTATCTGCGTACTCAAAATTGCTTTCATTGACCGGAGAAAGGAACCCCAGAAAAATTTTATCCAACTCGAACACACAAGTCTTGATTGGTAAAACTTAGATTAAATTATAATCCAAAATGTCCGATTCTATTGAGTCTGTACAGTGCGCGCAGTCTGACAAGGACGCCGTTATTTTTCGATTTTCTTGGATTATCCCTTTTTGCGTGGCGGATCACATATCTTTGTATTATAAAGATCACTTTGAATGTCAAAGTGGATTTGCTGTTGCTGTGACGTTAAATTCATCTTCACTCAAAGACACAAAAACATTAAGATGTAATCAGATTTATTGAAAATATGTCTTGACCTTTTTTCTGCGAGCATTGAATTTTTGCCATGTCACATAAAAGATCTTACATGGAAAATGGGCTTGGGTTTAAATAATGTATATTTTCCTGCGAAAAGGAACCGTATTATCAGTGCGGAAAGAAATCATATTGAGTAAAAACACGCAGCTCACGTGTGGTGTAAGAAATAAAAAAGTGAACTATCTTCTCGTCGAAAAAAAAGAGTGGTTTTAATCTGTTTTCTTTCAATAACCGCAGGTCACATAGGCTATGTCTTGGAACAATGTCGTGTATTAGTCATTGCGTCCGTCCCACCGTAAAAAAGTATACTTTCAAAATAATCTCCTCGCACTATCGGATGCAGTTTAATCAGATTTCACAGGAATTGTCATTAAGTGACCTTCTTTTCTTTCAAACCTGATAAAGAAAGTTTAATTGGGTGAAATAGATGGCTTATAAAGTGACATTTCTCGGAAATCTATCAGTGATTGATTTCAACTAGATCTAGTTGAAATCAATCGCTGGTAATTTTCTTAAGAAATATAACTTTTATACTGCGTGTAGATTTCACATAAATGATACTTGGGTGACTCTTTAGAAGACGTTCAAAACTTATCTGCATTGGATGAAATATTGCAAGGCAGAATCTTACGACGAATGAAAACACCAAGGACGATTTGTGATTTTGACTAACGATTAATTTTTCCGTATGAAGTTTAGTAAAACAGGCCATGGATCTGCACATGAAACTACGCCATTAAAAATTTTCAGGAAAAGCAGTTTGTTTAGAAATATTTTGACAACACTCCAACTGAATCCAAGGCTGAACATACTCCATTACAGAAGTTCAGAAAACTCAATTTGTTAAGAAATTTTAAGAAAGATTTTTACGCCCCCCCCCCTTCTTGAATCCACGTAGGAGCCTACTACATTATAAAGATACAGCTAAGTCAGTTTCTTACGAAATATTTTGACGGCTTGACAGGCGATGTTCATTTGCTAGACAATAACTTGCAAGAGCGATGAAATATTCAGAAACTTTTCTATCTTAATTACCTTAAAGAATTGTGAAACATGTTAAATAATGTCTAAAGCTAGCACCGAATGATGGAACAATAACCTTTCAGCTCAATCCAAACGTGCAGGTGGACAGCAGACGGTAATAGCCAGGTGTGAAAGTTGCAATTTTTTACGTTTTACGTATCGAGGGGTCAGCAGGAATCTATCATAAATTATCCGTTCTCTAGGAAAACCTGCCTAAATGATAATAACAT
Source organism: Fragum whitleyi (assembly GCA_948146395.1). Taxonomy (NCBI): domain Eukaryota; kingdom Metazoa; phylum Mollusca; class Bivalvia; order Cardiida; family Cardiidae; genus Fragum; species Fragum whitleyi. Next base: position 6,615,838 of record OX411556.1, read on the forward strand.
CGATCTTTGTTAAAATGTTTTCTCATTGTATTGCTTCGTGCTAGAAACACTGTAGATGTTTATAGCTTATTAAAAGTATGAGTATGAGTATAATGGTTAAAAATACAAATCTAAAAAGATGACTTTTTTTTATCTTAAAACCAGAAAAATATGAAAATAAATGATTTGACGTGTTTGTGTGGTCCTTTTCCAACAAGCTGATTTTTTATGCACCAAAAGTAATATGGATGGGAAACATTGTTAAAAAAGGAGAAATTGCTAGTTTCAAGCAATTTCTTCCTTTTCTCAATGTTTTTTTTCTCACATTTTTCAGTCTACGAGTATTTTCATTTTTAGCGCACATTAAATTTACCTTTGCAAATTCTTTGAAATTGGATTAGTCTAAAATCAGTTGGTTTTTAGTATCTGGTTAAGACACTTAAAATTACAAACAAACGTCATTTAGGCAGTTTTTCCCGAAAAACGGATCAAATTTATAGGCATTTTAACATAATTTTGCTAGAGGTATGCCAAACAGGTAAATCAGAAGGTCTGTTTTAATAGACGAATTAGGAGAGTAAGTAATTTTAGACATCATAGCCGTTTGAGGATATATCTAAATTAGTAAATTTTGTTATTGGGTAATGAACAACTGTACAAAATTATTCCGAAACCCGAAAAATAATCTGTACCCTGGTTTATTTGACGCGAACATGACCTGTGTGAAAAAATATTAGATATCAACTGATTTTTTTTCAATTTACAAAATATAGTTCCAGACTTTTAAGGAAGCATTGAATTTTATAACAAACTTAAATAATCATTCGTTATTTCATCTTATGACAGTACGTGCAAAGCTGAGTAGGAGCTCTCAATCTTGCTACTCTAGCTTAAGGTAGTTGACCCGTAATAGCTCCACAATGTTTCAGAAGTATTGAAGTTTAACAGTGAAAGGGGTTTATTAGACCCAATCTAAATGACAGAGCCGTCAAGTTAAGGCGAATATAATCGAGCAAAAAGGAGGAATTATTCTTGATTTTAGCATTTGATCTTGACCTCTGAACTTTATATTGCATTCAATTTAGATCAGTTTTAATAGGCGCCTATATCCACGCCTTTGGATTCTGCACCAATTTATTCTAAACTTGATATTCGATCAAGTGACCCAAAAGTGGCACAAAGATTAGAAAGTTCAAAACATTTAAAATTCAAGAAAAGTCGATAAGATAATAAAGCGAGACATTTGCAATCATTACTTATTAATCAATAATTTACATATAGATGTTAAATTTGCCCGTTTGCTTCACTAGGAATATCATATATTTTATTTAGTAACCTATTGGTTTTTTTTTTTATTTCACCAAAATGGTTCAATTAAAAACTTATCGACGTTATCATGAAAACCACGACTGTAACAATTAGACCATGTCCAAGACTTTTACCCGGAAGAATTGAATTGATCGAGTGCAAAACTCGATTAACTTTTCTTCTATTATTTTGACAAATTATCCTAGTTTTGGCCTATTTGACTCACTATCCAAATTTCCTTGATTCTTTCCCCACATGATAAAGTTCTTACCAAGTTTCAAGGGAAGAATCTAAAGTGACAGACAGTATTATACATTAAACGCTTACAATTGTATTTTTAGGACTATATTCTTTGGCCTGTGAATTTTAATGGGGCTGATGGAAACTCTTGAATCACACCAACTTTTATGGCATTGTGTGATTTTAGTTCCCTTGGTTGAATACTTCTAACACGACGTACATAGCAATGTACAACGGGTACGAGGAATTTAAAATGAATTATTTGAGATATCTAACATGGAAACATATTAGGAAAGGAAGAAATTTCCAAGTTGATAATCAAATACATTCATTCACTATCCGTAGTATCATGACTGTTTAAGAAAAATAAATAGTTTATATTTATGCATGTATTGACAAAATTACATACAAACTTATATTCGAACATTCTTGAATAACAGATAACTGGGAGCAGTGAAATCGGAGCCAGTAAGGAGTGTTCTTGGGCAAAAAATGAGATAGTGTCGAATCCAGCGACGTTCAGGCTGACAAAACGGTGCGGATTGTTTTCAAATCGCATCCCACTTTGCACGCAAGATCACGTGCAAAGTGGGGTATCATTTGAAAACAGTTTACAACGGTTTGTCATCCTGAACTCAGGGCTGATTTTGTACGCACACGGCCAATAGACAATGATACGATGTATAGGCCTAAAACGGACATTATGCCTACACGGCGTTCCAACTTGAGATGTTTGTCCAGAAAGCCGATCTCAAAAAAGTAATATCTAACACTAACAAGTTCTAGGATGTTGACTTAATCAAATTCAGAAGATGAAAAATGATGATGAAATGAAAAAAGGGGACTCAAAATAAATAAATAAATGCCGAAATACAGTACAGAAATAGAACTAGATAAGTGATAATAAATAGTTAAGAAATCTAATTGAAAAGTTAAACAAATACTAAATAAATCAAAGGACGAATTAAAAAAGGCTCGCTAATCAATTCTAGGCCAGCCTAAAGCCTTTCTAACTAAACATCAGTGTAAAGGGGAAGGGTAGATGGTAAGGTTATCCAGTCTAACAGTTTTTTTTTCAATCTTTCCCAGTCTAAGCAATCTGTCAAATTTCACTTCCGGTTCAGTCAGATTTTTTTTCCAAAAAGCTTTGTAGGCTTTTATATACTTTCTGTATACATTTTACTTCTGAAATATGTAGGGAACATATTCATGAAACCATTTGAAGTCCGATATCGAAATTATTTCGAAGTTTGTAATCAACCGAGCAAGAAGAGCGTAAGCATTTCACTCCCATTTTTCTGAAAGAAGAGTGTTCGGACATCAAATGCTCGGACATTTTTTACAGACAGTTTGATAATTCCAAACTTCTCCTTGAATCTCAAAGGGGTTAAAGATTTGTGATTGATATTTCAAAGGTCGATGGAAGCTTGCAATGAATTCTAATAATCTAGTTCTTTCTTTACATCAGTTGAGACATTGTTCATGTGAGAAGGTTTTGGTTATGAAAAAAGATTGTAAGTTAGAAAGAAATCCCTACCAGAAAATTTCTCATTTTTTGGTCATAAATATTTCATTCTAATGTCTGAATACGATTGCTTATATTCTGCCTAACCTTGTAACCAGAGTTCTGCGCAGGCAGCGCCATTGCAAGAATGTCACTAAAAAATGGGTGGGTATAAAACACAGACAATATAGATTATATAGTAACGCATACGATATAGAATAAAGCGGGATTGCAGACAGGGGTATAAAACGCAGACAACATAGGTAAAGAGGCAGTATGCTGTTAGGCAGACAATATATAACAAAGAGCTTAAATTTCCAAGCCCTTTTCAACACTTTATATTTTATTTGGTTATGTTTTTATTATTATTCATGAGAATTATAGATTTTGAAATGGTAAGTTCAAAATTAACTTTTACGTCATAACTGAGAATGCTTTGGTTATAACAAAAAATGCCTGTATTTTTCATCAATTTGATTTAATAATATAATTTGATGGATGAAAATTTTAGCTTTTTTTTTTATTTTAGTTTTATTTTTTTTTTGTCAATGGATGGTTATATGAAATGCAATTTGAAATAGGGCTAGTGAGCGTGTCTGAATGAATAATAAAAACAAAATTATGAATTACTGTTAAAAAAATTATTAATTTCTCCAAGATAATAGGCCCTACTCAAATGTTATTATGATTTTTCAACTGTTGACATTTTTTACCAAATTTTCACAATAAGAAATAAATAGTCTGTATGAACATGAATAATACTATATTTCTTTTTAGATATATATCGTCGGTGTTATTCCAAAAGCTCTTAACTTCAATTTGAAATGTGCGGTTATCAAATATATATGAAAAATTGTAAATCTGTTTAATTCGGTTTTATTTTACATCGGGTAGGAATCAAGGCTAAGATTGGTTTTTCTCTTAATATTCGATTACAGTCATATATAGATTCAGAGACCGTTAAGTTTAAGAAAGTGATCAAAAGTAAAATTTTCCAACTCAGGTGATCACTTACTGAAACTTTTTCTACGGAAAACGAAGACACTCCGTTTATTATCAAATTTCTATGTCGCTACAGTGTTTTCGGAAGCTATCATCTGAAAGCGCTTTGGCATTATTACCGATAAGATAGTAAATGACCGACTGGACACGCGTCTAACTGATAATCGGAATTCAAGAAGCGTGGTTAACACTTTACAGCATCGATGTATATTACGTTTGTTGACCTGTCTAGATTATCTTGTTAATTGATAGTTGCATTTAACTGGGCTATCAATGATTAGCAAGTTTCAGACCGTAGCATGTCTAAGAAACAATACAAGAACTAAATAGAAATAGAAATATGCGCCTGAGAAAAGGAGAAATTGCTTTCATCAAGCAAATTCTCCTTTTATCTCGATGTTTTACCATTTCTATTTTCAGCAGGGCATAAAGTGACGGTAAAGTTTAAATATCTTCAATATAGAAAAATATTTCTGACACTGTAGATTAACCGTGAATAATTCTCCAGGTGCATCAAAGTGACATACCTCAATTAGGATAGGTGACAATTAGACCAAAATAACATGGTTGCATCTGCAGTTGCGATATTTTGATTTCCATGATCACAAGAAGATTCACTTTCTGTGTAGACCAGACTGTGAAATGGATTCGATTGAGTTGATTGGCAAGCGTCAGATTGCTGATCCGCTTCTGACTATTTATCTGTTTACATGCACAGAGCCTAAATAAACATATATTTACGGACCTTGTTGTAGCTATTTTCTCGAAGATACTATTTCGATGCTGAAATATCGTTTGTTTGAGATTAGTGATTATAATATGTGCACACCAACCTCGAGCCTCTACATCTATAAATTCATGTGAAAATTTACTAACAAAATGTAAAGATAGAAAACATAATAATATTAGAGTATTATCTTGGATGAAGTAGATTTTCAGTCTCTGTAATTCATTATTTTGTTTTGATTATTTTTTTCAGAAACGTTCACTAGCCTTATTTTAAATACTAGTAATCTTCATTGTATAAAAATAAATTAAAAACTTGCATTAATCAAATATTCATTACGTGTGATCATGAAATTTACTGATATTATTTTATGAGCATAGAGTTCTCAGTTATAGCGTTAAACGTTGATTTACCATTTACCATTTCTTAAAGCGAAACTGAAAAATCGCGAGTTCTCATGAGTTTAATAAGCTTTTCAAATAAATACACAACTGAATGATAACTGTATTATCAAATTGATAATGAATGCAGGCATTCTTTATAACCAAATAAATCAGTCTCGGTTATGAAGAAAAAGTTAATTTTGAACTGACCATTTCGTAAAGCGAACCAAAATTCGTAATTCTCGTGAATATAAATAAGCTTTTAAAATATAACACACAACCGAATAAAATATAAAGTGTTTAAAAAAGGCTTGGTAATCTAAGCTCTTTGTTTTATATTGTCTGCGTTACAGCATACGGCCTCTTTACCTATGTTGTCTGCGTTTTATACCCCAGTCTGCAATCCCTATTTGTTCTATATTGTATGCGTTACTGTATATTCTATATTGTCTGCGTTTTATACCTACCCCTAAAAAATTGCAGAAGGTTCAGAAAGAATCCAATAGATGGACCAAACAGCATGCCAAATTTCTTACATACATCATCAGTAAATATGACTTCATTGACATTTTTGCATCTTCACGAGTCAAGGGGTATCGAACCGATAAGATCTTCTCGAATACCCCTTGACTGAATGAATAGGTATTTTCTGTACGATATATTTTTAGCCGGCCAATCAAAAGGTCAAACGCGATTTCTGTGACTGCCAATCAGAGAGCTTCTTACAAACGACATCGGTACCTTTTAATCCCTATGGCAACCTGTTGTATTCCGACGACTGTGTAGATAATCCTTCATTCTTGGATAAAGAAAATGCGTCGCATCGAAGACGCTAACTCTTTAGTACGTTTTTATTCGGTGACAGATAGATTTATAAAATCAACAAAATATAAATCAGTTCCTTTTTATCAGAATGATAGGAATAGAAAGCCGAAAGTTTCCTCATTGTCCACCGTGAATGTTTCCGAAGCTCCCCCCCTCTTAAATTACATCAAAAATGTGAGTTGGGAATTCAGACATTATCTTTCACACGTTTTGTATTTTTGCCGACTAACACAAATAACATGAAATGATTTTGAGTAAATCTATCCCCCATATTGTTCCGTAGAAGAACATTTTGGATAGCCTTCCCCCCCTCCCCCCCCCAAAAAATTGTATGAAATAAAAATAAATAAAATTAATGACCAAGTTTTTTTTGTTTTTTTTTATTGAAAGCAAATATGTGTATATACAACATAGAATATAGTCAACGGGCGGCAAAACTACTTAATCATAACTTGAATAAGCTGTAGTCACGAGATTTTGGACTACCCCACATTAAAATACACATATATCACATATATTAGAGATAAAATCAAATAATACCTTTTTAATTACAAATACATGTGTAATTCGATTTGGATTGGACATTGCGCGCGATTGCTTTGTTTTAAACGTCGTGAATAAGTTGTTTCATTGCAAATCTAAGTTTTAAATTTATCGTAACATTGTGACTACCTGCAATATGGGTTCTTTTCAAATTAAAATAAATTCAAATGAATAAACAAATAAATAAATAATGAAGACAAATTATAACAATAAAAAATAAATTGATTAATTCTTCGGCTCCCACAATATTCTCACACGAGATTTATTTTACACAGATAGAGGATTTTTACTAAAAATTGTTCTATTAATTTCTTTATTTATTTATTTATTTCCATATTTTATTCTCTTCATTTCTCTTGTCATTTAATGTGTTTAAAGAAAGTCTGTTGGAAAAGAAGGAGAAAAACTCCCGAATAAAAGAATTCATATGAAAATTCAAGTAAATTATCATTTCTAAATTATTTCTATTTATAAGACGGCTTAATTATTAAATTTATTCCAAATTTTAGATTTCGCGTACTTCAATATAGATGCATTATGCTATATTGGAGTATGCAATCGATAAGGTCTAAAACATTGAAAACTGAAACAGGTATTGATTGATTAAATAACTTGAAAATTCAAATAAACATTGAAAAATCGTAATACACTGTCATCGAGGGTAGAAAAAGAAGAATTTGAGAACCTTTCAATGTACCATCAAATTATTAAAAAGATTTGTTGTCATTTGAACAGATAAAGGAATTTTGATCAGTTTTTGTGATTGTGTATTTCAGTCTTGCTAAGTGTCACAATTACCTAAAACTGAAGGGGTTAAGCGAAATTCTAAGGGTTAATTTCACATCTGGAAAGTAGCCGCGGGGTATATTGATCTAACATACCTCCCGCTTTCGGACCTTTTTGTAAGAAGGTTACTGATTGGTCCGCCTCGTTTTCTGTTCTGTGACGTCACACGTACAGAAATTACCCATTCAATCAGCCAAGGGTAAGATAAGTAAAACATTCGTAACCCTTGGTTCGACAGGATGACATTTTTGTAGCGATTTCGCCAATTCCAAAATAAAAATCTTTATGGTAGCCCATACGATGCTATTGAATTAACAAATTGTAATTGAAAGATTACGCTGCTGTCATTGTGCAGTTGGTAGTGTGTTGGACCGTCAATCTAGAGCCCCCAGGCTTGATCCCAATGGCAGCACACTCATCCCTTGTGATTATTTGGAGAGATAAATATTCATTTAATTATGAAAAGTTTTGAATTGAAATATGTCTGTGAAAATTTGTTTCCTTCATCCAAGATTTTTATTGACAGATGGGTATGTGGTATGTGCTGGAGCAAAAGGTTCTGATATATGCAGAAATCACCTTCCAAATACAACTGTGCATGCAGGCTCAGTAACAGCCTTTAAATCAGCCCACAATTTGAAATAGAAAGGCCAATAACTAATCAATACACACTTATAATAGTCTTTTAAGGATACTGAAATCGTCATTATCTGAGTTACTAATTTGGTATTATACAGGATTTTAGTTATACTTCAATGAAATTGGATCCAAAGGACTCCTACACCCCTAAACTTGAATGTTAGCCATTTCGTTTGATTGGTAATGCATAGAGCCTCCATATTTCTGATGAGTATGTTGGTATCACATTAAATGTCATCTGTCAAGGTTATCTTTTCAAGGTCATTTATGTTAAAGATTTAAAAAAAAAAACAGCATTCTAGACAAGACGATTCCAATGAATACCCACAAAATAAGGTTTGAGCAGACATTAGTGAAAAATTGAATTTTGAAATCCAAAGAACCTTTCATTCTGTAACTCTGTACATCTTGTGTATTTTTCTTTCGCAGAAATATTTTTGCACCAACGAGAGCATTTGACAACAATGTTTGGGTTGACAGGCCTCACCAAAACTCAACGTTTAATCTTGGGTGTAGTTGTCTTGCTGATTGTGGATTTGATATGGGTGGCTTCCTCCGAACTCACAGAGGTAAGTGTGACTATCCCTGCGTACAGGATGAAAGCGTTAGCGAAGCGCTTTCCAAATGATACCTCGCTTAGAGTCACTTTGCATGTATGTGCACATGAAAAGCGGGGTTGCCAGGGTATCATCTCAAAGCGCTTGCGAAACTTTTTTACATCCTGAATACAGGGCTGGTCTTGTATTTGACCCTTTAACTATGATTTTGACCCACTCACCGGTTGAAATAAGATGATTTTTCCCTCTTAAACATAATTCAAAGGTTCATTTGGGGGGTCCTTTGTCTCCCAAGTCCTAGATACAGATAAGGTCCCTTGATTGAAAAAGGTATTTCATTATGGACAAGTATAGTCAAACCTGTCTTAGAGGCCACCTGTATGCAGCAAGAAACCTGTCTTTTAAAGCAAGCGGCCACTGAATTACCAAATGAACCAATTGCACTGAAATTTACCTGTATTAAAGTATGAAGAAAGCACTTGTCTTAAGGTAGTAGACTGGTAATAGTTACGCAACGTTTTGGATGTGAGGAACTTTTACAGTATTAACCGAGGTTTTCTAATGATTTCAATTGGAAACCTCCGTTAACATAGTTAAAGACCATGAAATCCAAAATTTTTAGCATCTTTTATGGGTCCATTACATTAAGCAAGCATTTTTTTAATGTCCCTTAGGTGCTTTTTTAAGACAGGTTTGACTGCACTTGTGTGTAGGTATTATCTCATTTTTTGACAATTGTAGTGTTATCTTTCAAATGCAAAAATCAGGTGACTGTATTTTTGTGTATAAATGTTTGTTTTCTGTATTCCAGTATTTATTCAAGAATGAGAACTATCAAAAGCCATATTTCAGTACCTATATGAAGACAGCTATGTTCACCTTGTACCTCAGTGGGTTTTTGTTTTGGAAGCCTTGGAGAAATCAGTGCAAGAAAAATCTGGTGAGTGTTTAAACTACCATTCTGCCCACAGTCAGGGTGTGGAAATACGACTTTTCTCCACCTGTCCATGGACAAGTAAAAAATGATTTCCTACTTGTCCAGTATCAAAATGAACTTGCCCACAAAAAAATGAATTCATAAAAATAGAGAAAAAATATATATTTTTTTTAATGATGAATGTTTCCCAGCATTTTCTTTATTAAAGACAATATTTTCTCCCCTTTGATACAAACATTAGGACGACTTTTCTCCTTGATCTTTTTAGTGCTGTTTCTGGTATTAACTTGTCCACAGACCTGCGCCTGCCCACAAGTAGAAAAGACTGTGTTGGATAAGTCTGGCATGGGAATTCCACACCCCTGCCCACAGTGGTCCATACCTACCCGAGTAAAAAAAGTAGGGGCTAACATTATCACCATTTCTCTGACCCATTGGACATATTTCAGCTGTACACAAGGCTTTGGCTGACATTACAGGCTAAGATCAGACTGCACAGATGTGCAATCTGATCTTAGCCCACTCTGCCTTTTTTTCTACTTAACTATTGTGGGAAAAACTTGATCTAATTTGAACCTTATTTCATCTGTGTATGTTGCATAGACATTTAAAAGTTGTTGAAAAGTCCCAAAATTTACAAATTGCTTAAATATAAGTTTATGTTCAGCATGATCAGGTTTTATTTACTCGTTTTTACGCCAAAACTAGAAGTGCACACTACTAAGGGAGATAACTGTAAGTATGTTTGTTTTTTTGTTTTTCATTTTGCCCCTTTTTTAACTAGAGAAACAATAGAATATAGTGGTGAGTTTAGCTTTGATTTCTTTTCAGATTGCTCCAAGTTCTGATAATGCAGATTCCATAGAAACTGAAGAATTGCTGGTAAGTATTAAAATCTTTAAATCGGTTTAACTCTAACATCATTAGAATGGGTCCCTGGGGCCTGTTTTACTTAACATCTTACAATCATTTTTTGCATAAGTCAAAAGTTAAAGTTTCTTCTACAGTAGAAACTATATATTGAATTCTGCCATGCATCATCTCATTCAACGATTCCAATGAGATATTACAAGGCAGAATCAAACAATGAATAAAATCACCAAGTATGATTAATGATTTTGACTTACAATCAATTTTTTCATAAGATGTTTAGTAAAACAGGTCCCAGGTACTGAATAGTCAGGTTCAAATTGAACTGTTGAGGGTTTGAGAGTCCCTGCTTTAGATATGTGAACATCATGCAGATAAGGACTATCTGGGCAGTATATAAGGTTTAAACCCTAGTCAGACAGTGCAGACTGTGCAATCTGAATAGAGTTGACACTTTTTGCAATATGCTAATTTTCGGTTGAGGTACTGTAGGTTTTCCTGATTCCGTTAGTCTGTCTGACTTTTTAAGTCAAGTTTGGGATCAGCCAAATAACATTAGCAATGTACCTTTATGAGGTGACTTTTTATTTGTCAATTTAGTGTCATTTTTTTTATCTACTACAAAATTGAGCCAGTCTATAACTTTGTTATAGGATACCACTCTCACCACTGTCCTGCATAGCTTTGTTGGTTTAAATACAATGTCTGACACCTGTGTCAGGGAAGATCTTCTTTGGCTCAGTGGTTAGTGCATTGGACTTGTAAACCAGAAATTTGAATATCATTGTCTATGTGGGTTCCAGGCCAGCTCACGACAGATATTTTCCAGCTATGCTTCTGTTGAGGACAGTTCGTACATAACAGTATTTTTTGGTCAAATATAGTCCTTTTAAGTTTGTGTTGATATCTATTTACAGACAGAGCCAGTGTATGTCCCTCTGAAGTATGATGATAAGACAAACAATGGGATAGAATATGATGAGGATAGTGGTATGTTATAACCCAGCAATCCTTTACTTTGCAAACTTGATATTTGATTATAGTTATTGTGACATGGGCTTTTGTCTTCTATTATAACACAAAGGTGTAAAACACAAATGATATAAGAAGAAATTACATAATAATGTATTTGCAATAAAATTCTTGTTTCCTGTGTTTTACTGTGTACACAAATAGCTCTGCTTATTTATTATGCTCAACATCATCTTAAGCAGGAACATTGATGCTATTTTTTCCTAATATTCCTGACTGATTGAAGGCAAGAGAATTATGAATTTTATTATTGTAAGATAAAGTAACAAAACTTTTCGACTCCCAAGTACTAGATGTCTTAATTGCCAATATGTGTACTAACAACATTTTTTCTGGGAGGTGATAATATTTTAAGGGTTACCAAAATATGAATTTGATGGTACATCTGTCAGAATTGAAGGCCATTTAATTAATGACTGGAATTTTATCTAATTGACAGCAGCTTGCTTAAGTGGGATAATATGGGTTTGTACTGGTTACAATGTGGAAATGCTATCTCTAGTTGACATTTTGATGGCTCAGTGCGAAACACTTGTACCTGTCTGCATGTTTACAGGCAGTTACAACTGTTTTGCGCTGAGCCATCGATTTAAACAAATTTTACTGTAGTTTAATGGAACTATCCACTCAGGGTTATCAAGAAGTTGACAAGATTGGCAGTTACAGTTAAAAACATCGTGGAATTGACACTCATTCTGATCAAAATCATTCACAAAGTGCTTCATTCATTCATTCCCAACACTCACTCAAATTGATCTCATTTCGAAATTGTTCAAGGCAATAGACATTTAATTGAAATTGATAAAATTATTCTACATTTGTATTGGCTAATGTGGAATTTAAAGCATCTGATTGGTCCACTTAGACACAAAAACAGAAAAGTGTGTATAATTTATTAAATGGAGGTAATTAATATCGCTAATTTTGTTCATCTTGAACAAACTCAGCAGTATTGGATTACTTCCATTTAATTTCACTTGAAAGACACACTCATTCAACTTCATTCCAAAATAATTCCAAAATTATTCATCTTGTCAATTTCATGTTAATTGTACTGCGCATCTAATCTGCATCATTGTTTTGGCAAAGGCCTACAGTTGGTGTCCTCCTATTGGATGTCATATATTTGCAGCAGATAGTCATGATTTATCAATGGATAGAAAACAAAGTTTTTAATGGAGTAAATGCTGGAACTTGGGTTCCATCATTTTCTTCATTGAAAACCATGTTTTTCTCAAATTTATCTATTTACATTTTTGCAGACAAGTTTAATTATATCCTGGACAAGTGAAAATTTATCTTTAACTTGTCCAAGGGCAAGTGTAGAAAATCCATACTTCCACTTCCCTGAGATATTGATGGAAAGCTGCACATGCATTTCACTCATTGATATTAAGGATAAGTTCTAGATATCTTAACTCTTTAAATTTCAGACCAACATACAAGATCTGTTAGATTTAATAACCTTATGGAAGTCAGGCAGCTTTCAGGTAAGTTGAATCTTGGCTATCCAATTAATATTAATCATATTTGCTGCATAAATGATCAGATTTTATGACTTCGAAAAAATTGTTATAGTAAAAATCCGGAATTATTTAGAACTTGATGTTCTGTTAATAAAGTAATTAAGATTTACCCATTACCAGATAAGAAAATGTCAAACTTGTGAAATAAGGGCATAATATCGAGGGGTCAGCGCAACACTATTGTAAGTGCCTATAATTATATAGACCCTTACAATAGTGTTGCGCTGACCCCTCAATATTGAGTATTGTTTTGAAGTTCTGAAAAGTTGCAAATCCTAGACTGTCAACTGTCAAGGAAGAAAAAGTTATAAACAGTAAATATTGAAAGTGCTTGTTACATACAAAATTTCTTTGTGTTCCTTAATAATTCTATGTAGTCTTCTACTTGAATTGTAAGTGTATTTATGTTGAAATGGGTAAATCTTAACTCTAAACATGATGCATAAATCAGCAACAGTTTTCTGGCATGATTATGAGCTTTCATATGACATGCCAGCAATTACTCATGACATATGCAAGGAAAAGACAATGTAATCATAGTCTCTCAATGTGCACTTCATAGATAGAAACATACTCAACTTTCCTAAATGATTAGGAAATATTCTAAATATTTAGTTTATATTTTCATTGTGTGCTTTTGCTAAAAGCATGAGAGAAAATTTTGGAAACATTATCAGGGCAAATCAAGGGGTCAGCGCAACACTATTGTAAGTACCTACAAATATATAGGCACTTACAAAAGTATTGCACTGACCCCTGGAAATGAGTGAGTGTTAAAAATAAAATCTAATATTTTTCACCCAAACCTATATTGTGGGTACTCATTGCAATTGCAATGAGAACCTACAATATATTCTTTGAGTGACCAAAGAAATAATTTCTTTCTAAAAATGAAATGGTTTTCTCCCCTTTACTTCTCTGCACTTTTGTACATGCTGTAATTTTACTTCTGTACATTACAGATGCGTATGCTGAAGATCATGTAATTGCTCGTCTGTCGTATCAAGCATCTTTAAGGGCTGAGGAAATCCGTCTCAGGGCACTAACCAAGCTCAGTATAAAGCAAGTTGCCAAGTTTGCCTTTGTTTTCTGCTTCTTGGTAAGTATGAGTGGTGCCATCCTCGTTACAACAGTTGATATTATCATCTCATTATAGCAAAAAAATTACTCACTAACCTATGGCTTATTTTTATTCATGCATTTGTAAAATTTTGACTCATTCTTTTTGTTTATGTCTTTTAAAAACCCAACTTGAGATAAATTCCTTTTACTTGTAAGACTTGATAGTTGTTAAAGGTAGGAAAATCCACATTTTCATGTTTTCTCAATTAGAAATAGTGAAAATAATTTGAATGATTGAAGAAACACAAAAACAATCCTATTGATGATCCTATGTTCTATTCCCAAATTTAAACAAAAATTAGTATGGTGACCGGTCATTCAAAAAGGGACCATCTTGAAGTTGAGTAAAGTCTTTCCAGGTCAGACTGTGGGGACTGCGCAGGCTGACAAGGATTGAACCTTTTCAAACTTGGCTGATTTTTCTGAATCTAAAATGACCAAAATATCTACCTGTATGAGACTTTTAGAAATACAACATCTGATTGACCTATGATGGACCAAAATCTCTTTTCCAAATATTTGTTTAAATGCTTTTCTAGATGGTCCCTTTTTGTGTGAAAGGTCACATTAATCAAGTAGAAACCTTAACTAGCTTAAATAAATTTACATGAAAAAAATGAGAAAGTAAAGTATTTATTTTAAGCTAAGGAATACACTGCACTGTGTTTGCTATTTATGTAAAAAAAACAACTTAGTGCATATTAGAAAACATGATGGGTCGTATTTTCAGTGGTTCTTTGCCAACTGTTCATATCAGTTCGCACTGAAGGACACGGAGGCGGGTATTGTGAATGTTTTATCATCAACATCTTCCTTATTTACCCTGATTTGTGCGGCTATATACCCCGGCTCATCAGCAGATAGATTCAGTCTGTCAAAATTAGTCTCTGTTCTAGTCAGGTAGGTATCAATCTGATTCTGTCCTGTCAAATTGATGATCAGACAATCAAATTGTTGACTTGCTAATTTAGAAAAATTATCTGAAATTACCTAGTAGTAATGATTAGGTTGAAAAAAATCAAAAACAAAACCAAAAAAAAAAAAACACAAAAAAACCAAAGATGAAGTAATTAATTGTTGCTGGTTCGAGAATAAGTACACATATATATCAAAGAAGAATGACAGTGCAAGTTTTAAAATGTATGTGAATAGTGTCATAAATCTACACTCATCAGCAAAGGTTAACCATGTCTCTTTGACTCACATGCACATACAGTGTAGGATCCGGAGGCTTACTATTTCATTTTCATGGAGAAATTCAATTGAAATTGTGTTACAGTAAGACAACACCCCACTCCTCCCTTATAACATTGAACCTGCTTTGCTGAATTCTTGGGTTGACCAATGATATGATGGATCATTGGGGAAATTTTTATACAATTTTGATGATGATCACCCTGTTGTATTTTTACAGACTGATCAGTATTTACCGTAAACTCTTGATATAGCTTCTGGCTAAACGTGTTGATGTAAATGTCCACAGGTGCGTTTTGTACATCAAGATGAAAATTTCTGCTAAATATGATCATTAAGACGTCATAAGAAATGATTTTCAATATTTTGAGTGAATACATTCGATGTCACCAAGGCTACTCATTTTAAGCCAATGCAAAACCATCTTCGTTTCCTCAAAATGATATCTTAAGATTCTTATTAAGCCGCTTAAACATCTTAATCTAAAAACGCTATATCTTAAAAATCTTAATGAGATTCTTAAGAATCTTAATCTAAGAAACGCACATCAGGCTGCTCACCTTTTGGTCTTTATCCACGGGTTTATTTTGTATTTTCAGTATAAGTGGTATCGTGATGGTCACATTATCAGACAGTAAAATAGAGGACAATGTTCCTGCGGGCGCTCTCTGGGCCCTATCTGGGTCTATAATGTATGCAATCTATCTTGTAGCTTTACGACGCAAAATTGATCATGAAGATAAACTAGACATTCCTATGTTTTTTGGTAAGTTTATAAAATTACTTATAGATTAATTACAAGATCTTTATTCACTCTTCTGCTGTTGTATTTAAATTTGGTTCAAACAATTTGGCATTTTGAGACATTTCAAGCCTAGGGTTTTCCCACAATAATAAGGTAGTAAAGGGCAATTCAGGCTGAGATCAAAAGGCTTTGTGTACAGAAGGAAATGTGGTGAAAAGCCGGGAAAGATTTAACATGCAACATCTCCAATAAGAATTGAAGTCAAGTTATTGAAATTCATTTGGCACTTTTACCAAGGCAATTAAGGAGTGAACATTGTGCAACCAAATGCTTTAAGACTGTTTAGATCAAAATTAATTAAATTTGCTCTATAGAAACAAATTTAACGGCAGATAAATCTTCAATAATTTTGATTCAATATTCACATTTTACATTCCGGTAGCAGGGTTCTCCCCAGAAAATTTTGAAGGCGTAGTGGCATATGCGCGTGGCTATATTGTCAGATTAGTTTGTATTTCTGTTAATAATAAAGGATGTTTACAGTGGTTTTACTGGATAAGGATTTTGATATTTGTGAAGCAGAACTTCTGTTTTGCTGAATATATAATTTGATTTGAACTTTTTTTCTTTGACACCTTTATAGCATCTCATAAATAACTTAACTCCCAAATCATCAATAAAATTTTGCATGATGGCTTAAAAATACCCCCCCTTCCCTCCTTCCCCTTGTATCCCTTCCCTTTAATAGAATCTACTGTGTACTAAAAGACTATTACAAAAGAAATGAAGAAAATTGGAATATTTAAGAAAATTAAATTAAAGAGTCAAAGAAAACAGTAAATCAACTGCACTTAGGCTGTGTTATGCTCATATATTTGAGAGTTCCAAGGACAGCACTGCATGTATTGTCAACTTTTATAGGTCTCTATTTAATAATGTATATAAGGAATTTTTGAAATCCTTGAGAAGTCCTTGTATGATTGAGGAAGGCCCTTCTCCTGAAATAAGTAAAAACTAGATTCTATTACAGTTATTTTCTAATGTGTTTACAAACCCTTTTCATATCTTCCCCCAAAAAATATCTCTAAGAACATTTTTTTATTCTACAATAACTATGTAACAAATTTATAAGTTGATACCTAGTTTGTTTAGAGAAGCTTGTTACAGGACTTTAAGCACTTTGATTTTATAAGGTTTTTTTTTTTCTTCATTTTTTTTCTTCTTTTTTGTAATATTTATTTCCTATATCAATTTCTATGACCTAATTTAGAAATAGAAATAGAATTTATCTTGATTTCAATTCTGGAATGATCAAAAAAAAAGGAAAAAAAATGTTTTGGGTTGAACATATAAGGGTACGAATCTAGTTAAGAAATGGCGTTCCTGTGGAGAATTATCAAAAGTTTTGTTTCAATTTTCTAACTGAAATTAGATGAAATGTCCATATTAATTGGGTAGTAAGCTTGAGGTAAGTGAATTTTAAACAGACAGACTGTCTGCGATGTCTTATTCTGCCTAAATCACGGCAGTAGAAAGATCGCGAAAACTGCATATTCTTGTCGATTTTTTGTTTGATATAATCAAAATTCACATTGGAACATAAAGGTAAATCTAGTTTGACTTGAGCAAATACACTGCAACTCCATTAAAACGCTGTTGTCGGGGTCCGAGAAATGAAACAGCGGAAGAAGTGGTTGTATCTGCTATAACACTGTAACCCCCTGCCGCCGCCGATCCCCCCCTCCTGCGGTGAACAATAACGTATCGCTGAAACGTAACAGACACAGCGTCAATATTGATAACGATATCGGATATCTAAATATACATGTACATATTTAGGCCATCGTATTTTATATTTTTAAAACTCGGCAATGAATTGAAGAACAAACGCGGTTTATTACTTTGATATATTTTATTTTTAGAGCGTTTTGTTGTCCCCAAGCTAAACAAAACTATCTTTGATAAAGTAATCTAGTTTGTAGGGTTAAACGATCGCAGACTCCTCTTAGTTCTCTGAATCCCGATTTCTCGGGCCTACCCGCCCGGCAGCTGAGAAACACCGATAACGACGATCTCAAAAGGGTTAAGTTAGTAAAATCCATAAAGTTTCATAAGATCAACGAATTTCATATTTTAAATGTTGTCTTCTGGAAAATAGGAGAAAATGATTATCTGCGCAAATAGGAGAAAATGATTATCTGCGCAATCAAAATAAACAATACCCTACGTCCGATCGAAACTATACCAAAGTAATCAAAGCTTTCGGGGTGCAGGACCGCATTCTTCGATGAGCGAGAAAAAATGCCGTAAATTCAATTAAATGAATCTGTAGTTACGACATTTGGATCGCCGGTTTGCAAAGATCATCTTCACGAGTCAAGGGGTATCGAAAGCTTCTTCTCGAAAACCGTATAAGTCATTTATTCGTAACCTTGGGTTTGACAAGATTAATTCTCGGCTTTGATTATCAGATAGTAGATCGTCAGGAAAGAAAGTCCAGACAAGTGCGAAGCAACGCAGTCACCATCTGTGTCGCGCCATTTTCAGTTTCTTTGTTAGACTCTTCGGAGTAGGAAATGTAGGTTAATATATAGCTTCCTGTTTAAAACTCAATTTAGTGAGAGATAAGAATCAACGATAACAATCGGGCTTTAAATTTTCAAACCCTGTATAACATGACTATAATATGAATAAGTTTAATAAAAAAGAAACAAAATTTTATCATATATTTACAAAAAATGTAATATTTATAAAAAATTCAACGGGATTGGCAAAGGGAGGTAATAAACCAATGAATTGGGTAAGGGGCGAGTCGCTTTTTGAATCGTTTGTCAACAGCGGTAAATGTTCAAGATTTGAGAATAAAAAACCAGATTAGCTCATTTTGCGAAAACACGGCTTCTTCTGAAATTTATTAACTTGGATTTAATCGCATGCGAGCTAGAATTTTTGGTGTCCAATTTAGTCCCTGCCGTCGACAAAGCGCATTTGGTAGCTCGCCGGACTGTCAATATTGGGATTCCGTGTATCTCCGACGGCTGCACTCATTCTTTCTGACTATAAATCATTCATCCATGGGTTAATAATCGTAGACCTAAGTGAGATAGCAGTTTGGGGTTAGGAAAGGATGTGAAAACAACTTTTTCCATCGTTTCCGGTGGATCTCGGTAAAAAATGGCAATTTTCGGTAATTGAAGTGGACTGTAAGTGACCGTTTTCGTATTGGTACCCTTCTGTTCTTCTCTGTTACTGGAAGTGAGGAACCAGTGAAAATCAACCAACCGTGAAGAAAAAAATTGATAATCACCAATTAGCAAGGGTCTTATCAATTAGGGTCTTTGTGTATACATCTTCCCAGATCGCGATTATGTAATGACCGCGCGTCTGCAATCAGTTTTATTGCTCGTTTTGACCCTTTGTTCAGAAAGAAATTAAGCTGTATTGGTGATCAAATTTCAGCGTATCGGCGTTCCTAAGGTGTATCGGCAACCTGTTAAATTTATTGAAGGCGTATCGGCCCCGATACACTATAAGGGCCTGCGGAGAACGCTGGGTAGTAATAAAATAATATAATAGGATGGGTAAAGGATATGCAGGATAGTGGTGATTGAGTATTTTGGTGCAATATGGGCCAAACCCAGTAAATCATTATAGAATAGTTCTATAGAGATTTTGAAGTGTTGTTTCATTCAAAGTAAACTTTGTTAAATGAAAGTCTAGAGATGTTAAAGCCAGAGGAGTGATACAGGCCCTCGTGGGCCTCTTGTTACACTTCCCAGGAGGTCAGATGTGTGAATGTAAGTTGAGCCTGTGTGTGACATTTCCAACAATTTGACTTGTGCAATTGTGACAATCATTAAGCAGCCTAGAAATTGACATAGTTCAAAAAGAAGATCACCTGACTGTTTATAGCTACTTTGAGATCTTGTATGTTTACAATGTGCATTGTGAAGACTTGTTAGACTGTGCAGATGCACTGGCTGGCCAGAGTCTTTGCATGCAGCACATTTTAAAATGTTGGAAATATCACACACAGGCTCATTTTGTACTTTTTGTCTCTTTCAGGTTTTGTAGGGCTATTCAGTGCTTTAATATTATGGCCTGGCTTTTTTATACTTCATTACACCCATGGGGAGGTGTTTCAATGGCCTAATGGAGAACAGTGGTTGTTTATATTGATCAACGGTTTGATAGGAACTGTTCTATCAGACTTTCTATGGTTGTGGTATGTATTTTTATTCATTTTTCCTGTGATTCATTTGTTCAAGATGTCCATTCAAATTGATAAAAGGCTTGTTTTTTGTAGGTTTTCTTTTGTCATTTTTATGCCCCTGTATCGAGAGATCGGGGGCATATTGTTTTACTCATGTCCATCTGTTTGTCTGTCTGTCGGTCTGTCTGTCTGTCCGTCCGTCTGTCTGTCTTTCTGTCTGTCCGAAAACTTAACCAAACTTAACCTTTGCCAATATCTTCAAGCCTATTCAAGATACAAGGCTCATATTTGACACGATGATAGATCTCAATGATCCGCATCTGCTGATACCAAAGTCATGGTCATTTGACAAGGTCAAGGTCATCTGTCAAGGACAAACTTTGAAAAAAAATGCTGTGACGGGGGCATTAGTGTTTCACAAACACATCTTGTTTTATGTGGCGGTCAACAGATGATACTGTTATCATGTTCTACATCGGTCAGTCTGTTGGTAACTCCACCCATCTGTATGTCTACTTGGGATCCTAACTTTCTGCACATCGGCAGCAGGATTAACCCAGGCAATGACTGCTTTGTGTCTTTTCTGAAGCCTTAAGCAGGACTCACACTTACTATCAATTGATAATATGCCTCTAAAATCAAAAAGATCTATACCGGTACATCAATTGCTTGAAACAAAGGATAATAAATTCTAACAGTTGAACCACCAACAAAATTTATTTGAATTGCATTAAACCAGCTTGTACACAAGTGAAAACTAACAAATAAATTGCGCCGTCATAGCACAGTTAATAGTGGGTCAGACTGTCAATCTTGAGGTCTAGGGTTCAATGGCGACAGCGACACTCATTCTTTCGTACTATTTGTCCCTCACCAATGTGTCGATATTTGCAGATCTATGTGATATAGCAGCTGGAGGCTAGGAAAGGATGTAATGGTAGTACTGGTGAGAAAAATACCAGGAATCCATTGTTAGGTGCTACAGCTGCTATAACTGAAAGATGGTTGATTTTATCTGGACTCTTTTGAAAATTTGATTAGAC
The DNA here is from genome assembly GCA_948146395.1 of Fragum whitleyi. Lineage (NCBI taxonomy): Eukaryota > Metazoa > Mollusca > Bivalvia > Cardiida > Cardiidae > Fragum > Fragum whitleyi. The sequence goes on from OX411556.1 coordinate 6,637,013, forward strand.
AAAGAATACCTTTATGATAATGTTATTGGAGACCACTCTCACCTTTGTCCTGCATAGCTTCATTGGTTTACATACAATGTCTGACAACTGCGTCAGTGAAGATCTTTTTGGCTTAGTGGTTAGCGCATTGGACTTGTAAACCAATTATTTGAATATCTCTATCCGCGTGGATTCGACACCGGCTCACGTCGGATAAGCTATGCTTTGGTTGATGACAGTTCGAACGTAACACTTGGGCTCGTCTGGGATTCGTCATTAGGCCATTTATGTCGGCATTGTACCAGGGTGTGGTTAGTTCAGAAAGCACATTACTGCCTAGATAGGCTTTTCGTCATCAATATATGATGGCTCTAAAGGGGAGGGGGACTGTTATTGGAGACTACTCTCACCACTGTCCTGCATAGCTTCATTGGTTTAGATACAATGTCTGACAACTGCGTCAGTGAAGATCTTTTTGGCTCAGTGGTTAGCGCATTGGACTTGTAAACCAATTATTTCAATATAACTTGTCTGCGTGGGTTCTACACCGGCTCATTTTTTCAGCTACTGTTCGGTTGTGGACAGTTTGTTTATAATTTGAGGGCTCGTTCCAGATATGGCTGTTGAGGCATTTATGTTACGTACAAACTGTCCTCAACCGAAGCATAGCTGAAAAAGTAGGACAGTGGTGATTGTGGTCTCTCATAACAATAATTATTTAGGCAATGTCTCTTTTGTAATCATTAATGTTGATTTGTTCCATTTTTGTAGGGGCTGTTTTCTTACCTCATCTTTAATCGCTACATCCGCCCTCAGTCTTGTTGCTCCATTAACCATGATAGCCGATGTTGTGATAAAGGGGGTGAGTACTGAATAGTATAGCATATATAAATCGTTTGCTAGAAAATTAAGAATCCTTGTGGTGTATTTTGACCAGCATGGATTTTTGAAATCATACACATATATACAAATTTTCCACTTCATTTAGTTATTTTCAGGTGGTGTCTCATGCCTTGAGAATTGATTATTCTAGTCATTTGGCAAACATTCTTTAATAGTTACATTTTCATAATAGATTGCAAGATTAATGAACGAGTGAACATTTTTCACAACTAATTGCTGACAGTTTCATCAAGACAAGATTAAAATGAATTATAAAAAGAAAAAAAAATGTACTAGATGATGTTGATACCTCTTGTATGATTATTAAGGCAGTGAACCTGTAATGGCTCCACAATGGTTTGGAAGTCATAAACTTAAATTAACAGTGTCAACCAAGGTTTGCTTATGATTTCATTAAGAAATCTCCATAAACATTGTGAAAGATCATTAGTTCCAAAGTGTTGCAGGTTTACTACAGTTCCACTACCTAAAGATATTGCTGTGTGATGGAGAGTTAAACCTAAACACATTATTGTCAGTAGAAAACTAAAAAGTTGTATCTACATCTTTATTCAAACTGTAGATACAATTCTATGGTTATTCATCAACAAATTTTTTGTTCTATTTTAGATTTCCTACACCTGGATGTTTTATGTTGGTACAATACCAGTGTTTGTGGCATTCTTTGCCATCAGTTGTTTAACTCATTTTGAGGCCTGGGACCCGGTTTTACTGCTGGTGAAGAAAATGTTACATTGTTTGTGTGCAAGAAGAGTGGTACCGGTACCAAGGTATGTATTAACCCTTTACTGTTTATCAAAATGTTGGACTAGTATAAATTTAGAGATGTTCTGAATGACAATGTAACATATGGATGGCTCAGCACAAAATAGTTGTAACTCCCTATATGTTTATAGGGAGTTACAACTGTTTTGTGTTGAGCCATCAATATGTGCATTTTAAGTTCAACTGTTTTAGGAGAAATCTCAAGGTATTGTTTTAGCCTTGGTGTCGTCATTGTTGTCTTCAATGTCATCCTTGTCATACAAGAATTCTGACAATCTGTGATTTCTCTGGTATTACTGAGGCATTCACTTGAAACTTTGCACATCAAAAATAGCAACCTATGCTATCAAAGGTGATAGATGTTATTTGTGCAAATTATGTCCCTTTTTCGACTAATATTTTTATCCACCATCCTGTACTCAACAGTCAGTGTAGGCAGTGCTCTTGCTAAAACAAATTATTGCTTATTACAATTTCTTCTTTTTACACAATATTTTTTCATGTATCATATCACAGGGACGTAAAATACAGGAATTGTAGAAAAAAAGGTGAAAAGACTTGAAAAATTGTAGACAATGTCCACTTGAAAGGAGAACCAGGTTTTTTTTAATGTCAACTTGAATGAAGCTGAAAGGTTTAAGCCACTTATGATATGGTTAACTTAGCTGAAGTGATGTTCTCTAAAAAAACAAGTATTTTAAATATTCATATTCAAAACTCTTTTACAGAGAAGTTAAAAAATAAGATAAAAAATAAAAAACACACACAAAAAAAATCCACACGCAAACCCACAAAAAAATAAATGTACCTACCAAATAAAACTCTAAATATTATTTATTGTTAGTAATCTTAAAAACTTGTTTTACTAGTGTTTTGTCAGATTTGTTTACTATTAGAAAATCTCAAGATATTTTGTCAGGATGGATTGCAGATTATTATATCAACATTGTTGATCCGAATGTTTCCTCAAATCTTTGTTAGTTCTACTTGGGTGACCAATTGTACTACTGGTATGATGTATAAACAAGAGAAAATGAATATTTATACATGTGTAACATTGCATCTAATACAATAGACTTATTATTCATTCTTCTTAAAACAATAATTGAATTTTGTTGTTTTCATGTGACCCATCTTAGATATCTGAAAAATGAAATATTTGTTAAAGAAATTAGGATCAGGAGAGGTCAATTAAAGGTCAGATTTAAAAATTTCTCATAGAAGAATGGTAAATGATCATTCTATATTCAGAAAATCAGTTGATTTTGAAAAGTTTCGACCAAAGTCAGTCTGAGCACTCTGCGCAGTTTGACTATGGTCAAAACTTTACACTCTACCAAGATTGTTCCTTTTTTTGCGTGAAGAGAAGCTGAAATAGAGAGAAAGCCATCGTCATAGCACAGTTGGTAGCGTGTCAGACTGTCATTCTAGAAGTTCTGGGTTGAATCCCCGACGGCGGCACTCATTCTTTCCGACTATTTGTCTCTCACCAATGGGTTGATAATCATAGACCTATGTGAGATAGCAGCTGGAGGTTAGGAAAGGATGTGATGGTGTTACTGGTGAGAGAAATACCAGGAATCCATTGTTAGGTGCTCCAGCTGCCGCGATATAACTAAAATAATGTTGAAAGTGGCGTTTAAATCCATTCAATCAATCAATCAACTGAAATAGAGAGATATTCTTGCTTGAAAGCAGTAGAAAAAGAATAAAAAAATAAAATATGGCTTTTGTAAGGTATTTTTAGACTTATAGGAAATGTTTCTTCTGTCATAATTATCTTTCTTTCTCTCTTTTCTTACTAACCACTATTATACAAACAAAGAATTATATGAAAGGTTAGATAACCCCCTGTAATGGACTTGTAATTCATATACCAGGATTTGTAATTTACAATATCTTCACTCCAATGTAAAAATCTCATTATTTCAAAGTGTGCTTTAACATTATCCAAAGCATCCATGTTTAGCTTGGCTGTTTTCTGAGAAAACCCAAGGTACTGCTATAGCCTTGGTGTTGTCGTTGTTGTAGTAGTTTGAAAACTTTAACATTTTGTGATAACTTTTGATAGGGCCTTCATATTTCACATGATGGTTGCCTGGGACAAGCACTGTCTGTTGGTACCAAGTTCAAGGTCATCAGTCAAGGTCAAGGTCACCATCAAAAGAGCAACTTTTTCTATCAAGGAGGATTACTTAGAAGCATTTTCTTCAAATTATGCCCCCTTTTCTATTTAGTTTTTTTCACCATCCAATATCTTTTTATCATCCAGCACTTACAGCCAAGAGTAGGCGACCGTAGGCGGTGCTCTTGTTTTGTCAAATGTCCTGAAATTATATACAAAAGTGTGGAAAATCCTTTTCACAACATGCTTCCTTCACATAATCAGTGGCAAGCAATCCATGTTTTGGAATTTTTTGTTATTTTATTTAAGTCATTTCTTACAATATGTCTGTTTAGCATATAATGCAGCATAAAAAAGCTATTTGTGGACTTTAATGTTGGATATGTTACAGCTTAGATAAACTATGCTATGGTTACTTTTTTTGGTGGCCCTTCAAATGAATATGAGTTACACAATGATTTATATACGAGGGTGGATCAAAAAATACGTGGACTTTTGCCATAACTTTGAAATTTCCCGACGGAAATTAATGAAACTTTGTACACGTCTCAAACAATAAAATGTTGAAAGAATATCAATTTTACATGAGTCTGCTATGACTATGACGTAAAAAATCCAACATTTGATATACCTTGGTAGGTGCCACCGGCGCAACCCATTTTGTAACGTTACTTTCTAGTGTTACTACCCGTAATTGTCCCCTCAATTTGGACCAAACACTTCAAAACTTCGCCTATTTACATGTTGACGTTATGTGTTAGGATATTTAAAATTTAAGCATAATCCATTTGCTATATACGAATTCAAAGCCAGTAAGATAAGGGCACGCGTCAATTTTCGACCTTCGAAATGACGGCACCGGCGCAGCCCGAGACAACCGGCTAATAATAAAGCTCTACTGGACCTATGAAAACCTAATTGAGAGGTTAAAATGATAAAAAAAATGCTAAAAGGTCTTCAAATGTAAGCAGATATCTTCTTTTCAAATGGCTTAAAAGGTTTGTTTAAGAATTGGAGAGCGTTTCTGAAGGATGCCACTCGGAGAATGGAAAACGTCTCCTCGACGTTTGAACTGTAATTGTCACAGAACAACATCAGTTCAGTATCGTTTAGACATATTACACATTTAAGTTCGTCATTTTGGATCAGATGAATATGAAAATAGTACTTATCCCATGGAGAGGCGATGCAGAAAATGTGTTTATTGTTGAGTTGAGTATTTTGAAAAGTGCTGACTTTCGACGGAATTCATTAATACCATAGCGTCATATTGACGTCGTTACCGTGCGCCGGTACCAAATGTCTACATATTTTAGAATGGTTGCTACAGGTGACCGAGTTCTTGGATTTCACCCAAATTTATACGACAAATAGAAATATACCGCAATTTAATAACAATGTAGTTTTCTCTTCAAAGTCTATGAAATAAAAAATTCTGCAACGCTAGTCTACGTAATTTTTTATTCACCCTCGTAGGTATTAATCCTTTCTAATCAAAACCACATATTATCGTGAATACTAGAGTTGTGAATTTTTTCAATATCTCTTAAGTGTAAAGCAAATGAGATGCATGTTTTGTTGTTTCATTTGGCGTTAAAATCCAATTCACACAATTTTGATGTGCCAGTTTTATCTGCTTAAATATAACACTACATCTTCTTCTGTTCCTTAACCCTTGTCATGCTGCAGCTGAATAAATTTTGGCTAAAAAATTTCATCAAAATCAAAGGGCAAAAAGGACTGGAAGTACCAACTGTAGGCCAATTTTTATTTGAAAAACTAAATCTTTTGACAATTCTGGTTTTAAAATGAGAAACAGGTGGTGTAGACTAACATCATACTGCACATATGTGCTGGCTGATGTTGGTCTATAGCTCCTGCCAAAGCAGTAATATTCCAGGTTCAGCATGACAAGGCAGATAACATCCGAAATATAGACAAAAAGTTTTAAGTATCCCATTCATAATCAGACTTAAAGGTAAAAAAAAACCAACAACAATACGTCTAGGGTTAACAAATGGAAATATTTAATTTAAAGAAACTCTTCTTTCTGTAATGTAGCAAGTAATAATTACCAAATTGTTCTAAGCAAACAAAGCTTCACTACAATATAAATGTATTGTAAATATAGCCATATATAACCTTGATGATGTATGTTTATTTATAACCAGGTGATCTATGTATGCTTGCTTTTTATATAACCATTTTCCATTTTTGGAAATTTTGGATGTGTTCAAATTAAAAAAGGTAGCAGACTGCAATGAAAAATGGGTGCAATTTGAAATGAAACCATCCTTACCGGTAGAGAAAATTGTTGGAAGAGAAGAAATTTCTTTTTAACAACAACATTTTCACAAGTAAAAGATCAGCGCTAGCTAAAAGAAAAAAAAATGCATTTTCTCATTTTTATTGACATGAAGATATCTGATAAAGGAGATAATTCTTTTGACAGCAAAGTTTTTCTTTTCTACACTATCTGACACTAAGTAATTTACCAATCTGTACCATCAAAATGCATCTATGACTTCCAATTTGGACAAGTGTAAACTTTTTGTCATCTGGTAATCAATAAGGTCCATAAAGGAAGTTCCTGCTAAACTGTTAGACCGGAATGCATTACAAAATATATCTAACCCAGTGTTTTGTTATGCAATAGGGCCTGTATGTCTCTTTTCTAACTAACAGATCCTGTCTTTACTTCACAGGATTGATTTGGTTGAAAAAAGTAGTACCCTAAAAATGTAAAAATGATGGCCTATAAGTCTTTGAATAGTTCTTCTAGAAGTATTCATTATATTACCCCAAACTTACAAGAAGACAAGGGTGTATTGGTTTCACCATGTCTCATGATGTCTGTCAACCCTTGTCATGCCGAATTAAAAACCTTGGCAAAATTATATATAAATCAAAGAAGTGAAAGCTCTGTATTTCCTAATTGTGAGTCAGCATTCGATTTTGAAAATATAATTTCTGAAACCTTTCTGGTTTAATAAGGAAAATCAGGTTGTATGGACTAAGGCCAGACTGCACATATGTGCAGGCTGATGTTTGTCCATACCTCCTGCCAAAGTAGGAATATTCCAGGATCAGCATGACAAGGGTTAATCTGTCTTGCCAATCTGTCTATCTGTAGACTTTTTTCGTCTTGAGAGTCTTAACTCAATAACCAAAATGACCTAGAATGATGAAACAATACAATTGTTGCCCATAATAAAAGAAAATGCCCTATTGTTTTGGGGGTCACAAAGGTCAAGGTCACAATTTAAATTTGCAGAACTAGGACAAAGCTCTGGTGAAGGGTAATCGTCTGCTTTGTGAAAGTTTTAGATAGGATTGATCATGTTTCCTCAATTTTCAACCTTAGTTTGTAAATTCTATAAATGTGGATAAATATAAATCTTTATCCTGCTATTAAGGTAGTGGAACCATAATAATTCCCCAGCATTTCGGAACTCATGATCTTTCACAAAATTGACCAAGGTTTCCTAATGAAAATCATTAGGAAACCTCTGTTAACACTGTTGAAGTTCATTACTTTTGAAAATGATGCGATCTATTACGCATGCAAGTTCTTGCTGTGCACAAAGGTTTCTGATGACAGTTGTTATGGGAGATCACTCTCACCACTGTCCTGCATAGCTTCGTAGGTTTAAATACAATGCCTGACACCTGTGTCAGGGAAGATCTTCTTTGGTTCAGTGGTAGAGCATTGGACTTGTAAACCAAAATATTTGAATATTGTTGTCTGCTTGGGTTCAAGGGTCAGTGGTAAAGCACGGATATTTTTATGCCCCCCGTATCGAAAGATCGGGGGCATTTTGTTGTATCGTTGTCCGTCTGTCCTTCTGTCTGTCCATCTGTCCTGTCTGTCTGTCTGCAAAAGTTAACCAAAAAACTTAACATCGCCAATATCTTCAAGCCTATTCAAGAAACAAGGCTCATATTTGGCATGATGACAGATCTCAATGATCCTCATCTTCGTACCAAAGTCAAGGTCATGTGACAAGGTCAAGGTCATCTGTCAAGGTCAAACTTTGAAAAAAAATTCTGTTACGTGGGCATTCGGGTTTCACAAACACATCTTGTTCAGCTAGGCTTCGGTTGAGGACAGTTCGTTTATAACCAGTACAAACTAAAACAAGTCTGCCTAGACATGCAGTCTGATCTTAGCCTTTACTGCCTGCTTTCTAATTATCCATTATGGTGAAAACTTGAGCCTGATATGTTAAAATTTTCCTGTAATTCCCAGGATAAGTCTTAACCCTTGTCATGCTGAACCTGGAATATTCCTGCTTTGACAGGAAGTATAGACAAAGATCAGCCTGCATATATATGCAGTCTAATCTTAGTTCATACCACCTGAATTTCATTTTTAAACAAGAAAGGTGTAAAACAATGCATTTCCAAAATTAATACTCACTCACATTTGGTAACTTCCAGTGCTTTAAGCACTTTAATTTTACATTTATTTTACAAAGACTTTTATTCAGCATGACAAGGGTTAAGATTTGTGTTCTGAGCTTTTTTTTTGGCAGATGGGACCACTACTAGGGGTGTATTTTCGATTTTCAATTCAAATATTTCAACAAAATTTATACAAGCCCTGTCTTGTAGGTACTCCTTGAAATCTAGTGAAGATGATTCCAATTAGTAACCTGAGCATAGAGTTGCCCAGAGATATAAAGATTTTCGATTTGCATTAACCTTTTCTTTCTGTCCCTTGCCCAGTTGAATCAATATTTATTGTGTTTTCAGGTTACGGGACATTGATAAAGAACAAACTGAGAGCCTGATAGGAAAAAGTGAAGATTGAGGGCAACATGGGGTCATGTGAATAATACACCAACTTACTGTGTGGATACTATTCCTTCATATTAGCCAATACATTAACAAGGGCTGTTATTTGAGCATTGATGCCTTATTGCACAAAGTGTCAAAATAAAAATGTTAAAGATATTCTCAAAATCATGAAACCATGTAAATTTTTGTGGGTTTGAAATGCTGGGTATAATTTGCTATCAGTTTGCGCCATTTGTAATTATGAACAAAGGACAGATTTTGGTCTATATTCCATTTTCTCTTCTTATTTATTTGCCTATAGAATAGGTTACACATTCTGATGTAGCAGAGATTCTCATAAATACTTTGATTTTAGAAAGTATATTCCTGAGGTTACTGAACAAAAGCAGCATATTTGTTTGTTTCAGTGTATGATTGATATGTGACCCGTCATGTGAAAAGGGACCATATGGTTACCGCGTAAAGTGTCGACCCTAGTCAGACTGCACGGATTGTGCTGACTGACAAGGGTCAAAACTTCTGGCAAAGTGCTTATTTTCTAAATCTAGAATGTTCAATCTACCTTCCAGTGAAAGAATTTTTGAAATGCGACATTTGGTTGAGCAATGCTGGACCCAATCTCTTTTTCAAATATTTATTTTACAGAGTTCCCAGATAGTTCCTTTTCGCTTGACAGGTCACATATATATTTAATTGAGTGAACATCTAAAGCTATATTTCCACGAGTGGTGGAGCCATGAGTTAAAATATAGTTTGTAGTGATCACAAAATGAAATATCAAATGATCAATATCGAAAAACAAACAATTATACAATTTATTTATTGCAAAAATGCCACAAAATGTGAAATTTTAGGACATGTTTTCTTAGTCTTTGTTTCTTTGCCTATGATTGCTATGTAATGTTCATGATGACATCACGCTTAGATAACATCAGATAGGCAGAAATGAACGAAAGCAAGGTATTAGATTTTGATAATTTCACTGTTTAGGTGGTAAGTATTACTAATGATAATCTACAGTTTATTAAGAAAATCCACCAAAAGCATTAAAGAAAAACTTGTATATGCTGTTTTTCAGTGTTGAAGTTTAACACTTTCTCTAATCAATCATTTAAAATTTGATGGATCAGCACAAAACAGTTGTAACTGCCTATAAAGATATAGGCAGTTACAACTGTTTTGCACTGAGCCACTGAAATGAATGTTGCGGTATTTTGCATCAGATTTGATTGGATGGCTTGATTGGTCAGTTGGCTGTGTGATCAATAACTGAGATCTGTCAATTAGCTGTATTTTTGTCATTTGTAAGTCGGCTTTTTTCAGAGAAAACCCAAAGTATTATGATCACCTTTGTGTTTATTTTGGCGTGACAAATATTTACCTTGTTCAATTCTTTGTTGTTATTGAAGATATCTTCATGAAACTTGGCATGTGTGTTCACTATCACAAGAGCTACCCAAACTATCAAGTGGGATAACTCTAAAAGCATTTTTGTACAAGTTATGCCCCTCTTTCAACTTAGAATATTTGTATTATCTAGCAACTTCAGCATACGGTTGCACCCGTAGGCGGTGCTCTTGTGGTTTTTTAGAACCAAAATAGCAAATAAATTTTTAAATATCAAATATTTTCATGATTTTCAA